>WIQG01000180.1:0-331510 GCA_014925785.1 Mycena galopus ATCC 62051
TTGTCTTAGTTTCCCGGAAGATCAACATCTGAAACTGCGTTGCGTGCTCTAGGCCCGCGATTTCATGTTCAATAACCAATCTGGCTTTTTGCAGGGATTCTCCGTTTGTGTACGAAGGGGGAAACTCCTCAGAGGAGGACGAAATGGGCGTGCGGTGAGTAGCGGGATCTGCACGCTAACGCGTAAGGGGTTAATATTAGAGTTGCAGCACCATATCCGAAGTGGCGGGTCATCATCGGTACGTTACCCAGCACATGGTTGTTCGCATGCTGAGATGTATAGACAGGACTTCGGAGTCTCTCGCCGAAGTCGAGGAGGTGGAAGATGTTTCCCCCGAGTACGTTCGCTGAGTGCGCAGCTTCAACATATTTTTACTCAATGAGCAGTCACCCAACCATGCGTGTACGTGGGAGGCTTCGGTTGGCGACGCCCTCTTCAAGCCGTAGCTGCAGCCCGTTTCCTGAGCCCCAGATGCCAAGTCTAATCGATTATATGTGGCGTCGGGGATAATTGCATCACGGCGGCGCTTTCCCCATGTTGAATATTCATCTTGTCTAAGCTTAGATATTTAGAACCAAAACTCAATTTCTGTGGCCAGCGCGTAATCTTAATAAAACATTGCCTGTGATAAAGCATATCTGGCAGATCGAAAAAGAAGGAACTTTGCCTTCCGTATTATTGCGCAATGTCTAAGTACATACATTACACCTCCGTCCATTTTTGCACGCCGCCGTCGCTGTGGGCCCGCGGTACTCCTGGCGGTACCAGGCAAGGGCTCGCGACGGCTGGTCTTCTTGGCCTTGACCTGGTTGGGGACGCCGTTGCAGACGGCGTCGGCCTCAGCACTGTGGGGAAAGTAATCAGCGGAACCAATCAGAGAAAAAACGAAGGAAAGGCGTACGAAGTGCGATACAGGCCGGGCTCACGGCCACAAGCACCACATACCAGGTTTCGCCAGATCCCTGGGGATACCGGGCCTCAAGCTCGGCAGGGGTGTAGGGGACCCCACGGGACCAAAGAACGGAAGAGGCAGCTATAACTGCTGTGGCGGCGGCTGTGGCATCGGCAGCAGCAGTGGCAGCGGCGGCAGTGGCGGAAGCACGGGCGTGCACGACTTCAGCCGCGACAACAGCAGGTAACCTGGCTACGTACAAGATCGTCAATGAGGGAAGAGAGAACAAAGGTAAAACATACCCTGCACCTCAGCAGCGAGACGCACGGCGTCCATAGACACGACGGAGAGACGAGCTACCAAAGCGACCAACGATTCCAGCTCTGTTGCGGTGGAAGCGTTGGTCGCGGTGGTAGGCCTGCTTGTGGTCATTGCGGTTGAGGGGAAGTGATGGATGTGGGTGTGGATTTCGTATTGCAGATGTTGGGGCATTTGAACGAAGGGCATTATTTATTTAGCTACAGTCTGCAAACGAAGTTAGGCTCATCATGGCACATGGGCCCGATCACGCACATGTGCACTGAATCTGAGAGATCTGGAACCTTGCAATTGATGCCATCGATAGAATCCAACGCACCTCAATGGGGACGAAGTGAGTGATGCCAAATGTTAGCCGATTTGGGAAATTTGCGTACGAAGAGAGTGTATCTTTTGTGCCAAATTCTCGCCTCGACTCTGTCTCCCGTCCATTCGAATGCAACGGAACAACGGGACTCACTAGTGGCCTGCACGTTGTGGTTTATTTTTTCGCTTTGCGGTCGCCCTCATCTAGTGTCGCCTGCAATCCTTGCGTCCCTTTCCCCTCGAGTCTAGTTCACCTCGTAAAGGCCCCACATTCCTCACCCACTATTCGTGCTGTTTGGGACCACCATGCCAAGGGGAAGAAAATCACTCCTGTCCGCAGACAAAACCGAGTATCTGGAATCCGTTTACCCTGAATGGCTTGAGAAAAGACCACACCTTACGTCGTTCTGGGCAAAAGTCGAACGAGGGTGGTTCGCCAAGTGGCCTGTTGAGCCAGGGCTGAATCTACCGATCACGACTGTATCCATCGAGGAGTCAGGTCTGTCGGAGGAGGACCAGACGCGGATCGGAGACGCAGAGGAGGCGGTGAAGGGGGTAAGTGTCCTTATCTATATCTTGGAGGTTTGCGCCATTTTACTCACCACAATTGCCAGGTGATTCGTAATTGGATCAATAACAAAGGTCAGAAGGAGAAGAAAGCGATAAACGAAAATAATCCTGCCGCTGCGGTAAGCGTCCCGCTGCGGGAGCTGTTTCTCGCCTTGGGTCGGAAGGGGACTCGGATAAAGCAGCGTACGGAGCTGTGGACAGTGCGAAACCGTCAGAGTCTGAGGGATGCGCTGGAAACGGAGAATTTCGCTTCGCTGATGGGCATCTCAGACGACGAGGAGACTCCGGAAGAGCGGGGGGAGCGGATTAAAGAGGGGCATCGTCGGCAGATGGCCCTGAAGCGGGCAGTGACGCAGCGGTTGTATGAAGAGTCGCCAGAGGAGGAGAAGGCCGTCGTTGAACAGATTTACCTCGCACAAGAACGGAAGACTAAGAAGAAAAAGGGTAGAAAAGCCGAGACCCCAGAGGAATTCCAATTGTGAGCGTTTCTTTCTTTTTTCATGTCGGATTTCAGTTTGACCAAGTCTCGTCGCACAGGGGATTGGACCAACTGGGGCCAGTTTTGAAAGAGTTCCACGCCGCCGTCACTGACATGACCGGCTGGGTCGGCGGGACGGTGTTGGTTGGGCCAGTCCCCAAGGAAGGTGGCAAAATCGGGACGCAGAGGTGGGCAGTGATCGCGGCCCGGTTTATCCGCCTTCCTAATACGGCATCCCACAGTTACTGTCATGGTGCCACTGCTGCTGGGCATACCCTTGATCAAGCTCACCCACGCTGGGGGGAGCAAGTCGTGAACCCACTACAACAATTTGGGAAGAAAGTCTTCGGTACGTCTGATCCCTGCTTTTGGCTGAATGAGCCTGATTTTTTCTAGATCATAAAACTCGCAAGGAGCGCGCGCTTGAACTTCCTGAGATATCTGAGGGAGTCGTGGCTGGCGGCAGAGCCGATGTGGTCGTTGAGCTACCTCGTCGCAAACGCAAGAGCACCTCGCGCAAGAACGGCTCGCGCGGGAGGGGCAAAGAGACAGCTATGGCGACTGCTGGCGACGTCAACGCCTCCACCTCTGCCGATTCCCTCCCTATCCCTGGCTTGGCCACCGACGATTTGCTCTCATTCCATACTGCATCTCCCGGCGATTATTCCCCCAACATGAATGACGACTTCGACACCACCTCGCCTCTTGAGACCGCGTCGTTTGAGGCGGACATGACTATGATCGACCCTGCCCTTCGAGGGAACTCTCTGGCTCCTGGCGAGGATGCTCTTGGTGCTGGCAACGACGAGCCGCGTCCCCACGAGACACTTGCCACTCCCCTCTTCGAACTAAGATCCATGTCTGCCGACTCGCCGTCGCACGAGAGTCTGGCGCCATTTACCCAGGGGTTCCAGTTCCACAACGGTGTAAAAAGGACGACCCCGACAGGTTCTCCAACTGTCGGAGGCCGCATCCCGGGACAACCATTTGGATTGTTCCGCCTTGCTCAGAAAACAGCAGAGTCCGGGACTACGAACACCTCGCCAAACATGTCCCCAAGTGCGCCTGCGCCGCCCGCACGAGGTGCCCCTGTAGCGCCTGTCACGCCTGCCGCCCCTTCAGCGCCCGCCGCACGAGGCGCCCCTGCAGCGCCTGCCATGCCCACCACGCCTCCGCTGCCCGCCGCACGATCCTTGCCCACCTCATTGGTACCTGCATCCTCCACCACAGTTACCACTCCGTCACCGCTCCGATTCGTCCACACCCCGGAAACGACGACGCCCTCTTCTGGGCGCATGACCTCGCTGATGACTTTGATGGGGCGACCGCCAGCTGCACCCATCCCGGCTGCGGCTGTGTCCTCGTTGACACCCGACGACTTTCCAGAGTCCCGCCCGATGTCAAACGCGCCGCCCATGCCAAAACCTCCTGGGTCCAGAGGACGTGGAGGACATACGGGTGCGGGGACGAGAGGGCGTGGGGGACAGGGAGGGCGCGGGGGAAACCCTGGACGAGCTGTGCGCGAGGAGGATGGCGATGGGATAGATCAAGGGATGGGGATGGGTGATGGGACGTCAAACACCGTTGCGCCAGTTTCGCGTGAGCGCATGAAGGAAATTAGGGCTTTTGAAAAGAAGCGTGACGCTCTTGCTGCGCAGGCCGCGAAAGAACGTGATCATGGCATATTCAGATTCGGGCCCCCACCTGCTGGACACGAGGCATTACCTCAGGGTCCAGCGGCGCTTGGCGCGAGGCGCATTGAGGTACCAATCAAGCTGGTGTCGCGTGCTGCGCCTCCTCCGCCGCGGGCGCCGTCGGCTCGGGAGCGACGTGCTCCCGTGCGTGTTCCCGTGCGCATTACGGACTCGGGGAAGGAGAATACGACCGAGGGAGATGGAGGGAAAGGGAAGAAGAAAACGGGTGACGGAGAGAAGGGAAAGAGGAAGGCACACGCGCAGAACGTGGATGTGGGGGCAGGGGGTCACCCGACCAAAAAGTAGGTGTCTTTTTCTGCTTCAGAGCCACATTCTGACCTAGCGCAGGCGCAAGACTCATTAAATCTCAGCATCTTGAATGCTGCTCAACCAGCCAAGTTCTGAAGTGCAACGCTGCTCAACCAGCTCTTCTCAACGCAATGCTGCTCAACCGGCGTAGTGGTTTCCTCTCAATTAATATATATAGTCATACTTGTCTGGCACGCCGTAGTCTTCATGTTTGAGTTCTGTTGTCACATTTTGACTTGAGATACTACTTGTCCAATTGCTTGGGAGCACGGCGCTTCGCGAACGGTGTAGATCTCACGATCTGCGTGTACTTGGAAGAATTTGCAAGGCTGCACACAGCCACAAATTGCCTTTTTTGGTCGAGCTCAAGTTTTTTGTGACAAGTCGTACGAGATGATTTTATTTATGGCCCACATCATAGCTATTTACATTCTTTGGGACGAGAAGGCTACAAGCTAATACGTATGAAAATGCAAAGTGAGACACGAGAGCGATTTGATAAAAGCTGAGAGCGCGACAGGCAGGCGTTTACATAGCAACGAGCAATGACCAACGAACACGATAGTGCAATGTGATGGGGCGAGGCGGGAGGAACTACCCGGGGCGAAAAATCCCCGCAGGCGCACGGTCGGCCGTGTCGTGGGGGTCAGTGGTGGCAAAGATACCAGCCCACGGGTCGTTGGTCGCAAGCCAGGCGCGCTCCACGTCGTCGCTGGTAGTTGGGATGAGCAGCAGCAGGTAAATGATAAAGAAAAGCACGCACACGGTGTAATAGTAGTGGGGGTCGCCATCGATAATGTAGTACACCACACCGCGTGGAACGCGGGCGCCTTGGAAGCGAGTAGAAGCCACACTGCGACAGAGGGGCAGGTACACGATGATATCACGGAATGTCGGTGCATAGTACATCGTAATCGCGGTGGGATCCGAGGTACGTGCAATGGCGGATTCAACGTCGTCCCATTGACCGCCACTAGCACGGGGGGTCAGGAGAAACTAAAACTAAAGCGAAGTTGAGGACTCACAAATCCTTGCTCATGCGCCCAGTCCATAAAAGCGTCCACCCTTGGTCATCGTCCATTGCGTTGAGAGTAGAGTGATGATGGTAAGAGGTGGAAAGAAGATGAAGAGGAGGTGCACATCCCAAGGCCTTTTAAGAAAGCTGCGGGCTGAGGGCACCGAGATCGTGTTTCAGAGAAGTGTGCCTATAATAAAAATGTATCAATGGAAGAATAGAAGCCCAATAGAAAAATAAGGCGTGCGTGCTGCGGTGCAGGGGCAGGGGAGCGAGGCGAGCAAGAGGAGGAAAAGCGGAGAGCGGTGGCGAGGCGAGCAAGAAGAGGAAAAGCAGAGAGCGACGGCGGGGCGGGAGCAAGGAGGGAGCACGGAGGGAGGCGGGGTAGGAGGCGGGCGGGAGCTCGGCAAAGCGGAGCGCAGCGACGCTCAAACTGAAGCGATAGTGCGGATCCAGCGCAGAGCTCCAGTCCCCGATCCCAGGCGGGGCAGCAGGCGGGGGCGGCAGGCGGGGGCGGCAGGCGAGGCGGCTAACTGCCGGGCGGGGCGGCAGGTGGTAGGCAAGCGGTTGGGGAGCAGGGCGTGCTAGGTTGCCTATTGTTGATGCTACATTGGGCGGAGGGCGAGGGGCAGTAGGCAAGGAGCGGGAGGAGGAAGCGGAAGGGGAGGAGGAGGGAGGTGAAGTGATGGGATCATAACACATACAAATGAAGGCGCCCTGCCATTTATTCGACGACGACGAAGGGCCTAGTGCTCCAGCCAGACCACGCGCTGCCTAATAAACCCTCAGGTATGTATTTACACTGCACATATCCCTATTGCCGCCCTTGGTTTGGTCACAGGGGCCCGCATGGTGCCGAGCAAGCCAAGCGAAATTTGGCTGGTAAGTATGGCACTGCCACCCGACTTTTGGCGCGCCGACCCAGCGCCCAACGACGCCGCCACTGAAGACTCGCCTCGGACTACCCAAATAGGTGAGGTTCTAATATATATATATTGTCGCCCTTCTAATGAGAGGGCTTTATACAATGGACGGCACTTGTCCATTACAACCATTTTATATATAAAAGTGCCGTATACGCCTGGTTTGCATATGATTCTCATGTTTGCAGTGACCCTACGGGTTTGTGGATAGATACGAGAATCTGCCGCAGGCCACATTCCAGGTGTAAGACAAGGAAGGACCGGCGTGAGTACCTCAACAAAGATGGTACCGCGCGGTACCGTCACACTCTTGTTGGGGAAGCGTTTGTGGGAGGCGGGGACTATCACAAGTACAGGCGGCCGTACAGAAATCACGAGCGGATCTATGGCGGTCAAACACAGAGCTGCAGAGAGTCCACCACTACGACGTGCTGACTGATTGACTGTGCACATGAGCGCACAGATGATGAGCCGTCGCAGCGCAAACTCTACAGATTGCACCCGTCGTGACCAGGCGCCATGGAATATGTCGGCTTACGAAGATCCCTCGTGTTTTCCATGAGTCTTGTCTGCGTGCCTTTCTTGGCAACTGGTGCGAGCCCCCACAAATCCCTGAGATTCTAAGTTTTACGAAGACGCTATGTCCAGATGCTTGTCGCGGCGTTTCCGATCGTGGATCCGCATAGGCGGTGGTTAGTTCGTGATACCGAGGGAATTCGAACCACAGCTTGTGCATTGAATCGCATTAGTGAAGACAAAGAAGGAAAAATGACAAGGTGGTGAGAAAATTAGACTCGAGAACCGCCACTGGGACGAAGCGTTGGATCCAACAGAATAGTGATGCCGAAGTAGATTAAGACGAAAGCGCCGGTATCTCCGCACCAGGTTCAATTAAGAAGTTTTGGGACCGAAGTCTAAGGGGCTCCGAGCTAGAGTGATATCACGGTGACACGTGGGGTGTGTCTACTTCCCTTTACTTCGTCTTAGAAATTGCGAATCTGGTCGGGATGGAACGAAAACACGAGCATTAGTATTGCGCGCGATATGGATACCCGTACTCCGGAAAGTAATAGAATTTGAACTTAACTGTCTTTGTGAATTTAATATCATCCATCGATATGAGATATGCTGATATGGGCGGTCATCTTGACACCCCCAGGCCGAGTCTCGTATCCGCAATGAGCGCGGAAAACTTGGCCATGTTCCGGCTTCGGTGGACTACTTGTGAACGGATGTCAGATCTCATCAAAGCAGCAGTGAAGAAAACAAGGGGGCTTTGAAACAAACGACTAATCGGCGCTCAGGAACGGATCCACAGCTAAGAATCGGGACAAGGGTAGCGGCTGTAACCCTGGAAGTGAATTACAGAGAAGACATGGAAATCTACCGTCAAGACAGCCCTAGCAGAGTTCCTGGTTGCTGATAATGATGGAATGTGCGAGACGGCTCTAAGACGGCCGGTACGACCGGATCCACGAAAGAAGTACTCGAGATGACAGACGTTGACTTGTCGATTGCCGACATGAGGTGAGTTAGACGGACATAACGGCTATGGGCGGTGTCAATGATGATGGAACCAAATGGGACTCCCGGGACCGTTCCCTCAGGAAAGGTTAGAAAACGCCTGTGGGATATTGTAGAGGAGAAGAGTGTGATTGTAAGAGGAGAAAGAGGCGCGATTCAATCACTTAGTACGGTCACGAGCGGTGACAGCGTGACTTGTTGCTCTTTCGTCCTCCCACCCTGTCCGTCTTTAAACATTCTGGAACTATGCCCTCGACCACATTTTTTGCTGAGACTCGCAATCTGGCCAAGTCTGGCTCTTAAGTATTCTTCTTGTATCTGAACCATGTCACCGCTTTCGGAAGTTTCTCAAACTCCCTCGTTTTGCCATCCCCGGGGCCGATGGAAAAAAACAGCTGTTTCTGTCTCCAGATCTTGGTTTGCATCGCGCGTATTCGCATCCTTCTGGATTTATGGCTTATACATACACTCTGCTTCGCCAATGTCAATCGCCAATGGACAGGTCGGATTCAAGCCAGCCGCGCTCCGCGTCTCATCGGGGTGCCATTCCGAGACCAAACAGGGCCCCATCAATTAACTTTTGATCGGAGTTGTTTTGTACTGAAACAGAGTCGTCTGGCGGACAGCCCTGAAGGCCTGATAACTCAACCCTTGATTACTCCTCTAGTCCTCGGTCATGCCCACTGCGGAAATAACGGCGACGGGTTACGGCACTCGGCGAATTGAGAGCTCACAGGGACTTAATCCGGTGGGAAGCGCATCGGGAAAGAAGCATACTCGGAAGCGGGGTTACTAGGATGAAATCAAATCGACCCCGATTTGACGGAACGCCAGCAACAACAAAATATAGCGCACGCGCCCCGGGAAGCGGGCCTAACCAGAAGTGTGCGTCTGCGCAGATGCAAACATATAAACCCACGCCCCACTATCCTTTGTTGCTTCCGATTCTGACCGCCCAGGCGAAGGTGCAAGCCAAGAAACAGCTTCAAAGAGGATGCAGCGCCCTGCCGGGCAGCAACTGCCGAGCATCCGCACCCTGCACCCGTACCTCCCGCCGCCTGCCGCCGTCAATCCCGGGCCGCCGACGTCCACCTCGAACTATATGCAACAGACGCAGAGCCACGCGGGAGGAGGGGATCGGTATCCCGCGTCGTCGTATGCCGGGTCGGAAGGTGATGGCGATGAGCGCGACGCTGCAGGCGATAACGAGCCCCCGAAGAAGAAGCGGCGGCGACAGGCGCTCAGCTGTACGGGTGCGTCGCTGCATCTATCTCTTCATCTTGGGCGCGGAACTGATTCCCGGATAATATTGACAGAGTGCAAGCGGAGGAAGATCCGGTGCGACAGGTATGTATCGTTCCATTATTAATACGCAGGGCACTGAATTATAGTTGCAGGACACAGCCGTGTGGGCCGTGCGTAAAGAGGGGAGACCAGCCAAAGTGTCAGTGGCATGTTGTCGAACCCGCGTAAGTCCCCCCTTTTTTTTCACTCGTGCCTACTCGCTCTCGGTCCTTGAGCTTCGTCGGATCCGTTTCAATATCCCTCTGGCTAAATTTTTCCTTTCATTCGTGGTTTTTATCTCTTCCAACAAAAATCCAAGGACTCACGTTCACCTCCAGCGCAGAGAAATACGTTCCCCGCTCCGAGTACGACACCCTCCGCGGGCGTGTCGATACGCTTGAAGAGCGCATTAGCTCGTTCGAGGGCTACATACGCCGCCTTCCACGGGAGGTCCTGGCGTTACACCCCTTACCGCCAGGGTTAATCGCTTCGCAACCGCCCGAGGCGGCGCCGAGTCAAGGTTTCAATCCAAGGCAATCGCCCCCGTACCACCATAACTCAGGGTCGGGCTCGGGACCAGCTTTCGCTGAAGTACCATTTCCCAGCCATGCAGGTGGGAGTGGAGGCGCACGCTCGTTCTCGGGCGGCATCGCGCCTTGGCAAACACAGCCACGTGTCCACCCTCACGCTGCATCAGCAAGCCTGTCGCCGACGCAGCGACACGCGACCTTCTCGCCCACTGGGACCATTTCTATTCCGCCTGGTACCCAACAACGGCAGCGCGGCGGCTCGCAGTACGGCCACTCAGAGGGAGCGGCCCCACCCCAGAATACAGTCGCACCTTCGGACATCCACCCTGAGGACCGCCGCGACATGCGAGGTCGGCGCAGTGCGAGTTTCTCTGCGACGCAAACGCAAGGCGGGCAATGGGGCGAGGGATTGGGGCTGCGGTCGTTCCCAGTGCCGCAGACCTTCTCGCCGGCGGCATCGGCATCTGGCTCAGGTACAAGTGGACATGGCCGCGGGACACCTCCCGGCCAGGGGAGGAGCACTGACGGCGGAGCCATCCCAGGTCCTCAAGACGCCTCCCGCACGCTTTCTACTGCCTCAGGCTCGCCCTCGTTCGCTCACTCGTCTACATTCTCGTCACCCCATGTGCGTACCCGCACCCTGGCTTCGCCCTTTTCAACGTCGCCCGCTCTTGGCTCGTTATCCTCCATCGCGAGGGCAAGTGACGGAGCGGGCTCAGGCGCAAGTAGGACGAGCCCAAGCTCCATATCGACATTCGCTTCTTCCTCGGGATCGGCCTCAGGGCCGGGGTCGGTATCGTCTTTCTCATCAGCGACCCCCACGACCTACGCCTCGGTCCAGCCGACTCGTTACACGCCGCCGCCTTTCCAGGAAGACCGAGGCCAGTACCAGCACATGCACGTCTACCCTGGCGATGGCGACGGCGTTGTCCCCGTCCCCGCGCATCCCCTCGCGCAGATTGTGCGCCCGGACATCGGCGTCGGCGTCGCAGCGGGCAATCCCAATGTCAAGCGCCCGCGCGAAGACGTCACGTCAAAAAATCGGCCCGCGCAGGCGCCCCAGGGCGCGCGTCTGCGCGCCGGCCCAAGCGCGCCCTGCATCCAGCTCCGGCTACTCCCGCGCCGCGCTCGCCCTCCACTTCGGCGCCACACCCCGAGGCCTACCGCCCCGATTCGCGAGCCCGAGGTGCCGCGGGTTACTCCCGCGACGAGGAGGGCAGCGACCGCATACTCGTGGACGATGGCGATGCGTTCCCCGCCGGCCACCAGGCGCCTATGTCGTCTGGTCGTCCGCTCTCCCCGCAGCGCGCGCCACCCCCTGCGCAACCCTCGCGCGCTGGCACCCGGTCGTACCCACCCGCGTAGCCGTAGTACCTCTGATCCCGCGAAGGAGAGTCGCACGAGGGGCTGAGCGCCCCATGGCCGCAATCTTGAATGTCCCCGCCTTTCTTGCCTCAAGTATTCTTGTGCTTGGCTCTTTCCACACTCGTTTATGGGGGGGAAGATCGGAGAAAAAATAGTTAAATTATGTGAAGTTCCCCGTGTCTGGTACCCTTATTTCAAGCGTTGTTCACCTTCTACCAGGCTCCTACGTTCATTTTCGTCGATTGCCGGCCTTGAGCTTACATCCGAGGGCTTCACTTTATGTTGGATATTAAGCCAAGGAATGTGTCCCCTTACTTGCCAGGGTGTGGCTCAAATTCGGACACCTCCGGTACGTCCCCTCGTCTCCGTCTTTCCCAAATTTACGGGGCAAATCTTAGATATTGCGAGTCCGCACCCGCCATGGATCCGAGGTGCGGCGTGTCAGTCGGTGGTGTGTGTGTATGCGCACCGACTCACCTGTCCCTGAGCGAGACCTGTCGGTACTCAAGTGTTGATTGGTGTCAGACTATTTTGAACTAGTTTTCAAACAACGTACACTCTGAGGTAGTTTGAATTTGCAACGAAATGAGAATTTCTTTGAACGAGATTTGATTATAAATAAGATGAAAGCGGCGAGCATGACGGAGGGGGCTCACGCTGAACTCGGTCCGTTTGAAATGAATAAAATGGTGAATTCGAACTGAGATACGGCGCGCGTCAACCTTGAATAAAGGTATGAATCAACCACTCACCTTCAAGTTGATTCAGGTGATGAATGAATGGGTGACTTCCCGTAAGACAAATCTATGCATTTGAAAATAAGTCAGGTGCGCACTATGCGTGGGAGTGCACAAGCTCGTAGAGGATGCTGCGTGCGGACGGCTCATGGCTCATGGTTCCGTGATCTGTCATTGCCATTTTGGGTTTGTTCAAGTGAATTCATGTCTGTTGGGGCATACCTACCCCCCGAACAGATACTCAAGTACGTGAGGCCAGTGTTGGCCCTTGAGGGTTAAATCCAGGTCTGGAGGATGCTTAAGGGTTACTGTACTATCTCAACCACTTAGGTTCACCATTTGCTAAGTTCAGATTATGCAGTTAATTAAGTACATAAATAGAAGCCAAGTGTAATCTCTACTATATGCCCTAGGCACAAAGGAGAATACTGTATTATTTAATTCAATTCATTGGTCATGGGTCACACCCCCCCCCTGTCGAAGTCGAAATTTGGTCCTATGTCACAGGTCACGACATCAAGTGTTGAATTCATAACGCGGCCCAAATGGCCAAGAAATGGTTCTGTGGCCTCAAGACAAGTATAAAATGGCTTTGTGCCCTTGTGGAGCTCATGAAAATTAAAAAAACCTCAGTTTTACTATCTTGAACCAGTTGAACTTTAGTTGAACCCACTCATACTTCAAATTTGTTCTTCTTAGCTGTAGTGCCTCCATGCATCTCAGCACAATTTTGTTCTATGAGAGGTCAAATCATGTCTTAAGTTGAAAATTAGTTGGGTGCAGTGACATTCCTGCAAGTATTCTTGCAAATTTGGGCTGGAATAGCCTTCAAAAGGCCATGTTAGAAAATTGCTTACTGTCTGGGTACTGAGTAGAAATCAAAGCAGACAGCAAACATTGTGAAGGATGCAGTACCAAAAGGTAGCAAATAACATCTGGCAAATAATTGCCTGTGGAACCTCCGTGTGAGCCCTCTGTGTGAGCTTGCCAAAGCTCTAGGATCAACTCACAATCAACTGGCAGTAATCTGGGTAGCTGTCGAAATTTTCGGGGTGTCACGATCCTCCCACCGAGTTGTCGAAGTGTCAAACTGGTTTTTTTGGTCACGGGTCACACCCCCTGTCAAATTGAATGAAATAATCCAGTAAACAAGGATTCAAAAAAAAAAAAAAAAGGGTTAATCATAAGGGCTCGCTTAAGACCCTGATTTCCTTTTGAGAAGTAGAACAAGAATATGTTCAACAATATTGCTCCCACTCAGACTTGTCCCTGAACCCTGCATTACCCCGGCATCCAACCACACCCTGGGGGCAGAACCAGGTTGTTTACCAGTCCTTTGGCATCTTCCACAAGTTAGACACGAGCTTCTTGCTGAGCAGCATTGGTGACATGGATGCAGGCCAGTGCAGGCTGCAATCCCACTTTTTGGTCATAATCCCCTCGGACCCTGCCAGGTGACATACATCAACTTGGAATTTTCTTTAGCGGCAGGAGGATACCAGTGTGGCGGCCCAGTTGCCGAGCGAACTGCTAAGCCTTAAGCTCCAGCCTGCCAGGGGTTAATCCTTACCTTAAGGCCTTAATAACCCTGAACTCACTTAAGACATTAAGCATTAAGCCAACACTGTGTGAGGGTCAGATGCAGCATGATATCCACTCGGGAAGAATACCCAGGGTGTGGTCATAACCCAGAATATAGTGGATAGGAAGTGAGGCAGGGTGGAGACAATGCCCATGTCAAGCCAAAGCAGATGCCTGAGATTAGACGGGATAGAATCTACTGTACAAGATATTCTATCCAGTTTATATATGTCCTGAATAAATTAAATATGATTTCTTGGCCTACAGCATTAATGTCAGCAACAGCCTCTGGGTCCGCTAAACAACGAGCAACCCGGCGAGAACCTCAACCAGGAGAAACCCGACAGCGCTAGTAACTGGTGCGTTCCCTGAGCAGCAAGACCAACCAAACGGACTCCTCATTAGGAGGCCATATATCGTGGGTCAAGGTGCGAGGTGGAACCCGGAACAAGTCAAACAGGGTATGATATCCACTCAGGTATAATACCCAGGGTGTGGATGCAACCCGCAATAGAATGGAGAGGAAGTGGGACAGGTGGAGACAATCCCTAAGTCAAGCCAAAGCAGAAGCCTGAGATTCTACCGTGCTTATATACATTATGAATAAATTGATACAATCATGATCAGTTCCTGCATTGCAACGTTAAGGAGCATTTAATGCTTGATGCTCCTAGGCTCCTGTGTGTTATCACCATAGCGTTTGAGGGTTAGGAGGACCGACTGTGCAGGTTTCCTAACCCTTAACATCTTCCCGTATCCCAGTCCCTGAAGCCCATGATCAGGTTCCTGTGTATTAGCGTCTGAGAGTTAGGAGGACTGACTGTGTGGGTTCCCTAACCCTTAACATCTTCTAGTATCCCAGTCCTTTGAAACCCGCGATCGGGTTTCAACCGTGAGAAGGTCCTGTGGTCATGTTATGAGAGTCCCGTGATGCAGACGCGAAAAGCTGGAACCCAGGCGATTCATGACAATTAAAGAGCTTTAATGCTGATACTCCTAGGCCCTGTATGTTGTTGTTGTAATGTTTCGGGTTCAGGGGCCCAACTGTATGGGGACCTTAACCCTTAGTGTCTCTCTGTCTTCATCCTTGGGACCCAATGTTGGTGGTTGGCAACGCACCGCTAATTTCAAACTCCGACACAAGCGTGTCGAGTGGTCGGGCCCATTTGTGTGGCATAGAGGCACTTTGGCGGAAATCTTTGGCTGGGTAAAATAATGGCATATCATGACTAGTGCAAATGATTGAAGCAGATCTTTTATGTATGGTCTGAAAGTATCTCAAATGGTCAGTTGCGAGCATAAAACCCTTTATATCTAGGATGTACTAGTCATCACCAAAAGTAACTGGAAATTGCCATATTACAGCTGAAATTTGTTGAGTATTCTTAGTGTGATTGCCTAGGGATGTTCATCTGGATATATCCTTGCCCTCCAGGATGAATTCTGTATCAAAAATCATGTGCACACTGTATGGAGATCAAGTGTTTAAGGCCTGCTCATTTTCATTACTTGTCTCAAAAATTGAGATGTAGGGCTTGGTGTGGAACTAGGTATGTAGTTTTCAGTGGTCAGCACCGTGCCTTGGGATATGCTTCATATGCCTCAAAATTTTTTATTTATTTTTTGGTGGTACGGTATCAAGCCGAGCAAGGTTAGCCCGCAGTGCGTATAAGGTTCGGACTGTAGAGTCCAGGAGAGAAAGAAAACACCAACCAGAGAAATGCATAACTGCACGCCCATGCGGGGCAGTGTGGGGCTGCTGAGCTAACCAACTCCTCTAATGTGGAGTTGATTTTGTGACTTAGAACTCAAGTAAAGTGAATTGACTCTCATAAGCAACACATTTTTCAGGGCAAGTCATGTCTGCATGGATCCTGTGCAAGCTGCTATCCAGTAAAGCAAAAATGGAACTGTGAACAACTCACCTTTGTGCAAGACCTGACTGGAGCACTCCAGAGTAATTGTTCTATATATCCATGATGTTCTACATGACCAATTGCCGTCTGAATCACTTGTTCAATGAGCAATTCTGAAATGTGACAGATAATGCTACAGCACAATTTGCCACAGGAATATGGGACATGATCATAAACTTAACCATTCCAGAATCTACCAGAGATTTCTGTCCATCAATTGCAAGGTAACCCAATTTGCCTTTAGGCTTCTGGTAATTTCTTTGCAAAGTTTCTTTTGACTGCTGGATAAAATGGCATAATTCAAAGACAGGTCGCTAATCTTTTCTGGTCCCTATGGAGCAATACTGGGGCAATTCTCCCCAAACAAGTTATGCAGTCCGCAGCTAATATCAGTAGGTATCTGGTGGTAAGGTATAGTTGAACCCAGTCCACCTGATCTGTCACAATTGATCAATTTCTGGTTACTTTTGGTGATGACGAGTACAGGAAGATATGAAAAATCAGCAACAATCATTTTGTTCTAGAGTATGTATAGTAACTATGTTGTGCCAATTTGGGGACCATAGCCCACAGCGCAGGCCAGAAATTCTAGGGGGATGGGCGGATGTCACATATGTTACGTCTCATATTTAATGACTTCCCGACACCAAATTGGGTCTCAAATGATACTTAATGAAGGTATGTGACATTTGAAGGGTAATTGAGGATATTCCGAGGGCAAGAAACAGTGTTCTGAGGAAAAGTGAGCTAGAAATAGGAGGCATTTCTAAATGCGGCAGTACCGGTTTTCCCACCACTGATTTCCGGCAGTGTTGCAAACCACCAAACTCATGCTTCGGGTTTTAACCGTGGGAAGGTCGTGTGATGTTGTCATGTGAGTCCCGTGATGCTAGATGTGTCTGTATGCATACAGACAAGCTGTAAGACTTGTGCCTTTGGCATGGATTTCTCAACAGCAAAATGAGTCGACCTACAAGGATATACAAGATGACGATCCCAGATAAATTTTGATGGGAGGCAGATAGATTTATTCAGAAGCAGATTAAATTATATGCAGCAGATCCAAGCAAAAGAGGCTGATGATCGAGCTCTCCCTAAAAACCTAATTTCATGCCGCTGACTGTGACCCGAGTAACCCGACTATTGCAACTTTCTGACTAGTCGCTGACTAGTCACTGACGTGCACAACACTGATTTCAACACTTCATCACAAACGCATCCTCAATGGCGCTGTAACGTACTCAATATTTTATGATGTGTGGCAACGTGTGTCCAGCGGACTATTGTCCAATAACGGCCGTCATACTCATCGCCAAAATTGCCTATGGAAAGTTCACCTCGCGAGCTGATATTTGGGGTCTCCCTTCGGTGCATATTTACATTCACGGATCAGGGGGGTCTTGGGTTTTCCATGTGCAGGGACAGTAGGTCGCGGCACCAGGTCGGTGGCGACCCGTACGGAAGTTACACACACGTAGATCCGCTGTGTATTGACTCTGGCCGCATGTTTAGATCTTGAACAAAGGATCGGATTTTTGCTGAACCCGGCGGGGATCATTCTCGCCCTGTGACATCCGTCCCGTGAACACTGAATTGTCTATGTCTCGGTTATCTCCGTCGTCATCTCCGTTTGTCTGCGTCGTCGCGTCGTTCATTTACCACCGGATCATAAAAGCGTGCGATAATTAGCAAACTGGTCTCAGGGGTCTGTAGCGCATCATAGGTTGCAGTTGTTTTGTACCACTACACAGCCCTACACAGAGGGTACATGCCACAGTTGCCGAAGAGGCCCGAATTGGATGCCACCTGCATACCACGACGGGGTTTGCTGGGAATCTTCGGGCTCTCGCTCTCCCTTGGATAGCTTTGGTTCCATGCCTTTTCAACCACTGAGATCCAGCCTCTTTCCTCAACGGGGTCTGCCGATGGGCAATGTCATCCCCTTTGATGTGAAATAGCCATAGACCCGGCATCTAGTCCATTTCCAAGTCCCACGACTCTGATAAATTGGTTCGAAATCCAAAGTTTGATTTTTTTTTGGTTACAGGTCATAGCGCCGGAGAATACGCGTAGCTCAGTTGAGTCGTCCCAGCGCAAGCGGTGATTGTGTGGTCGCGCTAACGGGGCATAGATGGAACTTGTGCATTCACCGAACCGTCCGGGCTACGCATGCTGGCAGAAGTGATCTCTTCCACCGTCCAGGCAGAATTGAACAGTGACGGTTCTTCAGAAGAACCGTCATACCCAAATTCAAGTTTGAACCCAATGTACCAGAGGACGCGGAGGAACAAAGAAGCGCCCCAAGTTCAACCGTGCCCTCGTGCCCAGTTTGACGCGCCCAGTAGTACTCTGGCAAACTCGTGACGGCCGTAACATACCGTCTCTATCTGCGCTCACTGCTTCATGCTTATGCGGAGATCGCGGCGAATTCTCGACTGGAGTTCTAGCATGGCCACTTTCACTATTGAAATCTCAAGCAACCCTGACCACCGACCCTGGAATTAGATTCATGTAAGGGGCGATCCGAATGCCGCCAGTCAATCTGGGCGGCATTCCGAGACACCAGGCGGCGGCGGCGACGACGATCAGATGTTCGAGTAGGCAGACTTTCTTTCGACTGACATGATATATTCAGTCCTCCGTGTATACTGTGCATGCGATACGACCGACAGTTGCAATGATTGAACAAATACATCACGGTGTATGCACTCTCGTGACGTATTGTACGGCCTTTGTCAACAGAAAAGTTCATAATGGCAAGTTAGTTCTCATGGATAAGCAAAACCCACACGCGTTAAATTGCCTCGAGTGATAGTAAATAATCATACAGGACCCAGGTATGTTCACCTATGCAACGCAATGGGGCTCGGATGCCTTGTCATTCGAAAATTTTCAGTGTCAGCTGAAGGTTCTGCCTGCCATTCCCACCTACGCCGGGAGGGAGCACCGGGGCTCAGGATATGAATCTACTGGTAAGATGAAACCCCCGAGCGGACTGATCGAGATCTTGAGGACAAAGTAGAAACCGGAGGCGTCGCTGACGCGTAATGAAGGAGTCATGATCATGAAGTCCTGAACGATTCCTCAATTCGCAGTGTAACAGTTGCAAAATTACATCGGGATGAGGTGGCAGGCGCTGGGTGAGAGCGGTCGTATTTTCCACGGCCGGCCACGAATCCAAGCGAGCAAGTTCATTGGTGTCAACCAAATGCGCCGCGCCGGTGCAATAGCGGGGAAACACCGTAATTCGCGAAGGTTCCACTGGCTTTTTCTGAATATAGTGAGGGATTGAGACCTACTCCTGGGGAAAGTGCGTTTTGAGGAGTGAAAGGAGTGAGTTGGGAACTCCCGAGTTGCATTTGTCCGAAGATATTCCGTCCGCCCGAGATGCCCGAGTGGTTCATTGTGTTTGTCCAGACCAGGACTTCTTGGCATCCTTCTGTACTTCGTGCTATTCGGATTCTAGATTGCTGCATATGCAGCATGGCGCTGCGCATATGCATGATTCAACCGAGTCGTCCTAGTCGGTCTACGAAGCTTACAGGGCGTGCATCCAAATGTGCCCATTATCGTCCAGTTGTGTCCAAAAGGAGGACAACGTACCCAGCATCGACCCACAGAGTGAAGTAAATATACCAACGCCCACCATGACGCAGTAGATACACGGTGATACCGGCCTCGGCAGATCCTCGCACATCAGACAAAGCAACGAACGTTTCGGTTCCGAGTTGCTTGACTTCCCATTCGGGAACCACTTTCCGGATGGATGAACCTTGTCCCGTCTGAATGACAGATATTAGAGCCTTGATAGCCAACGGCCACGCACACTGATTCTTCCTGACGTCTTCGTCGACACATCTCACAGCCATAAACCTTGGAATCGCAGTTCTCTCGTTTCCTGGCCGCATTACTATGCCCGCCGCCCAATAAACGTTGCGTCACCCGGGGAATCCTCGCAGAACAAGGTCGTTTCACGTTCGCTGGTGAACTATGCTTTAAGCCTGCGAATAAGCTGAAAGAGAATCGAGTCAGTCATAGCGAGGAAGAAAATGTCTCGTACCAGTGTTATAAGTGCACGAGACCGGATGGAATCATAGATACGCCGGGTGGTTCCGCGCTAAACAGTTGAAGCAGTGCATCAATAGGTTGGATTGGAATCTCGTGGCCCGTCGAGACTTGAAACTTCCCAACAAACAAAACACCCCTCCGAAGAAGGTAAGATCAGAAGGCCAAAGGAATTTCAGTGTTTCGTCCAAGTGACCGCACATGATTCGCTTTGACCCTATGAGTTTGTGGATAGATACGAGAATCTGCCGCAGCCAATTCCAGGTGCGGGAGAAGGTCCAGTTCGTGGTTGAGATGTACGTTTGAGAGGACGTTTGAGAGGACAAGGAAGAACCGGCGTGAGTATCTCTACAACAAAGATGGTACAGCGCGGTTTCGTCATACAATCTTGTTGAGGAATCGTTTGTGGGAGACGAGGGCTGTCACAAGTGCAGGCGGCTGTCCAGAAATCACGAACGGATCTACGTGGGAACTAAACACCGAAACGCAGAGTCCACCACTACGACGCGCTAACTGATTGACTGCGCGCGTGAGGGCACAGATGATGGGCCGTCACGGCGCACAGATTGTACCTGTCGTGATCACGAGCGGATCTATGTGGCGGTTAAACACCGCGCTGCTGAAAGTCCACTCCACGGCGCGCTACTAAGAAACTTGCAGATGATGAGCCGTCGCGGATTGAACTCCTCCGATCGTACCAGTTGTGGTCAGGCGCCACGCCATACGTCGTCAGTTTGCCAAGATCCACTGTGCTTTCACTACACACGAGGGGACGAGAATGTTGTCTGTGTGCCTTTCTCGGAAATTGGTGTGAGCCTCTGCAAGGTTGCTGAAATTCTAAGTCACAAAGAGATCAAGTCCAGATGCTTGTCGCGGCGTTTCCGACCGTGGATCCGCATAGGCCGTGGTTGGTTCGTGATACCGGGGAAATTCGAACCACAGCTTGTGCGTTGAATCGCATCAGCGAATGCAAAGAAGAAAAACGACAAGGCGGCGGGAGAAATAGACTCGAGAGCCGCCAATGGGATCAAGCGTTGGATCCGAGCGAATAATGATGCCCAGGTAGATTAAGGCGAAAGGGCCGGTATCTCCGCACAAGTTCAATCAAGTTGAAAAGTTTGGAGACCCAAGGGGTCCCGAGACAAAGTCATATCACGGTGATACGCGGGGTGTAGTTGACAGCGCAAAGTCCCTCTCGGAAATCGCGGAAGGGTTCGGGATGAAAGTTAACGAAAGCCATACAAGCATTACTTGTTTGCCAAGGTGTCGGAATATTGATACCCATGCTCCGGAAAGTAATCTTCATTTCGTTCCGCGAATTTTCCAATTATATTCAATGAAAGCTTGAACCTAGCTGTGTTTGTGCATTGATCTCATCGATCGATATGACATGTGCTGATACCGCGCAAAAGTAGCCATGTTCCGGTCTCGATGGACCATTTGTGAACGGATGTGGAGAAAACAAGGGGGCATCGAAACAAAACAACAACTCGGCGCCTAGCTTCAAGAACAGAGTCGTCCAGAACTACAAAGGTAGCGGCTGTGGCCCTGCCAGAGGATGAATTGGAGAGAAAGATAAGAATGGAAATTCCCGTCAAGACGGCCCTGGCAGAGTTCCTGGTTGTCGATAGTGATGGAATGCGCGAGACGGCTCTAGGACGGCCGGCACGAACCGAATATTATTGGATCCACAAAAGAAGTACTCGAGATGACAGACTGAGACGTTGACTTTTGAGATCGATTGCCGACATGAGTTAGACGGACATAACGGTTATGGGTGCAGCAGATGTGATAAAGGAGCCAAATGGGACTCCCAGGACCCTTCCCTCAAGAAAAGTTAGAAAACGCCTGTGGGATACTGTAGAGAGAAGTGCTTGTGGTAAGAGAAGAAGAGGCCTGATCCAATCACTTACGGCCACGAGGGGCGGTGACAGCGTGACTTGTTGCTCTTTCGTCCCGCCACAACTTGCTTGGCCACAAGTGACCACTTGTAACCGGCTCCGTCTAGCACCAAACATTCTGGAAATGTCTCCCTTTGACTCTATGCCAATGCCAGCTTGACCACATCTTTTGGTGAGGCTTGGCAAAATTTGGCTCATACTTATTTTGGCTCTTATTCTTCTCCGAGTCTCGTCTTTAACCCGGGCTATGTCGTCGCCAAATGACCTCGTTCTGTCTCCGGGGCCGATGAGAAGAAGAATAAAAGCTGCATCTGCCTCTCAGGACCTCCGGATCCCGGTGTGCATTGCACTGACAAGCGGCAGAAACATGAGACGCGCCGATATCTTGCGGTCTTTTATAGTCCTCGGTTCACATCCTTCTCGATTTACGGCATATTCAACATCAACCAGCATTCACTCTGCTCCGCTAAAGGACAGGTTGGATTCAAGCCAGCCTCTCTCCGCTGCATCTCGGTGCATTCCGCACCAAGACAAAGCAGGCCCCATCAATATTAACTTTGATCGGAGTTGTTTTGAACTGAAACAGAGTTGGCGGACAGCCCTGATAACCATTGATAGCAAACTGCTCCCTCCTGCTCCTCTAGTCTGCCCGCTGCGGGAATAACGGTTACGGCACTCGGCGAATTAAGAGCTCACAGGGACTTAATCCGGTGGGAAGCGCATCGGGAAAGAAGCATACTCGAAAGCGGGGTTACTAGGATGAAATCAAATCGACCCCCGATTTGACGAAACGCCAGCAACAACAAAATATAGCGCACGCGCCCCGGGAAGCGGGCCTAACCATAAGTGTGCGTCTGCTCAGATGCATATAAACCCACGCCCAAGTATCCTTTGTTCCTTCCGATTCCGACCGCCCAGGCGAAGGCGCAAGTCAAGAAACAAATTCAAAGAGGAGGATGCAGCGTCCCGCCGGGCCGCAGCTGCCGAGCATCCGTACGCTGCACCCGTACCTCCCGCCGCCTGCCGCCATCGACCCCGGGCCGCCGACGTCGACATCGAATTATATGCAGCAACACATGCCCAGTCACGCTGGAGGAGGGGGTCGGTATCCCGCGTCCTCGTATGCTGGGTCGGAAGGCGATGGCGACGAGCGCGACGCTGCAGGCGATAACGAGCCCCCGAAGAAGAAGCGGCGGCGACAGGCGCTCAGCTGTACGGGTGCGTCGCTGTATCTGTCTCTTCATCTTGGGCGCGGAACTGATTCCGGGATGATATCCACAGAGTGCAAACGGAGGAAGATCCGGTGCGACAGGCACGCATCGTTCCATTATTGATGCGCAGGTCACTGAATTATGGTGGTGACAGGACACAGCCGTGTGGGCCGTGCGTGAAGAGGGGAGACCAGCCAAAGTGTCAGTGGCATGTTGTCGAACTCGCGTGAGTCGCCTTTCTTATTTTTTTTATTTTCGTCGTGGTGTTTGGCATGTCCAGCTCCTCGAAGTGCCTCTCAATCCTTCGACGCTCGCGTTCTGTATCCCCTTGCCGATTTTTTCGGTTTCTTGGTGGTCCTTGTCCCCATTTATTCCCGCATTTATTCATCATTTCTTGCAATAAACCTAAACATTCTCCAGTGCAGAAAAATACCTTCCCCGCTCTGAATACGACACCCTGCGCGTGCGTGTCGACACGCTTGAAGAGCGCATCAGCTCGTTCGAGGACTACATCTGCCGCCTTCCACGAGAGGTCCTGGCTTCACACCCCTTACCGCCAGGGTTAATCGCCTCACAACCCGAGACAGCGCAGAGTCAAGGTTTCGATCCAAGGCAATCGCCTCCGTATAATCATAACTCGGCGTCGGGCTCAGGACCAGCGTATGTTCCGCCTGGCTCAGGAACATTTTCCAGCCACGCAGGTGGAAGTGGAGGCGCTGGCTCGTTCTCGGGCAGCATCGCGCCTTCGCAAACACAGACACAGGCGCATCCCCACGCTGAATCAGGAGGCCTCTCGCCGACGCAGCGACGTGCGACCTTCTCCCCCATTCGGACCATTTCCATTCCGCCCGATACGCACCAGCGGCAGCGCAGCGGCTCGCAGTACGGCCACCCAGAAGCAGCAGCCCCACCCCAGAATACCGTCGCACCCGCGGACATACACCGTGACCGCCGCGCAGTATCCAGCTCACCGGTGCATGAACGAGGCCGGCGCAACGCCAGTTTCTCCGCAGCCCAACCGCAAGGCGGACAATGGGGCGAAGAAGGACTGGGGCTTCGGTCTTTCCCACCGGTGCCGCAGACGTTCTCAGTGGCGGGTTCAGCATCTGGCTCAGGTGGTGCGAGTGCAAGCGGACGCGGCAGCGGAACACCTCCTGGCCAGGGGAGAGGCACTGACGGCGGGGCCTCTTTTACGTCGTTCCCCGCCCTTTCAGGCCCTCAAGACGCCTCCCGCGCGCTTTCTACTACCTCAGGGTCGCCCCCGTTCGCTTACTCGTCTGCATTCTCGCCAACCCAGGTGCCTAGCCGCACCCTTGCTTCGCCCCGCTTCCCTACATCGCCCGCGCTTGGCTCGTTCTCTATCGCGAGGGCAGGTGGCAGTGCGGGCTCCAGCGCAAGTAGGACGAGCCCGCCCTCCTTATCGACATTCGCTTCTTCCTCGGGATCGACCTCGGGGCCTGGGTCGGTATCTTCTTTCTCATCAGCGACCCCCACGACGTACTCGCCATACGCCTCCGTCCAGCCGACTGGGTACACGCCGCTGCCTTTCCAGGACAACCCAGGCCAGTACCGGCACATGCACGTCCACCCTGGCGACGGCGACGGTGCTGTCCCCGGACGCGTTCCCGCGCACGCCCTCACCCGAATCATGCGCCCCGATATCAGCGTCGCAGCGGGCAATGTGAACGTCAAGCGCCCGCGCGAGGACATGGCGTCAAAAAATCGGCCCGCGCAGGCGCCCCAGGGCGCGCGTCTGCGCGCTCGCCCAAGGGCGCCCTGCAACCAGCTCCGGCTCCTACTGCGCCGCGCTTGCCCTCCAGTTTGGCCCCATATCACCAGGCCGATGCGCGAGCCCGAGGTGCTGCGGGCTACCCCGGCGATAAGGAGGGCATCGACCGCATGTTGGTGGACGATGACGATGCGTTCCCGGCTTCCCCCGAGGCACCGGTATCGTTTGGTGGTCCGCTCTCCCCGCAGCGCGCGCCACCCGCGCACCCGTAAGACCTTCGATCCCGCGACGGGCTGAGCCCCCTCCTCGCTTCCACGCTAGTGTCATCCTCCCGCACGATACCGCACAATACCGGTAATCCCCTTACCCGATGTGTTGAGCGTAGCGCGCGCACGCTGTGAGGGACGTGAAGCAACGCCGGATTCCTTTTCCTACTGCATATCGTCTCGGCCCAATCAATCAATTACTGGCCCTCTCCTTCCTTTCATCTACTCTCCTACTCACTGCCGCACCTATATTTCCTCGTCTTGATGCGATGTATCCACCCACCCCTCGATCTCAGCATATCCCCACGTAACTTACCCTACCTAATCTTGGTGTATATACAAGTTATCCGTATCTACTATTCGCGCTCGGTACCCATCGATGTACTGTAGTGACTACACACTTCAAATATACCTACAGGCCACCTAACTTACCGCTAGTATACAATACAATATAGCTATCACCTCCACAACGCTGGCATACTACCGCACAGTTATTTTGCTGCACTCATCAGATTCGCCTGGGTATTTTTTAGCCAAATACATTCTATGTATGCATACAGACGTGACGTAAATGTTCTGGATCTTTCATACAATCATACAGGCACTAAGACAAGCTCTGATAATCCTAGCGCTGCCTCAAGTGGCCCGCGAAGGTGCGGCTGCATGAGAAGGAACACATTTCAGGGCCAAAAAGAAGAGAACATTCAAAATGACCACCGCAGGGGTCGAACCTGCAATCTCCTGATCATCTAAGCAGTCAATTCTGGCTGATCGTAGTCAGACGCGATGCCATTTCGCCAGGCGGCCATAAAATATGATACTAGCTAGGAGTCTCAGTACTGAGGACTTTATAACAAAATGTTTTCTATTTCATGTTGAGATCCGAGAAAATGACGAACAAAAAAGTCAACATTAGATCGCGAATGCAAGGAAGGAATGCTTGCAATCTGAAATTTTCAGCTCAGCAGGAAAAATGAAGAAACATGACAAAGTTGCATCTCACTCTTCCCAGCTCAAAAAGTCATTAAACTCCAAATATTATTACAGGTTTCCACCAGTCAGTGGGACACTTAAGACTGGAGTTTGAGCCAAAAATTTAGCTAGGGATATGTTGTGAATACAGGTTGTTCCAGCTAAATATGAGCAGAATAATGGTGGAATGCACACATGCAAATATTTGTGAAATATGGGCTGAATCTGCAAAATATTCACGGAATATTGTGGCCCATATTAGGGGAATTCCCAGTAGGCATTATTTTCCATTTGTGTAAGGGCAACCTCAGCTCGGCGCGGGAGCGTGGGAACTGGCAGGAGAATCCGAAGTAAACTCAATTCACAGTACTAAATACAGAGTTCTAGAATACGCACCTAGCGGGAGAATCTGAAGAGAAGAAAGGATGAGGATTCCCACGCTAGGCAAGGTTTTTGTAGCAAATAGGTACTAGCCAGTAGCACGTGTCCGAAGTGATCGGCAGTGGTCCCGAGCTTGATCGCATAGCACGTTCCAGTGCGAGCGGCCGGACGAAGGGGAACGAGGGGGGACAGAGTCCGGAGGGACAAGGGGCAACATTCTGGGCGGAGGCGCGGCCTGGGGCTCGGGCAGGGGTTCCGGACGGAAGGTCGGACGGAGGGGCGAGGCCGGACGGGGAAGGGGCTCTGGACGAAGGATCGGACGAGGCAGTGGAGCAGTGCGATGGCCAGAGCCGGATGGACGGATGGACAGACAGACGGACAAGCAGTTCCCCTGATATCACCCCCCCCTTGGAATGCGGTGTTCCGACGCATGAACCAGACGTGGGTGTTGCGCTTCCGGAACGAGAGTGAGTCGAATTCGGCCAAGGCGATCCTGCGCAGGGCATTGGGGTAGCGGCGATAATAGGCATCAATGGCGTCTTTGGTGAAGACATCGGAGTGCTTCACCCACTTATTGTGTTCCGGGCCGTAGCCTTTCCACCGCACCATGTACCAGAGGCTGCCGTAACGAACCTTCGCTTCTAGGATCTCCTCGACCTCCCATTGAATATCACGGTCCATCTGGAGGACGGGTGGTGGTTCGTCATTCTGGGGGCGTCCAGGGAACGGGTCCGGTTCCGCGAGTTGGAGTTTCACCACTGGAAAGACCGGGTGGAGCTGGGAGTACCGTGGGGGAAGCTCTAGCTTGTACACACCCTTTCCGACACCCTTCACGACTTTAAAGGGGCCGAGACATTTGTCCGTGAATTTGACGGACGGACAGGCCGTCCGGATGTCAGAGGTGTCCAGCCAGACTCGGTCACCTACTTTGATCTCCAGGGCAGGCGTGCATCAGCAGTCGTAGTACAGCTTGAACTCATCTTTGATCTTAATGAGTGCGGCTTTGGCTTCCAAGACTCCGGACACGATCCGGTCCTGGAACTCGTTCGCAGATTCCATGGTCAAACACAATCCGTTGGGCTCGAACCCCATCCGGGGGAGCCTCCCGGTGTCCGTCTAGTTCGTGAAGATCCGGACCAACTGCTTGAGTTCCTGGTTGACACGCTCAGTTTGGCCGTCGGTTTGTGGGTGGTAGGCGGTGGAGGTCGCTGGTTCTATCCCGATGAGGCGCCACAGCTCTGTAGTGAACTCCGCGACGAATTGCGGTCCCTGGTCGGAGATGTATTTCCGAGGGGTTCTGTGGTGCCTCCAGACATTCCGGTAGTAGAGCCGAGCGGCCCCGACTGCGCTGAGGCCAGTGTGGCACTCATTAAAGTGGGCTCGCTTACTCAGGACATCGACCACAACCATGACCGCGTCGAATCTGTGCGCGTCCGGGAGCTCGACGATGAAGTCCACTGAGACAGTGTCCCAGCGTTCTTCCGGGATCTCAGTTGGGTGGAGCTCTCCGTGGGGCAGCTTCTGGAGCGCCTTCATCCGGTTGCACGGGTCACAAATCCGGACATACTGGCTGACGTGGCGGGACAGCTGGGGCCACCAGTAATTCCTGGCAATGAGCTCGAGGGTTTTGAAGTGCCTGGCGTGTCCGGCAACCCGTGTCGTGGTGGAGGGCAATAATCCGGTGCCAGAGGTCCTTATTCTGTGGCACGACAATCTTACTGCGGTAGTGAAGGAGGCTGTCAGCGATGTGCCACTCGGACGACTGGGGGGAGCAAACATTCCGGTTCTTGAGGAGTTCCCGCACGACAAGCACAACGGGGTCCTCAAGCTCTGGTTCACTTGCGAAGGCCTCCTGGACGTCGCGAAGGAGGGGGACCTTGGTCCCGGTAACCACGACACCTTCCAGCGCGCGGATGTGGAACAAGTCTGGGCAAAGGAGGGTGACATCCGTGTTGTCCGAGCCTACTCCGTGGTCTGGGCGCGGACGACCCATGAGGCAGCCGGGCTGGTGGTGGAGCGTGAAGTCGAACCGGGACAGGTACAGAGACCACCACGCTTGTCTCCGGTTCAAGTTCTGTGCCTTCCAGAAGTACTCCAAGTTTTTATGATCCGTCCAGATCTCGACTGGATGCTGCGTTCCCTTGAGGAAGTGTCGCCACTCCTCTAAGGCTCGGATGATTGTGAGCATCTCCTTATCGTGGATCTCGTAGTTGCGCTGGACGTCACTCAACTCTTGGAGTAGAACACGACCGGATGCCACTTTCTGTCTGCATCCGGCTGGGACAGGAGGGCCCCATTAGCATAGTCGGAGCTGTCCACCTCGACTCGGTACAGACACAACTTGTCTGGCAGGACCAGGACGGGCTCCGCAGTCACCGCATCCTTGAGGGCTTGGAAAGTGGCAGCAGCAGCAGCGGTCCAGGTCCACGGCTATACTCTTCTTCGTGAGGTTGAAGAGGGGCCGCACGATGTCTGAGAACGCTCGGATGAACCTCCGGTAGAAGTTCATGAAGCTGAGGAACTGCTGCACGTCCTTCTTGTTCTCCGGGGGGCCAGGCGCCAACTCCAGCGACCTTGACTGGGTCCATCTCGACGTGGTTGTGCGAGATGATGACGCCGAGGTACTCGATCGACAACTTCTCGAGCTCACACTTCTCCGGCCAGAGGTAAAGCTTGTGTGCCCGAAGCCGTTGGAGAACCTCTCGGATGATCTCCCGGTGGCGCACGAGGTCGGAGTAAGCAATGAGGATGTCGTCTAGATACACCATGACGTCTCCGGACAGGATGAGGTCTTGGAAGATGTTGTTCATCATCGTCTGGAATATGGCCGGAGAGTTGGTGAGGCCAAAGTACATCACCAGTGGCTCAAAGAGCCCTCGGTTGGTACGGAAAGCGGCCTTCCACTCATCGCCTCCCCGGATACAGACATTGTTGAAGCCCCACCAGACATCGAGTTTCGTGAAGAACCGAGCTCCCTTCAGGCAGTTAATGAGGTCATTAATCAGCGGGAGCGGGTATCGGTTCTTTACAGTCATCGTGTTGAGCGCCTGATAGTCCTGAATGAACTGGAGGCTTCCGTCCTTCTTTTTGATGAAGAAGACCGGAGACGCCATCGGGGACTTAGACGGGCGGATCCATCCGGTGTTCAGTCCGTCTTCAATGAACACGTCGAGCTCCTTTTGTTCGAGGGGAGAGATCGGGTAGACCTTGCAGTTGGCCAGTTTCGCATCCAGGACGAGTTCAATGGCGTGGTCCCACGTCCGGTGTTCTGGCAGCGCGTTGAAGGATCGCGACGGAGATCTTTGCGCTGCGACGGACAGTGCAGAGCTCATCCCAGCAAGTGCTGCAACTAGTCGGGCAGCGGGTCATTCAGACTTCCTTGGTCTCCCAGTTGATCTCCGGGTTGTGCTTCTGGAGCCAGGATGATGTGCTGCTTCCCGAGCCGCGTTACCGCGAGTTGGATGCGTTCGGAGTGCCCTTTGTAGTTGACGACCATATCAACCACACCAGAAATGCCTCTGGACGCATTGGGCGTGCCGTCGACATTGAGGACCGGGATGGGCTGGGAGAGCTTCTGGACGGGGAGGTTACAGGAGATCACCTACTCTGAGTTGATGAAGTCTCCGGTCACTCCGCAGTCGACCAGACCCTTCACGGACATTGTAGCCGCGGTCTCTACCGATTGCATCTCCAACGGAATGTGCAGGGAGTTCCGGCCCTCAACGGAATCAATAACGTACCGCTGGGGTAGTTTGCGCTCCCACCTTGGGCGGCGGACGCGGGGAATGAAAGGAAGGGGTTCTGTCTTCGACTCCGGGGCTGGAATAGGGGGCTCCGGCTTGGGGACGGAAGCCGGAACAGGGGGTGCATCTTTCGTTTCAACTGCTGATTTATTGGGTATATCTTTGTACAAGCAGGAGTAACGATTGGGAGACACGACCGAGGGCGCACTGCTCACTCGGCCGTGTCCGGAAAACCCTCCGGCTCTGCATCTCCGATCTCTGGCTCAGCCAGGAGTCCAGTGGTGGTGGAGAGGTGGGCGAAAAGCTCTCCGAGGAGATCGTCACCGAGTTGACAGACGACCTCGTCCAGGACGTCTGCGTGCCGGACGTCTGAGGGAGTTGGACAGTCTCGGGGGAGGTGTCCGGCTGTGCCGCAACGGAAGCGAGTGCGGGTCCGGTCAACATCCATCGGAATGCCAGGCGGAAGGGCGGTCGCCAGTGTGGCTTTAGGAGCAGGCGTAAAGGAGGGGACTGGGAGGAACATCCCAGTGCGGGGGCATGCGGCCGGAGCCGGAGCGTGAGTCGGGGGTGCTCCCGCTCGGACACAGGTGAGGGTGTTGTACTGGCGGAAAGCGTGGAGACACCATCCGGCGTAGTCTGTAGTCTAACAGCACCGGGGCGGTTCCGGACATCATGATCACCATATTAATCTGCGGATCGAGCCCTGCGCAGTACTTGGTGACGCGGACAAGTGGGTCCGTGTATCCGGCCGTGGCGGCAAGCTCCTCGAAGTCGTCCGTGTACCAGTAGACATCGTGGGAGCCTTGGTAATAGCCGTGGGTCTCTAGCTGGAGGAGAGCTTGGTCTTGCTCTTCTACGAACCGGAGCCAGAACTCGGATTCAAATTCCACCAAGATGGGAAAGGGAACGGAACGATCGCAGACTGCCATTCTGCCCATTGTCCGGCTGTGTCTTGCGCCATAAAGGACATGGCGCACCGCAGAGTTCTCCCTGTAGTACCATTACAATGTGCACTGGCCTGGCCAGCGGTGCACATTACAAAGTGCCCTTTGCACTGCCAGGCCTGGTGCACATTATAATGTGCACCCTCCCCTGCTGTCCGGCAGGCTATTGTCACCTGCCGGCATCAGCGGCATCCTGCTCTTTGTTTACTTCTATTTATACTACTTCTGCTTTAAGCGCTCCATATCAATTCTCAGCTCTCGGCATCAACAGTGTCCCGTTCCTTATTTGTACTTCTCCTTTCAGCTTTGCTTGCCGCATTGAGCTTTTTCGGCTTTAAGAATTTGGTCTCGGATAAGCATCGGACCTTTTCGGCCTTGAGAATTTGGTCTCAGACCTTGACGGCAACCGCCCCAAAAAAAGCTTGGCACCTCCCGAAAAGCCCAAAGAAACAGAAGAATGAAGACCGAAGACTTCACTCTGTCTTATTGACTAAGAAATACCCTGAGATTGCTTTTCCAAGTGACCCTTCCTCTGGTTTTTACACCGCCCTCTGGTTTCTACAATCTGTTGTTACACATCAATCAGAAATGCTATCCCAATTGGGACAGCGGTCCGATATGCCAAGTAAGAGCTCGGCTCCCGAAAGGCCCAAAGAAACACAAGACTGAAGACCGAAGACTTCACTTCGTATTGACAGATAAATACCCTGAGATTTGTTTTCCCAAGTGACCCTTTCTCTGGTTTCTACACCTCCCTCTGGTTTCTACACCTCCCTCTGGTTTCTACAATCCGTAGTCATGCATCAATCGGAAGTGCTATCCCAATTGGGACAGCGTTCCGATATGTGGAAATGTGTGATTCAAATCCTAGTACTATTGGGATCCCTTGCCCGAGGCGTTCACATTTTCCTAAGCATTTCTTGGAAAGTCTCATTCCTTTTGGTTCACACTGTTATACCTTCTCATTCACAAAGAAACTCGTAGCTTCCTGGTCTCGTCAACAAGCCATTTCCACTAGTTACGATCAGAATGATTCCACAATGATCACCTGATAATACCACCACCCCTCGATAACTATCGACGGGTCTACCCCCCCAAGACCCGTCAATAGTTATCGAGACGTGGCACGGCCACCATACGGGTTTGGTGGCAGCTGCGGCACCCAGCGGTGGCAGAGCAGCCATGCCACCCAGTAAATACCTCCTATTGTTTGGTCATTTTTTTCGAACAAACAATGCCACATATGCCACGGAACTGCCATATGTGCCACAGAACCGCCAATTGGGCTGGATATCGTGCCATGGGTGCCATGAGGCCACTGACCCAGGGTCAGTAAAATTTTGTTACCCAAATAGTGCCATGGGTGCCACGAGACATTTCGACCCGGGATCAGTAAAATTTGTTACCAAAATAGTGCCATGGGTGCCACCAGACTTTCTGACCCAGGATCAGTAAAAAAATGTTGCCAAAAGTGTGCCATGGGTGCCACCAGACTTTCTGACCCAGGATCAGTAAAAAATGTTGCCAAAAGTGTGCCATCGGTGCCACCAGACTTTCTGACCCAGGATCAGTAAAATTTTGTTACCCAAATAGTGCCATCGGTGCCACCAGACTTTCTGACCCAGGATCAGTAAAATTTTGTTACCCAAATAGTGCCATGGGTGCCACGAGACATTTCGACCCGGGATCAGTAAAATTTGTTACCAAAATAGTGCCATGGGTGCCGCCAGACTTTCTGACCCAGGATCAGTAAAAATATGTTGCCAAAAGTGTGCCATCGGTGCCACCGGACCTTCTGACCCAGGATCAGTAAAAGTTTGCTACCCAAATAGTGCCATCAGTGCCACCAGACTTTCTGACCCAGGATCAGTAAAAAAATGTTGCCAAAAGTGTGCCATCGGTGCCACCGGACCTTCTGACCCAGGATCCGTAAAATTTTGTTACCCAAATAGTGCTATCGGTGCCACCAGACTTTCTGACCCAGGATCAGTAAAAAATGTTGCCAAAAGTGTGCCATCGGTGCCACCAGATTTTCTGACCCAGGATCAGTAAAATTTTGTTACCCAAATAGTGCCATGGGTGCCACCAGACTTTCTGACCCAGGATCAGTAAAAAAATGTTGCCAAAAGTGTGCCATGGGTGCCACCAGACTTTCTGACCCAGGATCAGTAAAAAATGTTGCCAAAAGTGTGCCATCGGTGCCACCAGACTTTCTGACCTAGGATCCATAAAATTTTATTACCCAAATAGTGCCATCAGTGCCACCAGACTTTCTGACCCAGGATCAGTAAAAAAATGTCACCAAAAGTGTGCCATTGGTGCCACCAGACTTTCTGACCCAGGATCAGCAAAAATTTGTTACCAAAAGTGTGCCATTGGTGCCACCAGACCTTCTGACCCAGGATCAGTAAAAATTTGTTGCCAAAAGTGTGCCATAGGTGCCACCAGACTTTCTGACCCAGGATCAGTAAAATAATGTTACCAAAAGTGTGCCATTGGTGCCACCAGACCTTCTGACCCAGGATCAGCGAAAAGTTGTTACCAAATAGTGCCATCAGTGCCACTGGACCTTCTGACCCCAGGATCAGTAAAAAAAAAATTCTGAGGGGGGGGGGATATTACCTAAATAATGCCATCAGTGCCATGGACCATCTCTTCACAGGATCCAAAAAGTCAAAGAATGCTATGAGGGCCACACCCCATCGAACCCAGGATCAGTCGGACAACCTCCAGCAAAGAGTGGTGTGTGTGGCATTCTAGCTTTGTAGGACACGGAGAGGAATATCCATTTATTGTCTAGATGAAGTGGCTCCTAGTCCTCATGCCATCAGTGCCACCCTATTATCAAGTCCAACTATCTGTCAACTCCTAGTGATGCTACTTCCTCTAATACTGCAGACAGTTCCTCTCCTTCATCATCTGGTCCCTCATTCTCATCACTGGATCCATCACCAAGAAGCCATCTATCCTGAGATCCTTCATCATGCTCCCCTCCTGTGAGCTCATCAATGTTCATCTCTGTTGTTTGAGGCTCCTCCACCCATGGCATCGGTGGCGCTGGCCCTTGTTCTTCAGGATCTGGCAACGGTGGCACTGGTGGCGATCACCCAGATTCCAGGTTGAAGGGTCCCTGTGAAGGCAGGGCCCAGCTTGTTTTTTGTTGCCTGGAGCTACTTCCAGTGGACATCATCAAACCTACCCCGACAATTATGCCAACACAGGATCCTCTGCCCTTGTTCAGCCATTGAATTTCTTCCCTGGCCTGCTGGAGTTTGTAATATGAGTCTAGGAGCTGACAGGCCGCAGGTATGGCCCAGGCACAGATGGAGGAAGTAGTATCAAGATTCTGGAGAAGGTCAAAGTCTGCCAGGAAGGTATAGTTGACCAGGGCTTTGTCTTGTTCTTATCCTTTGGCATTGGAAAGGATGTCGGTGGCAAGAACAAATATGGATATTTACATCATTCCTGGCTTACCAATGTCAATCATTGTGCCTGGAGTGCTAGTGATGTCATGCAAACATCCAGTGGCACAGGTGGCACAGGTAGCACCAATGTCTTACAGCGCCTGCTTCAGTGTGTTCCCATGGATGCCATCCAATTTGGCTCCCTGTGCCACAAATGCCATCTGATTTGGCCTCCTGTGCCACGGATGCCATCTGATTCAAAACAAAAATTGTTACAAGTAGAAGTAGATAAAAAAGGAAGGGAAGAGTGAGAAGATTGGACTACAATAGCTATGGATCCTGCCAGTATTCATTGTCTGAATCATATGCATACTCCTTCAAAATCAACCCCTCCCCTGAATAGTGAACACCAAAAAGAGCCTTTACCTCCTCCAGGGTGTGGCCTGCTGCCACATAGGTGGCAACTTGAGGATTGTCTGCAGAGTTGATGCCCAACATCAGAGGCGCTCAAGGGGAGGGGGGGGAGTTGATCGAGAATGGAGGATGAATGGCTGCTCACACCCCTCTCGACAGGGGCAGGGTGGAGCCTGGGAGGGGTTGGTGTGTGAATAGGCCTGGAGGTTGAGGGTTGAACAGGTGGCACTGGTGGCACTGCGTGTCAACATGGTGCTGGGAGAAACTGAAGTGGCTGCATTGGGAGTAGGTGGGGTGCAGGCGGCGATGGTGTGGTGTGGTGGGCTCATGGGCATCTGAGGAGGCTGCAGGCATACAGAGGTTGCAGGGCTTGCAGGGTGGGTGTGCTCCCCAGCGCCGTAGCAGGCATGCCAAGCCGGGAGGGAAGCCTCCCAGGATGAGTACCTGGTGGCACCTCCCCAGGGGATATATTCGGACATCCACTGGGCACTGGACCTTTTTTGTGTCTCCTTCAGGGCTGGCCCCCCCCAAAAAAAAGGTGACACACCAAAAGGTGTAGACACCGCGGTTGTCCAAGGCAGCGGGGCTAGAAACAAGGTAAAATGAAGGGGCTTGGATCTGGGCAGCACCGGGGTCAGTGTGAAAGGGTGGTGAGCATTGATAGAGCAATGGCATTGAGAGCGAAGAACAAGTTGATATTGGTCACGGGGCTTGATCCATTTGTTTGTTGTGTACTGTGCCACCCGTGCCACTGGAAATCCTTGACTATGCCACTGTTGCCACTGAAAATCCTTGATCTCAAATTATTTTTTCGAGGCACAGCCACTGGTGCTACGTATGCCACGAGTTTTGTAAACAAGGAGTCTGTAAGCTACTGGCCATCATGCATCACATACCCGTCTTTGTCCCTCCACAGAGCGTCAAAAACCTTTTTCTGGAGCTCATCCTGTTTTCTGTGGGTCCAAAGTGCATATTCCAAAGCATAATCTCTTTTTCTTCCATTTGATAACCCTGCTTAGTTCCCTTTTGAGCATTTGCTTCCTTCCTTTTCTCCCGTTTTTCGAATGCTAGAAGATTCCGATTTCTAATTGGGTCAGTCAAAGTAGGAGAGGGTGAGTCAATGCAATTACTTCTCCCTGTAGGCTTTGTCAGCACATTTTTGCCTGTCCTTCTGCTCCTGTACATGCTCAGGGTTGGCCTTGATGCTGGCTCTATATCTACCCAGCTTCCATGAAGATATCTTAAACAATGTTAGTTGCCACATACCGTGCCATCTGAATTCTACTTTTCTCCGCTTCCTCTTCTTTATGGCTGCAGCAGATGAGTATGGATTGCAGTTAGCTGACTCTGTGTACATACTTTTCACGATATTTGGCCTGTGCAAGCCGTCTGGCAGGTGGGGTACGTGATGGCACTGGTGGCACTGGGGAGCGTTTCTCCCTCTCTGGCATCCTAAATAGACAGCAGGGCATTCAGAATGAGCCAGAGGGACAAGGAGATCACTTACCAAGTCAACTGGGTCGAAATTTTGAGATTGAGAAAATTTGGTGTTGTGGTAAGAGTCAAGAGGTGGGGTACCCATATAGAAGTAGCGAACCTTTTGGGTTGTTCGATGTTCCAAAACATATCACATCACATGCTTAAAGAGAAAATGCAAAAATATTTGGGGACACCCAAGTGATGTGTTATTTTGATTCTGCTGATTCAGATTAAGTGGCTGGGGGCTTGGGATGAGATGCAAAGCGAAAATGTGGTGGGACGAGTACGTGATCACGGCAGGTCGAGTTACGGGATCACAGTGTCACAGCCAAATAATATGATGGCACCGATAGCACCAGCTACATAGTACCACTCAGTTTATTCCATAGCACTCATGGCATGGCTCGCAAACTTGGTCAATTTCTTACAAAGAGTCCATGGCATCGGTGGCATATGATATCAAATTCAAGAAAAACATGTGTGCTACGCCCCAGCCTTTGGTTCCTCAAGAGTCAAGAATAATGTCGCCTCCGCTGCCGCCCACTTCAAGCCCCATTGCTCCTCCTGCTTCACCTGCGCATCTGTAAGTGTCACAAAAAAATCCTCCTCCATCTGGAACCTGTGCTCAACCCATCGGAAGAGACCCCCCTGCCGTGTACTGGGTGGAGTACCAGCGTTCCCCCGCAGCAATGGGTATGTTGGAGTGACCAAGGCCCCAGGGTAGGGCTGTCCACCATCATGCGAGTCCCTGCCCGATATCTGGGCAAAGTTCTCACGACGGTGGTGCAGCCGTTCATAACTCAGGGAGGCCATGGCCCGAGCTTCCTCCAGAGCGTGGTCAGCAGTGTCATGGACATCAGCCATAAAGCCCTCGTCATTGGGCATGCTGCCATAGAGAGCACAGACCTTCCTGTTCAAGTCTATAATGGGGTGGGCGGTGCTGGAGGAAATTATGTTAGACAAAGGAGAAAAGAGAGAACACAGCATGACACACCTTCCACTCGACTTCACAAGCCTAAAGTGTTTGTGCTTGGGCTTATCCCCAAAGACGTCCAGCAGCCTGTCGGCCCACTATCGTCATGGAGCCCAATAAACCCGGTAGCAGTAATCCAAGTGGGGGAGCCTGGTAGGAAGAGGGTCAGCGATGGCATCCATGGCTGTCAAATGCAAATCAAGATATGGGTGGCACGGGTGGCATCGGTGGCATCGGTGGGTCTCATTCATTGGGAGACACTGCCGTCGTGTTCTGGGCTCAGATCTCGATGGCAGCACATGGTTCCCCGGCAGGAGTACCATGGAGGGTCTGGGTTTCCCAGGAAGAGCACCACAGATGAAAAAGGGCAGGGAAAACAACAAATAAAGGCAGGCGTGAGTTCCAGGCACGAATCTCAGCAGCCAACCAAAGCCCATGGGTGTCTGTGTTCCCCAGCAGGAGTACAACGACAGAAAAGAAGGCAGGTGCGAGTTCCGGGCACAGATCTCAGCAGCCAGCCAACCCCATGGGTGTCTGTGTTCCCCAGCAAGGCAGACACGAGTTCCGGGCACGGATCTCAGCAGCCTGCCAAAGCTTGCAGCTGTGTTCCCCGGCAGGAGTACAACAACCGAAAATAAGGCAGGCATGAGTTCCTGGCACAGATCTCAGTGGCCACCCAAAGCCATGGGTGTCTGTGTTCCCCAACAGGAGTACATGGACAGAAGAGATAGGATTTACCTTGGAGCTTGAGGTTAATTCACATGGCTCCCCCAGAGGCAAGAAAGGCAGATGGTGGCGAAAGAAGAAAAAGCTGAGTCAGCCCCAAAGAAATCACCCCAATTTGATGAATTTTACGTTACTGTGCCACCAGTGCCATGGCTGGTTGGATTTGGGGGTCAGTGCCACAGATGCCACAGATGCCACCCAGCATCTGTGGCAAACATGACAGTCCCATGCTTGATTGGGACTTTGGAAGAGCCTTGAGGGCCTGGAGGAGAAGGAAGAAAAATGGCATGGGTCCACTGGAAGAGCATGTGACATGTCAAGACACAGCCACAGTTGCCCATCAATTGGCACGTGACTGCTCAAGAAATATATGTTGTTCAACATGAGTGGAATGAACCTTTAGCAGCAAAAATCCAGAAATATGGTGGATATTATCTACCATATTCAATTGATTTTTTGATCCTCCATGCAGGCAGTTTAAGCTTCTGAAATTGTCGCAATTGAGATACTTTCTTTTTGGGGGAGTGAAAAAAAGATTCCCACTCAGATCTAAGGGTATAGCATTCCAGCAGCCCCAAGAATTTAGAGAGAAGTCAATGATACCCCGAATATTGTTCCTACACCACCATATGTTGGGAATTGGGCCTGAATGTGGAAAGAAAAATTGATTCATGGATGAAGACCTGTATTTGGAAGAACAGTGTATATACATTGGTTCGTTAGACACCAACAGCGGACCAATGCAGGTATACAGAAGATATATCTCAAAGAATGTGATCCGCAGCTGATAATAATTTAATTTGCCTGGAACTCCATTGGGGAGCACAGACAATGTAGGCTGAAAAAATAACTATAAGAATTAGCCTGATACAATGGGGCCAATGGAGTCCACAGATACAGTGGAGGCGCCTTTCTCCTGGAAGCACACACTATTGCCATGGGAAATCTGCGTCAATGAAGCACCTGAAATATTAAGTCAATGCATTCAGCATAGACTTGAGTCTGAGCAGAAGACGGGGAGACTTGGAGTAGAATGGGATAGGGGCAGTGGCATTGGTCTTATTAGCAAATCCGTCTGCCCATCATGCTTGTTGCACTTATCAACTGATTGACAAGTGTAAACATCCGGCTTTCCATACCAATAGGTGAAGTAAGGAATGGCATCCACAGCAAAGCACAGCTGAAATTATCACTACCAGTCAATAACTATCAACGGGTCTAAGGAAAATTCAAACATTTCACTGATTCTGGGTCTGTAAGGGCAACCTCAGCTCGGCGCGTGAGCGCGGGAACTAGCGGGAGAATCCGAAGTAAACTCAATTCATGGTACTAAATACAGAGTTCTAGAATACGCACCTAGCGGGAGAATCTGAAGAGAAGAAAGGATAAGGATTCCCACGCTAGGCGAGGTTTTTATAGGTACTAGCCAGTAGCACGTGTCCGAAGTGATTGGCAGTGATCCCGAGCTTGATCGCATAGTACGTTCCAGTGCGAGCGGCCGGACGAAGGGGGATGAAGGGGAATGGAGTCCGGAGGGCCGGAGGACGACGTTCCGGGCGAGGGCGGACGTTCGGGTGACGCAGGACGGACGGGAGAGGCCGGACGCGGAGTAGGCGTTGGACGAAGGATCGGACGAGGCTGCGGGGCAGTGCGATGGGCCGGAGCCGGGCGGACAGATGGACGGACGGACGGACGGACGGGCGGTTCCCCTGACATCACCCCCCCCTTGGAATGCGGCGTCTCGACGCATGAATCGGACGTGGGCGTCGCGCTTCCGGAACGAGAGCGAGTCGAATGCGGCCGAAGCGATCCGGCGCGGGGCGTTGGGGTAGCGGCGGTAATAGGCGTCGATGGCGTCTTTGGCGAAGACGTCAGAGTGCTTTACCCATTTATTGTGTTCCGGGCCGTAGCCTTTCCACCGCACCATGTACCAGAGGCTGCCATAACGGACCTTCGCTTCCAGGATCTCCTCGACCTCCCACTGAACGTCGCGGTCCGTCTGGAGGACGGGCGGGGGTTCGTCATTCTGAGGACGTCCGGGAAACGGTTCCGGTTCCGCGAGCTGAAGTTTCACCACCGGGAAGACCGGGTGGAGCTGGGAGTACCGCGGGGGAAGCTCGAGCTTGTATGCACCCTTTCCGACGGCCTTCACGACTTTGAAGGGGCCGAGGCGTTTGTCCGCGAATTTGACGGACGGACGGGTCGTCCGGATGTCGGAGGCGTCCAGCCAGACTCGGTCGCCTGCTTTGATCTCTGGGGCGGGCATGCGTCGGCGATCGTAGTACAGCTTGAACTCGTCCTTGGCTTTGACGAGCGCGGCTTTGGCTTCCGAAACTCCGGACGCGATCCGGTCTCGGAACTCGTTCGCGGATTCCACGGCCGAGCGCAATCCGTTGGGCTCGAACCCCATCCGGGGGAGCCTTCCGGTGTCCGTCATGAACGGAACTTGTTGCGTCGAAGAATGGACGTGGTTGTTGTACGCGAACTCCGCGGCCGGAAGGAGCTCGTCCCAGTCGTCCTGTTTGTAGTTCGTGAAGATCCGGACGAACTGTTCGAGCTCCTGATTGACGCGCTCGGTCTGGCCGTCGGTTTGCGGGTGGTAGGCTGTGAAGGTCGCTGGCTCTATCCCGATGAGGCGCCACAGTTCCGTGGTGAATTCCGCGACGAACTGCGGCCCGCGGTCGGAGATGTACTTCCGGGGGGTTCCGTGGTGCCTCCAGACGTTCCGGTAATAGAGCCGAGCGGCTCCAACCACGCCAAGGCCGGTGTGGCACTCGTTGAAGTGGGCCCGCTTACCCAGGACGTCGACCACGACCATGACCGCGTCGAACCCGTGCGCGTCTGGGAGCTCGACGATGAAGTCCACCGAGACAGTGTCCCAGCGTTCTTCCGGAATCTCGGTCGGGTGGAGCTCTCCGTGGGGTAGCTTCCGAAGCGCCTTCGTCCGGTTGCACGGGTCGCAGGTCCGGACGTATTGGCCTACGTGACGGGACAGCTGGGGCCACCAGTAGTTCCGGGCGATGAGCTCGAGGGTTTTGAAGCGTCCGGCGTGCCCGGCGACCCGAGTGTCGTGGTGTAGGGCGATGATCCGGCGTCGGAGGTCCTTATTCTGCGGTACGACGATCTTACCGCGGTAGTGAAGGAGCCCTCCTGCGATGCGCCACTCGGTCGACCAGGGGGAGCGAACATTCCGGTTCTTGAGGAGTTCCCGTGCGACAAGCGCAACGGGGTCCTCAAGGTCCGGTTCACCCGCAAAGGCCTCTCGGACGTCACGAAGGAGGGGAACCTCGGGCCCGGCGACCACGACGCCCTCGAGTGCGCGGGCGTGGAACAAGTCCGGACGGAGAAGGGTGACATCTGTGTTGTCCGAACCTACTCCGTGGTCCGGGCGACGGGACAGCGCGTCCGGACGACCCATGAGGCGGCCGGGCTGGTGGTGGAGTGCGAAGTCAAACCGGGACAGGTACAGGGACCACCGTGCCTGCCTCCGGTTCAAGTTCTGCGCCTTCCGGAAATACTCCAGGTTTTTGTGGTCCGTCCAAATCTCGACTGGATGTTGCGTACCTTCGAGGAAATGTCGCCACTCCTCTAGGGCTCGGATGATCGCAAGCATTTCCTTGTCATGGATCTCGTAGTTGCGCTGGACGTCACTCAGACTCTTGGAGTAGAACGCGACCGGATGCCACTTCCCGTTCGCGTCCAGCTGAGACAAGACGGCTTCGGTGGCGTAGTCGGAGCTGTCCGCCTCGACCCGGTACGGACGCGACTCGTCGGGTAGGACTAAGACGGGCTCCGCGGTCACCGCGTCCTTGAGAGCTTGGAAGGCGGCCGCCGCGGCAGCGGTCCAGGTCCACGCGACGCTCTTCTTTGTGAGGTCGAAGAGGGGTCGCGCGATGTCCGAGAACGCCCGGATGAACCTCCGGTAGAAGTTTGTGAAGCCAAGGAACTGCTGCACGTCCTTCTTGTTCTCCGGAGCGGGCCAGGCGGCTACTCCGGCGACCTTGACCGGGTCCATCTCGACGTGGTTGTGCGAGATGATGACGCCGAGGTACTCGATCAACGACTTCTCGAACTCGCACTTCTCCGGCCGGAGGTAAAGCTTGTGTGCCCGGAGCCGTCGGAGAACTTCCCGGACGATCTCCCGGTGGTGCGCGAGGTCAGAGTGAGCAATGAGGATGTCGTCGAGATATACCATGATGTCTCCGGACAGGATGAGGTCTTGGAAGATGTCGTTCATCATCGTCTGGAATGTGGCCGGAGAGTTGGTAAGGCCGAAGTACATCACCAGTGGCTCGAAGAGCCCACGGTTGGTACGGAACGCAGCCTTCCACTCGTCGCCTCCCCGGATCCGGACGTTGTTGAAACCCCAGCGGACGTCGAGTTTCGTGAAGAACCGAGCTCCCTTCAGGCGGTTGATGAGGTCGTTAATCAACGGGAGCGGGTACCGGTTCTTTACGGTCATCACGTTGAGTGCCTGATAGTCCTGGACGAACCGGAGGCTACCGTCCTTCTTTTTGATGAAGAAGACCGGAGACGCCATCGGGGACTTGGACGGGCGGATCCAGCCGGTGCTCAACCCGTCCTCGATGAACGCGTCGAGTTCCTTCTGCTCGAGGGGGGAGATCGGGTAGACCTTGCAGTTGGCCGGTTTCGTGTCCGGGACGAGTTCGATGGCATGGTCCCACGTCCGGCGTTCCGGCAGCGCGTCGAACGATTCCTTGTCGAAAACGTCCGAGAAATCCTCGACCCAGGCCGGAAACGAAGTCCCAGGTGGGGCCGAGTTCCGAGCGAAGGCCTCTGCGAGCCGTTGAGAGACGGTGCTACCCGCGCGGATCTCTTCGGTCGGAGCGAACACGGTGTAGAGGATCCGGTCACCTTCCTCGAGCTCGTCGTCATCGTCATCGTCATCGTCGTCCGGGTCTGGAGTGAGGTCCGGAAAGTCGTCTCCGTCGTCGTCCGGATTGTACCCGTCGTCTCCGCACCACTCTTCCGAGTCGACGGCGCAGATAGACGGGACGGGGCCTTCGCGGAGCTGCCAGAGGATTGCGGCGGAGATCTTCGCGTTGCGACGGACAGCGCGGAGTTCATCTCGGCAAGTGCTGCAGCTGGTCAGGCAGCGGGTCATCCGGACTTCCTTGGTGTCCCAGTCGATCTCCGGATTGTGCTTCTGGAGCCAGGAGTAGCCGAGGATGACGTGCTGCTTTCCGAGCCGCGTTACCGCGAGTTGGATGCGTTCGGAGTGTCCCTTGTAGTTGACGACCATATCAACCACGCCGGAAATGCCTCCGGACGCATTGGGCGTACCGTCAACATTGAGGACCGGAATGGGCTGAGAGAGCTTCCGGACAGGAAGGTTACGGGAGATCACGTACTCCGAGTCGATGAAGTCTCTGGTCGCTCCGCAGTCGACCAGACCCTTCACGGACATCGTAGCCGCGGTCTCTACCGATTGCATCTCCAACGGAATGTGTAGGGAGTTCCGGCCCTCGACGGAGTCAATAACGTACCGCTGGGGTAGTTTGCGCTCCCACCTAGGGCGGCGGACGCGGGGAATGGAAGGGGTTTTTGCCTCCGGGGCGGGAATAGGGGGCTCCGGCTTGGGGACGGAAGCCGGAACCGGGGGTGCGTCTCGCATTTCAACTGCTGATTTATTGGGTATATTTTTGTACAAGCAGGAGTAACGATTGGGGGACGCGACCGAGGGCGCACCACTCACTCGACCGCGTCCGGAAAACCCTCCGGCTCCGCGTCTCTAGTTTCCGGCTCGGCCGGAAGCCCAGCAGAGGTGGAGAGGCGCGCGAAGAGTTCTCCGAGGAGGTCGTCAACTAGTTGACGGACGACCTCGTCTAGGACGTCCGCGTGCCGGACATCCGAGGGAGTCGGGCAGTCTCGGGCGAGGTGTCCGGCCGCACCGCAACGGAAGCAAGCACGGGGCGTGAAGCGCTCGCGAGTCCAGTCGACATCCATCGGGATGCCGGGCGGAAGCGCGGGCGTCGGCACAGCTTTAGGAGCGGGCGTGAAGGAGGGGACTGGGAGGAACGTCCCAGTGCGGGGGCGTGCGGCCGGAGCCGGGGTGCGAGTCGGGGGTACTCCCGTTCGGACACGAGCGAGGGCGTCGTACTGGCGGAAAGCGCGGACACGCCATCCGGCGTAGTCCAGCAGTGCCGGAGCGGTTCCGGACGTGGTGATAGCCGCCTTAATCCGCGGGTCGAGCCCTGCACGGTACTTGGTGACGCGGACGAGCGGGTCCGTGTATCCGGCTGTGGCTGCGAGCTCTTCGAAGTCGTCCGTGTACCGGTAGACATCGCGGGAGCCTTGGTAGTAGCTGTGAGTCTCCAGCCAGAGGAGAGCTTGGTCTTGCTCGTTTGCCTCTACGAACCGGAGCCGGAACTCGGACTCGAATTCCGCCCAGGACGGGAACGGGAACGGAACAATTGCTGACTGTCGCTCCGCCCACCGTCCGGCCGCGTCTCGCGCCATAGAGGACATGGCGTACCGCACGAGTTTTTCCTCTACGACCTGTCCGTGGACCATGAAGGCTTCCGGAACCAATCGGAGGTACGTGAGGACGGAGTGGAGGAACATCCGTCCTTGTGTCCGGTCGCCATCGAAAACTGCTGGAGGGTTCGGTCGGAGAACCAATTTTGCTGCTGGGGTGAGGGTGGTGAAGTCTGGACCCGCCGCTGGAGCCGGAGCGGCAGGGACGGGGGCAGTCGCGGGTGGATTTTGGCTATTATGTAAAATGCGGAGGAGTAGGGTTTCGATATTCGCGAGAGAGTCTTCAACCGCAGTCAGCCGGGTCTCGGAGTCGGGAGCCAAGTCCGGGATGTGAACATCCGGGAGCTCGGGTTGCGCGGACCCATTTCCGGGCGTCGGGGCGTCCATCGAGGAGGAGGGGTCGAGGTTGGAAGTGGGGGAGGCCGGAGCGCTAGCGTAGCGGTCCGAGTCCGAGTCTACACCAAACTTCGCAATCTTGACCAGTTGATCCCTTAGATCCTTTCTTCTGCTGTAAGGGCAACCTCAGCTCGGCGCGTGAGCGCGGGAACTAGCGGGAGAATCCGAAGTAAACTCAATTCATGGTACTAAATACAGAGTTCTAGAATACGCACCTAGCGGGAGAATCCGAAGAGAAGAAAGGATAAGGATTCCCACGCTAGGCGAGGTTTTTATAGGTACTAGCCAGTAGCACGTGTCCGAAGTGATTGGCAGTGATCCCGAGCTTGATCGCATAGTACGTTCCAGTGCGAGCGGCCGGACGAAGGGGGATGAAGGGGAATGGAGTCCAGAGGGCCGGAGGACGACGTTCCGGGCGAGGGCGGACGTTCGGGTGACGCAGGACGGACGGGAGAGGACGGACGCGGAGTAGGCATTGGACGAAGGATCGGACGAGGCCGCGGGGCAGTGCGATGGGCCGGAGCCGGGCGGACGGATGGACGGACGGACGGACGGGCGGTTCCCCTGACAGGGTCAGAAAGTCTGGTGGCACCAATCGCACACTTTTGGCAACAAATTTTTACTGATCCTGGGTCAGAAAGTCTGATGGCACCAATGGCACTGTTTTGGTAACAAATTTTTGCTGATCCTGGGTCAGAAAGTCTGGTGGCACTGATGGCACACTTTTGCCAACATTTTTTACTGATCCTGGGTCAGAAAGTCTGGTGGCACCGATGGCACTATTTGGGTAACAAAATTTTACTGATCCTGGGTCAGAAAGTCTGGTGGCACCGATGGCACTATTTGGGTAATAAAATTTTACGGATCCTGGGTCAGAAAGTCTGGTGGCACCGATGGCACTATTTGGGTAGCAAAATTTTACTGATCCTGGGTCAGAAAGTCTGGTGGCACCGATGGCACACTTTTGGCAACATTTTTTACTGATCCTGGGTCAGAAAGTCTGGTGGCACCCATGGCACACTTTTGGCAACATTTTTTTACTGATCCTGGGTCAGAAAGTCTGGTGGCACCCATGGCACTATTTTGGTAACAAATTTTACTGATCCCGGGTCGAAATGTCTCGTGGCACCCATGGCACTATTTGGGTAACAAAATTTTACTGACCCTGGGTCAGTGGCCTCATGGCACCCATGGCACGATATCCAGCCCAATTGGCGGTTCTATGGCACACATGGCAGTTCCGTGGCATATGTGGCATTGTTTGTTCGAAAAAAATGACCAAACAATAGGAGGTATTTACTGGGTGGCATGGCTGCTCTGCCACCGCTGGGTGCCGCAGCTGCCACCAAACCCGTACAGTGACCGTGCCACGTCTCGATAACTATCGACGGGTCTTGGGGGGGTAGACCCGTCAATAGTTATCGAGGGGTGGCGGTATTATCAGGTGCAATGATCCCAATTAGAAATGGTGTTCTACATCCGAGAATTATCCGAGAACGAGAACTCATACGATTGTAGTAAAGAAATGACCATTTGCAGACATGAGAAAACCAAGCCCCACAGTGAGTTTTCAAATCTCGTCCTTGGCTTCCGGGTCCATGGTCATTTCCACAAGCTCCTCCAGACTAAGACCCATGTTGTTTGCGAAAGGATCGAGATTGAGATTGAGTGACACATTATTGCGCCCATCGATGTCCATGTCAGCTGGCAGCGTCTGTTGTGCTGTGTTCAGCGAGGATGGCCCGGATTGCAGTGCTGACGCTCCTGACGCTTTGTCGCCCGGCTCTTTATCTTTATCTACTGGAGTCAAGACCGTCGATTGCGAGGGAGTTGCTGTGGAGGCTACCGTGCTTTCGTCCTGTGACGGGGAAGGAGACGCCGTTTGGGCGCTTTTCTCCATGCCAGATGGGTTTCTGACTTCACCGCAGGCACGAACACTAGACAGACAGCATTCAGTTGTAAGATTATATGTCAATGAGATTGTTACCCTCTCGTCATTGGTCTCGGTTTGGGGCGCTCTGGAGTCGGTTTTTTCGGTGGGGTAAGCTCTCCACCGTCTTCTGCTGGGTGTTTACTATAAGGTCCACATTAGCCCACAAGCTGCACACTACTTGGTGAACTCTTTCTCTTACCGTTTCTTCCCCGTCGTCAGCTTCTCTGCCTTCTTTGCCTTCACTTTAGCTCCACTCTTCTTTGCCCTCACCGCCGGCCCTTTCTCGCCCTTCCATGCCTCAGCCTCAGCTGCCTTCGCTTCCTCCGCTGCTGCTTTCTCTGCTGCTTCCTCCGCCGCCTCTGCATCCCTCTTGGCCGTCCACTCCTCCATCGCTAGTCGCAGCTGAGTCAAGACATGCACGAGGACCCATTCGACGTCCGCAATGATGAGCTGCCATAGCTTGTTGTCTGCTAGCGCCACCTCTTCTGCTCCGAGCCCATCTGTGGCGGCGGCATTGCAAATGGACTGTCCCCACCACGCTAGCCCGAGAACCAAAGGGATCGGACCATTTTGACATCTGTAGTGAAGTCTCAACCAGCCATTCTCCCGGGTATGCTGCCGCGGAGGGTCTTTGTCCCCCTCGCCAACCCCGGCGCCATCCAAGCGCAGTGGTGGGCATAAGTCCTTCCACCACTCGAACAAATCAGTTCCAAACTCGGGCCGAATTGCGTAGTCCTTGACCAGGCGGTGCTCCTTCATCCAATCGGCATACTCCGGGGGTCGCGTGCGAAGCTTGGGCAGCTTCCCATCCTCTTTGACGTGATAAAAAGACCATTCATGTTGCACCAGTGCATCCACCAATGCCGACCAGCCTGGACCCCACTGTTTCTGCGAGAGGTAGGCATGTGTTTCCTTCAGATTCTCAGTCCAGCCAGACCGGTCAATCCCATCGTCTGCGACAGGTATGAGTGCAGGGACGATGGGCGGCACGGAGATGACAGGCAGCACGGGGACGACGGGTGTGGGGACGACGGGTGTGGGGATGACGGGTGCGGGGACGATGGGTGCGGGGATGACAGGTGCCAGCACGACAGGCGCGGGTGCAGCTGGTAGAGGCTGCGTAGGACCGCGTGGTGTGGGTACAGGAGCTGGCGCGCTCGTGTCAGTCAGAGTCAGCAGCCCAGCCACATGCACAGGCTCGGCGCTCTCTGGTGGCGGCCATGCCCGAGCACGGCACTCCACCTTGGCTGGAGGGGAGGGTAAGTGTGTCTTCTGTATGTCTCATACGCTGCCGATGTACTGAATGCCTCGCGCCCATACCGCATGATTGAATTTTCCATTTCAGTGAAGCCTTTGTGGTCGAATTGCGCCCACGTCCTTGTCGTTTGTAGCTTGGCCGTATCAGAAAAAACTCTAAAATAGATTTCAGCGCAAGTCAAGGGAAAAAAAAAAAAATTGTACATTCTCAAGCAAACTTCACCATTCTCCGATCCCACTGGGCCCACAACCAGGATAACCACATGAGCTCCCAGGCGCTCCGAAAGCGCATCTGCCATGGGAATGCCCACCTTGTTCAGCGTCTCCATGGCCCTGATTTTTCTGTCAGATTTTTCTACAGCAGTGCGAAAGACTCACTCGTGATATTCCTCCGCACTAGCCTCGGGAATTTTGCGGCAGCCTTCCATTTCTCAAGCTCGTGCCGATGCATCTCACTTCCCTCCTCCTCGACTGAGGCCTTGAACTGTTCGCTCTCCTTTGCCCAGGAAGCACGCACATGGTCCTGCGACATTGAGATGCGCATGCTTTCCGGCAAAGTCTTGCTGGCCTCTGCCCAGATGGCGTCAAATTCGGGTTTGACTCATGTCGTGTAGTGCAATTTTGAATATACAGCAACTGCTGGTTTGCGTCGTGGATGCGCGCCAGGCCCGCTCATGGTCTGCATCATCGCCAAAATATTCTTGATCACCCCCGTATGCACCTTCTTCCCCCTCCATTTATTGCGGAAATAATTCGATAATTTCTGCAGGATGTTAGCCAAAAATGACCAATAATGCCATTATAACGCACAGTACGTAACTTTCATCGAATCCCATCCCGACGTGCTTTCTCTTCGGGGTCGGTGACAGGGGAGTCATCGGGGGGGTTATCCTCCGGGTCGCCGTCGACATTTTGATCAAAAGGGAGGTCGTATCCATAGCGGAGAAGGAAAGTGTTCGTAGCATTGGTGTACACCGAGCCCACGTCCTCCCCCGCATCTTGCAGTTGATCACGAAAGGTACTGAGCCATTCTTCCTTTTCTCCGGTGAAGTCGTGTTTACACCCGGGCGGTCCTCCTTTTTTCTTGCGGCCCATGGACTTTTGAATTGTGACGACGGGATGCGAAACAAGTTTTGATGATGTTTGGCTTGATATTTGTGGCAAAGGCTCTGCTTTGAAACCACTCAGACAATGACTGCGACATGTCAATATTGTGAGTGTGTTTCTTGGAATGCAGTATTTTCAGAGCTTATTTTAGAAGCTCAGGTATCCGAAAGAGTGGACGCCGAATCCGCATCCATCAGCTTCCAACAGCCCTACACCGCGCCTGAGAGGAAGAGAGTGGGATGAGACTTTCTGCGCGTGAGTCAAAGTCGCATGAATCAAGTCTCTTTTCTGTCTGAATTATTTCCTCATTAGGAGAAGCCGCGGATGACATTCAAGAGTGGGACGTCATTGAGCAAGAGCAGTTTGCAGCTGCTATCGCACGAGATCACATCTCCTTCGCTGCCCTGTTCACAGGCACGCCGTGGACCGAGCAAGGCCCGACCTTCAATCCACCCGCCACCACGTGGGGCACGACGGAATGGGTTCCAGATGGTGAGGGGCTTGGTCGGAACGAATTTGGGGGTCGGCGCTGGGTAGGGTTCCGCATTCCTCGACAAGGCGCGAGTCCGACACAATGGGGTTCCCCGAGTGGGCAACGGGCGAGTGCGATTTGCGGAGACATCGCTACAGCACAAACCCCACTTGCGGAGGCAGTACTGCACAAGAGTGATTGATTGAATGCATCCTTTTTACAATCTTTTTTGCCCAGTGCTAATGTATTCAGTTGCGTTCATCTGCCCCTTTTTATTTTCTCGTGAGGAAAGAAAACAGAAAAGACGTCAGGAGTACAAAAGAAAGTACATTAAACACCCGTTCGAGCCCACTAGAAGCAAAAAGTCAGAGGTGCATAGGAGATTAGTGCGCGACAACTCGCCTTCGTCCTCTGGGATCCTGGTGTGGACTTCCCTGCGCATCAATCAGATGTTCCATTTTTTCCAGTCAAGCGCGCCAAGAGATGTGCGTCTGCATCGCGGGCTTGCTGGCAAAGTAGCTCAGTAGCCGGTCGTAAACATACAGTGAGTTATAAATACTTACCTGCTGCAATTCCTTGGCCCGCACTGCACGACGAAGCAGTTCAGATTTGAGGCGGCGCTTCTGTTGCTGTGCCAATATGGCTATCTGTGCTTCATCTTGTGGGGCACTGGCTGCAGGTGTCATCACTGGCACCATTCTGCCGCTAGCATCCCTGGTGCTTGTATACGGCTGAGAGCGCCCAGGAACAAATGTGAAGATTTTGCCCTCGGGGATGTGTGGCGCTGACACATGGGCTTCTCGAGCAGCCTTGGATTGCTTGGCCTGCCGGCGCCGGTGGAGGTCTTGCCAGTACTGGCCTGAATGAAGTATTTCGTAGCCACGCATTGAGAGAGTAACGATATTAGGAACCATGATTATGATGGCCGACTATTGAGTAGTGGTGCACTCACCATGGACTTCTAGTGGTGCACTCACCACGTAGAAAGAGTTTGCATCCTTTTCGCGATGCTACAGGTAAGGTTTGAAGCGTTTTAGTTGCACAAATCCTAGTTTTATCATCTACGTACCTCCTGTTCCTTTCTTCGTGCCTCTAGAATTGAAGAATGAGCTGAATATTAAAGGCATTGGCCGGAATAAAAGTGATCCCTGAAGACGCAGAGATAACAATTGAGCATCAGGATTAGGGAGTATTCAGTGGTACCATCATGTGAATAGTCGAATGAGTTTTTGTGGCCAAGTGAGAAAAGATTGCGGGAAGACCTTGAACATTCATGGATTGACCATAGAGGTATTGCGTAGTTTCAGCCACTCGAGCAGCAAAGCTATAATAAAACTGCAAAAACACAAAGTCTGCACTGTAAAATCCGCAGAAATGTAAGGACAACTCATACTCAATCGTTTGGCAACCAGGTTGACAATGCTCGGACAGGGAATAAAAGGCACTCTAGGTCGAGTTATTTTTGTGGTCTTGGCACTTCCAATCGCAAGCGTCGGTTGTGGAAGTTGACAATTCTGCAATCTCTTTCGCAACGCAGCTCCGGTAGGCCTGTAACTCATCACGTGCTGTGACAAGTCGTGTCAAATTTGAACGGATTTCATTCAACTTCGGGAAAACCCGGGACATCCTCGCCTAACTCATCGGACTCTCGACACTCATGACACAAAACAGCAAAAAGATCGTGGAGAGTGACCCGGCCTCCTACCAGCGCTACAAGAAGTGGGTGGCCTCCCGAGCGTATAATGATTGGTACGCTACACTTACTCGAAGAAACAGTTTCTTTTTTGACATAACTGTGTGTCAGCAACCGGGACACCCGCAATGCGAAGAAAGGGAGAGGATGGCTGCTTTGCGTGCCAAACAACAGCTGGACTCCCCGATTGTGAAGGCTGGGCGTTTAGCAGCAAAGGAGGAATCAGCTAGAAAGTACCGCAAAAAGTGCGTTCAGCTGCTCTGATATTACGATGACCAACTAACTTGTAATAGAAATCGATCCATCCTCGCTATCAAGTCTTTCGCCGCCCGTGCAGTTGCACGTGAAAAAAACCTCTGTGATCGCCACCACTTTGATCAAGAGGTGTTCCGCCTTACGCTGCAACAACGCAGAGACCTTGACCTGGCGCTGGAGGCCCTTGAGCCCAAATCTGAGCAGGAATGATATTTTTTAGCTAGCTAAGTATTCACGTGAATATCTTTTTTGGGCACGGTACTGAGTGAAATGTGGTATATAAAGATGGCAACAATGATAACAGCGACCATGTCTTCCACTTACCGCTGCGATCCTCCATTCCACCCAGACCCTGGGCAATCCACCGAAATTATATTTGGCATGAAACTCTATCTGGTTTGCGGCAGATTTGTGAGCAAACCCGGAGCATACACATCATGGTGAGTCTTAAGATATCAGCCTCGCTTCCACAGTTTCATGCAGTTTTCAGGCCCTCTGCTCACGCGCAGTACAAGAATGTATCTGGCGCTACCGTTAAGAGCTATCGGGACTACAATGCACTCAAGGCAGCGTGGCACGCGCGCTGCAACTCTGGCGAGCATGCTCACCCACATGCACCACATGCACATCTGCCGCGTGATAGAAGATCCCCGACGCCCGAGCGCTCTTCACCAGTGTCTTTGCCCTTGTCCCCTCCCCAAGTTGCACACTCTTCACCTCGTTTGGCACGATATATCATCCACAGTTGCTCACCATGCCGCACTCCGTCCCCTGTATCACGCACACCTTCACCTTCGCCCTCACTGGCCCCTCCCACTTACTCGGCAATCGATTTGGTGCGTGGGCGATCGACAACGCGGCAATAGCTGGACGGGTGGGCGGGCCGAGAAATCTCGAGATAGCGAATTGTTGGCCCCATCGGAAGTCACTCAGCTGATCAATATTGGCTGGTATCCCGCGACGCACAAAGAACCATCAACGGCGGCAACCCTTAGTCTCCTCCGTTGCTTTCACAAACTTAACCTTCAAGCTCGGGTGCCGGCTTACGACTTTTATAATACTTTGGTGCTTCTAACAAATGCGTCGGGCTTGCGGAAAATCCCAGTTCGTCTGAATTAGAATTGAATTTTGAATGTCACGAACTTACAGCTGCCTCAGGATCGTTTGCCTCAGTTTATGAACATGGTCCGTGAGTACCGACACCTTCAAATGTGCAAGCGTGCTGGCCGTGGACATGACCCCGAAGGGATTTCAGCAACCAAGCCCGGCGAACTGGCGCTACCTTGTTACGTGTGTCCACATCCAGGGATCAATCTTCCGGATGGCTGGGATCAAGCCCCACCCGAGGTTGCGTGAGTGTTGTGGCGCAGAATGTGCTTCAAACTAATACCAGAATAATAACAGATGGATTTATTGATTGCTTTTGTCAGAGGACGCAAATTTCAAGTTGAAGGGACGCGCTCAGTCATCGCGCGAAAAGGACCCGACATTGGGACCTGGATGGTCATATATGGTAGCAAGCGACGTGTATCTCAAATTCTTGGCAAGCCACATCAGTGAGGACGAGGTGTGTCTGCTACAACTTTGCATGATGCTTTGCTTAATAGTCAATTTTGTAGATCAGTCATTGCGTCTCCTTTGCGGCACTGTGGTCGGCAAACAACAAACGTGGAAAGGGGTTGCGAGCATCGGGTGTAGGGTCGGTGAGCTGCTCCCTTCACAAGCTGTTCCGACCGTTGGGCATGGGTGATCTTCAACGGGGAGAAAGGTTCGAACTAGATGAGTACAAATTGTTGGAAGCTGACACGCTCCATAGGTACCCCAACATGGAGTATATCTGGTTTTTGAGTGTCATGGGGATTATCCTGCTATGTATTGTCGCGAGTTACGACATCGCTTGCCAATGGAGCCAGAATTTCTGGAAACGTGCGAAGCTTATGCCAAAAAACATGTGCCTCCCCGACGGGACCGACATTATATTCAAGGTCTCGAAGTTCCATTTGCCGCCGCATATCCCAAAATGTCATGGTCCGTATTCATTCAATTACACGAAGGGCATTGAATGAACGGATGGGGAGGGGGTAGAAAGAAACTGGTCGTGGCTCAACTCAGCCGCCAGATCGGTGTCGGTAATGGGCCCGGGTGCGCGGGAAGACACCATTGACGACTTGTGTGGGTTTTCTAACTGGAAAAAGACAGCAGATATGGGTAAGTCTTTCTGTTCGTGGCTTTGAAAGAGCAATTAATTAATATTTTATTATAGGCAACTCATTAGTCCGGAAAATGGTATTGGCAATCCCGCAGGCAATGATTCACAACCGCACCTTCAATTCATTCACCACCGGTTTGCGTCAAGAGCATGAGGGAGAGTTGACGAAATGGGAGAAGATGATCAGGGAGTGGGAGGCTGACCCAGACGATAACCCAGACCCATATGATTATGCGGAGTTCGAAGGTGTGTAACATTCGGCTGCTAAGCAACATTAATTAACTTGGTAATAATCACAGCTACGACAACGGCAGAGGTATTGGCGCGGTTGGCTGCTGAGGATCACGCAAGGGTCGAAAGAGATAGCGCATTGGCTTTGACCATCAAGCCTGGGCCTTTTTTGATAGTGGGGATCGACATCCAAGAAGCTCAGTGAGTAAAGATTCCGAGTAAGAGGCCGCTAAGTGAGTCATTGCTGATCTGTGCTCATCAGGGCGGCTCTACGGCTGGAGGCAAAGCGCATCAACCGCACAACAATCCAGGCCACCTCTCTTCAACGTGCACGGACTCTGCTGCTCGCGAAGATCAAAGCGTTGCACGACATTCAAGATACATATATGCCAGGTTTATCGACCTGGCTTGCGGAACAAATGCCGCTGTTGCCAACTGGCAACAACGCAAAACCCGAAACCATCCCCGTTTATCTCCCATCATCCCTCCCGGCTAATGTTTGACAGACGGTATGCGTGTCTGCTCTCGTGGAGCAGGAGGACGCCCTGCGGAAGGCTCAGGCAGACGAAGCTTTGCGCGAGCTACAGGCGGCACTACGGACTAGAGTGTTCGCTTTTCGCTTCAAGCGTAAGAATATGGATGGTCAGGGCGCCTATACGAAAACACGCGAGCTGTCTGATGGGATCGAGGATCGCGTTCGATCGGCAGCAACACGTTACCATGCAGCACGAGCTGCCCTATTCGCGTTGGGAGGTGCAGGTTCATGGGAGTCAGTATTGCAAGAGCTGAAACAGGAGGATGTCTGTGGGATGAATGAGCGCACGCTGAACGATGAAGAAAAGGAAGAGAACCGCAAGGCGCGATTGCTGGCGGGGCTGCCGGAGACCGCAGATGGGGGAGATATTGATGAATATGGCGACGTCGTGGAGCTGACGGTGCTGTTCAATTTGGAGGTAGGCGAGGGCCATCGGTCACTTTCCTGGATTTGGTATTCGGCTGCCGCTGGCGGGCCTGATGTGAAAGAAGATGGCACACTTCATGAGGGTACATCTGGGTATTTCTTTCATGAAATGCGAGTTTAACGTTAGTACGGTACAGATATATGGATCAAGTGGACCAAGGCCCGGGCCCGGCTGAGCGCTGGAGAGAAGAGCTGTTACTTTTGGAGGAAGAAATGCGGCGGGTATTGGAGTTTTGTGCCTGGAAAGCGCGCTGGTGGGATCAGAGAGTAGATTCGGGGCACCCCAGAATCAACCCGGAACTTGCAGAGGGTCTGCGAGCATATGCACTGGAGCACGCGGCACAACAGAGGGTGTGGGAGGTTCAATGGGGAAAGAAGTGGTCCGCAGTACGCGAGCGCGCAAGAGATGTGATGCGCGATCACATTGTGGATGCAGAGGACCTGGTTCCATAGAGGTTGAGCTTGATGAGGAGGAGGAGGAAGATTTCGAGGAGGACAAGGAACTCTTGTAGTTGTTTTTACATGAATTATTAGCCTCCGAGGGAAACGAAATCAGGCATTTTTAAGCGACATCAAATCACTTTCGCTGCGCCAAGATGCAGCAGGGAATTAATTATTAGCCTCCGAGGGAAGCGAAATCAGGTATTTTTAAGCACCATCAAATCACTTTCGCTGCGCCAAGATGCAGCAGGGAATTGTTGCTTGCTAGGGAGGAGGAAGAAGAGGTACGGTATGTATACATGTATATATGGCCATGCATAGGGAATGAGTGCAGAGGCAGGGAAGGCACTCCAATCACGTGGCATTTGGGTGGTTCCGTCCCGACGGTTTGCCGGTTTGGAAAATAGGTGCGCATCAAGTGTAGCTGAGGATACGGAACTTTTTTTAATCGCAGAGCTGATGGCATGCAATCGTGGTCGGCATTCCGGCATGCTACTGGAGCACTGGGATGCCGTGGAAATAATACCAGAAAAGTGAGGGTGCACATTGTAATGTGCACCAGGCCTGGCAGTGCAAAGGGCGCTTTGTAACGTGCACCCCTGGCCAGGCCGGTGCACATTATAATGCGGGTGCAAGGACTGTTGTACCGCATGAGCTTTTCCTCTACGACCTGTCCGTGGACCATAAAGGCTTCCGAACTAGTCGGAGGTATGTAAGGACGGAGTGGAGGAACATCCGCCCTTGTGTCCGGTCGCTGTTGAAAACAGCCAGGGGGTTCGTCAGAGAACCGATTTTGCTACGGGGGTGAGGGTGGTGAAGTCTGGACCCCCTGCCGGAGCCGGAGCGGCAGGGACGGGGGCAGCTGCAGGTGGATTCTGGCTGTTGTGTAAAACGCGGAGGAGTAAGACTCCAATATTCGCGAGAGAGTCTTCGACCGCTGCCACCCGGGACTCAGGGTCAGAAGCTGAGTCCGGGATGTGAACATCCGGGAGCTCGGGTTGCGCGGCCCTGTTTCCGGGTATCGGGGCGTCCATGGAGGAGGAGGGGTCGAGATTGGAAGTGGGGGAGGCCGGAGCGCTAGCGTAGCGGTCCGAGTCCAAGTCTACACCAAACTTCCCAATCTTGACCGGTTGATCCCTTAGATCCTTTCTTCTGCTGTAAGGGCAACCTCAGCTCGGCGCGGGAGCACGGGAACTAGCGGGAGAATCCGAAGTAAACTCAATTCACAGTACTAAATACAGAGTTCTAGAATACGCACCTAGCGGAGAATCCGAAGAGAAGAAAGGATGAGGATTCCCACACTAGGCAAGGTTTTTGTAGCAAATAGGTACTAGCCAGTAGCACGTGTCCGAAGTGATCGGCAGTGGTCCCGAGCTTGATTGCATAGTACGTTCCAGTGCGAGCAGCCGGACGAAGGGGAACGAGGGGGACGGAGTCCGGAGGGACAAGGGGCAACGTTCCAGGCGGAGACCGGCCTGGGGCTCGGGGCAGGGGTTCCGGATGGAAGGTCGGACGGACGGGCGAGGCCAAACGGGGAAGGGGCTCTGGACGAAGGATCAGACAAGGCAGTGGGGCAGTGCGATGGGCCGGAGCCGGACAGACAGACGGACAGACGGACAGACGGGCGGTTCCCCTGACAATTTGTGAATAAAAATAGGATGAATAAAGTCTTTGTTTGTGGAATAAATGCATGATCACCCCATTTGTGTTGCGCTGATTATTTTTATTGTTTCCATACTCAATCACATGAATATAATCCACAAACGAGATTAAATCTCGTTTGTGGAATATCTTCGTTTGTGGAAATAATAGTCCCATCATTTGAATATATTTATTCACAAATGGGAAATTCACCCTACCGTGAACTCCCCTATTGAGCAAATATTATTGATACTGTTTTCCTCACCGAATCCCATTCAGTATGCATTAAATAATCAAATAGTATCCAGGCTATCAAGTACACTGTTTGTAGCACTACAGATATATCTGCTGTGTGCAGTAGGTGAGCACTGAGTCTCCATTTGTAGACTACATATCAAAGCCATGGACCTAAGTCAAATGCCTACAATGGAGGAATTCAAAACCTATCGCTGCATGACACTCCTTCAACAAGAGAAATCCACACACATCTAAGCTCTAGATTTGGATCCCCTTCATGGCCACCAGCACATGTGACACCCAATTGATTTGCATAAGGAGGAGGCCCAAAACAAAGTGCTCACCTCAAACTCGTGTCTATCAGCCACCACCACCACATCCTATACGTGCACCTCAGGGCCAAGCCTGTGTGAGCAAAGGAAGAGGGGTCAATAAAAAGCTGTGAATGGCAGTAAGCACAAATGAATAATAAAGGACAAGGAGCAAGAAAGAGGATACCTGGACAACAAATGTAAACACACCTCTGTCTCAGAGCTCTTCTTCCATGAAACTCCTGCCCTTCTATTGGATGAGCATGCAATGGATGGTTGCCGATGCCTGTGGGAGTGATCAAGGTGATAGAAAGAAAGGTGGGAGACAGGTACCGAGAGTACTGAGCCAATTATTGTTGCATCATTTCCATCCACCTGGGCTGGTTGGAGGTGGTCATGCCCAGCTCCACTGAGGCATCTTGAAATTGCAGGACAGTAAGATGCACACACCGTGGCAACACAACAGGTGGTTATCATCCTTTCCTATCAGCAAGGGCAAGATGTGGAGCCAGAATGGTAACCATGCATTGTAGCTCAAAGGAATGAGCAGGATAATTGTGTTTTAGACAGCCCCCAGCATCATTGACTCCCTCAAAACAGTGTTAATTCCATGAATCTCAATTACTCCTTCCGAACAGATCATTTTCAAAATGAGACATCAATTTCCAGTTTATCTCGCATTTTGCATGACAGTCAACAAAGCCCAGGGCCAGTCGGTTGATAATGTTGGTCTTGACCTCCGCACCAATATCTTTGCCCATGGTCAGCTCTGAGTATGTAGTGCTTCTTCAATGCACTTCCAGTCAAAGAATCAAAGTTCTTTTAAAGAATGATACCACTACGGTGACCCAAAATATTGTATATCCGAGGTGCTTCTTTGAGACCAGTATGTACTTATACAATAGTAGAGTGTACATAAGGTATGTGACAAGCAAACACCACCAACGTCCGTGTCACCCTTCCATATATGGTCATAAGCGGAGAAAAAATGTTTTAGATATTAACCAGGCAAGGTTTCCCAAATGTGGCTAATTTGGGCAGATACTTGTGCCCTTGAGGCCTGGCATGCTTGTTTGGGCAGAGACTGTCCCCAAAAGAAGTTTATCCACTTTCAATCAGACACTCAAAAATTGATGGCATTGTTCAAACGATGTCATCACCAGCTTCCCTTCACTACAGAATGTGCATAAACTCAGTCAATACAAATGATTCAGGTGTCATGATTTTTTAGGAGAACAACATAGTATGTATCCGTAATTTGTTGGAGCCAGATTTTGCAGCACCTCCTTCAAATGTGTACATAATGATTTTCTTTGTTCATTTCCCCCAATTTGGAAGTGTGACAGGGACGTTGGTGGCATTTGCTTGTCGCATACCTTATGTAGATTGTGTGGATCGACGAGATGACGGTCCCAGATGGATTTTGATGGAGGCAGATCTCAATGATGTGAGGTAGATTGGTTCAGGTGAGGCAGATGAAGAGAAGTGAGGCAGATATTTATTTTGGGATCTACGTCTCTTGACGTACTCACGAGTGGGGACTGCAAATGGTGTGATGGAGTGAGTGCTGATTTGCATTAATTTAACATATGTAGCGCGACCATGTAAACACTGGGGCGAACTTCAACGAAGGTAACCAACAGAAACATATATTCAATAATGTAGGGAGAAAACAAATTGAACCTCGGTTTTTGTACTGGGATGTGGCCACCACACCGCTGTGGCGCGACCCTGACCTCGGGATTCCAAATGAGGAAGGAGCCTTTGAATTGGAGTCACAGATGAGAGGAATATTATCATAGTGAATGCAGTACACATCATATTTGAAGACTTTCTATGTACCCAAATATTTTTAGAATTAGATTAGAGCGTATCTGCAGCACCCAGAAGGCCCAGAAATCACGAAAATGTCAATAATTTGATGGCTGATTTCAGAAATTTTGTGACAACCTGAATGGGTTTTGATCATTCACGTGAATTAATTAAACACTTTGTGTCGAGCTTTGTCACACTCCCAGTCTCTTCTCCCGCTGCGACAACCCTAAACCCTGTGTTCTGTTCCGCAGCTGTGATAAAATGCTCCTGTGACAACTATTTCACTTCCCCCTATGTAGCTTTTGTATACATAGCCACAGCTCCTAGGTTTTACTTGACCTCCCCTTCTACCATGGCTGTCAACACAGATGCAGATGCAGATTGTGAGAACCTGAGACAAGTCCTTCTCACTGGCGCTCCCCTCTTTGCTGATCCTCCTCCACTGCCCCCCATTCTCCAGCCTGCAACAATGGCAGAAATACTAGGGTATTTATCTTTGGCAACCAGTGAGCAGACTAGCTCTTGTCTGCTTCTAATGCAAGATTCAACAGCAGACCGAGCACGCCCAGAACAAGGTGGCTGGCGGATCACGAAGGACTGGTTACGTTCTGTCGGGACTGCTTGTGGCATTTTCGATGTGTAACCTCTTTGACTTAAATCTATGTTTGAAAGTTATCTAACCTGTTCTCTGTGCTGTAGTCTGACAGCCAATGAGCTGTTCAACCTTCCTGCGGCTTTGGGCATCCCAGACCCGCTCATAACAACCCATCAATACACCTTTCCCTCCATTGAAGCACTCGCCCTCCTATGTGCGCGCTTTCAGTCTGCTGCAGAGATGTACACATTTGTAATGCTCTATGACCGCTCTCAGGCATTCATTTCGGAGTGTTTCAACGAGTTGGTCGAGTTTTTGGATGAGCATTGGGAGCACTTACTTGGTTGCAACGAGGAGCATCTCTTGCATCTGAGCAATCTGAAAGAGTACACAGAGGCGATCCATCGTTATGTGGGAACGGAACGGAAGGGAGGGGCAGTGGGAGGGCATCAGAATGACAACTTTCTTCTCACAGAGAGCGGCCTGCTGGACCGTCTTGCTCAATTTGTGCACCAGGAGGACATTGACAATGGCACACCAATCGAAGAGCACTACTTCCAGATCTTCGGAGATCCGGCTTATGGTGTGGGCCACCATATAATCAGCCCTTATGGGGGGTGCTGGGGTGTGTACTCCAGATGAGCAGGAACGGAACTCGCAGATGTCCGCAGTTCACATCAAGGTAGAACATGGTCTTGGAATTGTTAGTTACGACACACACACTTCGTCTTGCGAGCAGTTGGCAGTGAGTTTTTGATGTCGGAATCGTCTTCCTGGACATGTTTGGATGCCGAGCCCTTGCGTGATGAGCATGTAATGCTGGCCAGAGGTGTTTTGGCCTTGACATGCTTCACAACAGGCTTGGCGGTGGTAGCAGGTGGAATGGTGGAAGCTGCGGGCTCAGCTTTGATTACAACACCTTGGGTGCTGGATTCCTGGACAGGCAGGTTATGTCCGATGATTTCGATGTCGGAATTGCTATCATCAAATTGCTGGTTTAGGAGGTCAACAGGGGGTGGGGGAGACCAGCTAGGTGACAATGCATGCAGCAGTGCGATAACTGGAGTCAACGGCGCAGGTGCAGCACCATGAAGCGGGTTGGGACTCTCGGGGACAACTCCAGGAGGCGCAGGGGGCAGCTGGGGAGTCTCAACGACCTCCACATCATTGTCACTCTCCTCTTCCCTCCAGGTCGCAGCAGTGCGATGCGACCTGTTGAGAGAGGCATTGTGGATTGCCTTCCTGCCTCTCTTGTCTTTGGCCGCTTTCTGAAACAATTGGGGTCAGAGTTAGGTTTGGATAAATGGAGGGAGACGCACCTGGAGCATTTTATCCTTCTCTGTATCAGTCTTATCAGCATAGTTGCGTCATTGTGCAGCAAGTTGGTCGAGCGGTGCGCAAAGTGTGATTTTGTATGTACTACCTTCAATAGCCTTGACTATGGCTGGTGGTGTGAGAGCAGGATCCTTATTCCAGTCAACATCATGTTTTGGTAAATAAAACAAGACGAGCCGCCGCTTCGCTCCGGCAGCAGTGAAAATTCTCATCTGTAGTCTTAAAAAGGTAAAATGGAGACAGTTTGGCGGCTCAAAGGGTCAAAGTGGAGAAGACAACTTAAACGTGTTTATATTCATGCACGGTATGAGTTCAACTTGTGCAGTAGAATTAATAAGCAACGTAACGAATTCTAATTATAACTCTAGGGGAATGGGAAAGACAGGAACGGGGAGAAATGAATTAGCTGTACAGAATTTGGAGGAAGCACAGTTAGAACCGACTGGAAAGCCTGCCTGCCTGGAGTTTGATGTGTTGGTGTACCGCAGCAGGATTATATTCGGAAGATCAGAACTGTTGAGGATAATCCTAGGGTCTTAATCTCTAAGAGGCTTTGAAAGAAGATACAGAACTTGATTCAGGGGTTCAAAAGCTTGCGCCCGGAAGGACATGAAGGACTGGATGGGAGTGATTGATGGAGCCAGGTCCCAGCAGGAGCGCACGGAAACAGCCCTTCATTGACAGACAGAGCAAGAAATCGTCATTTGAAGGGGGACCTGGAGCTTAGAAGGTGGGCGAAGGGTTACAAAAAAGCTGATGGTGCACCGTTCTTATATCTCCCGTCGCCGGGGAGACGACATGGCCTCGCGGCTTGATCTCCAACAACTCCGCTGAACTGAGCTGTCAAAAAGACTGCGCACAAATCAGCTGAGCAGCGTTAAATGAAAAAGGTGTTGAAGGACCAGATAAAATCGAAGACGGAAGGGGGTAAGCAATGGACGATGAGCAGAGGAGGAGAAATGGAGGTGGATAAATGGAGAAGATTCAACTTCAGATATACTTGTGTGTCCTCCCGGCAGCTGGAATCGGGCTGCGCCGGGGTGCGTGCGGTCAATTTGGAGGCTGCGCGTAGATGGGAAAAGCCATGAACAAATCGTGCGAGCGGAAGAAGTGAAAGCAAGGCCGAAAAGCTAAGAAAGGCGGAAGGGTGTACGCAAAGGAGAAAAGGCAAAATAAATTCAAAGAATTGCGAGCCATTTGGTTCAAGAACAGTTAATGGGACGGGAAAGCTGTTGAATCACTGGCTTTTTTTGGTCTAGGTTGGTGTCCGAGGAACTAAGGCAGTAGGGGCTGGCAAATTTTGTAGGCGTACAAATAGAGCAGCGATGAATGATTGGGACAAACGGGGACAGCGGTTGAATATAAGACGGGCCGCAATGGGAAGAAAGCATAGCAAAATGTCGTATGAAAGGAGTTAAATAGAGAGGATGCGCAGAGAAGGAGGGAAAGAGCAAGAATATATGGGGAAATAGCACAGCCGAGGAGCCATTTGCTTAAAGAACGGTTAATAGTGCACGCACAGAACGTCACATCAGTCACTCAACATCGCTTAAATTTGACTGGTGATTTTAAAAATGTGTGCAGCATTTTTTTCCGCTGCAGATACACTCTATTGTTCTTGTTTTTGCTATTTTATTTGCTGTGCTATCGCACATTCGGAGTTCTTCAGACTACATTTTCCCGATGTGCCAATGATGTGAAAATAGGGTGAGATGAGGATGATGTCGTGAGGCATGTTTTGAGAGTTCTGGGTGGCTAGGATGCCCACTGGCGATGCTCTGAGAGGAGGGGTTGAGGAGCTCCGATGCTGCCTCTGGGCACTAGCCCTGCACTAGTCTCAAAGATGGTGGTATGAAGGTAAGATTCCACAAACTGTATGTATTTACTATGTAAATAATGAGCTAATGATTACTGGGGATTTCAAGACAGTATAGCCAAATAGTTGATGTGTGAAGAATTCCACACATCGGCCATCCGACCCTACCACAATGTACTTCTGGATTCATTCACCAATTCATGTATCTCTGTGGGCAAAGCCTTCTGCACCTGAAATTCATTAAATTTTCCAATGACTTTAGTCAGCACCAATTTGTGTGAATTTCACAGGTGCCACCAATGAACACCTGAAAATACTGCCACCACTTGATAACTATTGAAGGTTCTACCCCCTGCTCACACACAGCCTCACAGCTATATTAACGAAGGTTAGAGCGGAGTCCTCCTGCCCAGATTCATTGCTCTTTGCAGCTTTGTGTACCTCAGCAGAGAGCTCGGACGATGGGGGGGGAGAGGCTCGTACACAGATGGGTGCACCAGCATGATATCGCAGGTTGCCTCCCCAACGTCAGGTATGATGAGGGCAGGAATGGGGTAATAATGGCCGGAATGGGGGTGGGAAGGGGAACAGCACAGGGATGTGGGGAACAATGCCTAGCACTGCGACAGCGCTTCATTGCTGGGGAGCACTGTTCCGCTGCTTGGTGTGCCTTACCTCAGGACACACTCACACACTGCTTTACCCGGTGTGCGCCCCCTCTGTCAATCTGGATAAGCGATCGTCCGCTGCTGAATGGGGCAGGTGAGGAGTGGGAAGTGGGGGGCATATTTGAGCTCGAGGAAGAGCAGTACATTAGAGTTTGACTCGAGTTCCGGCGCTCCCGAAACTTAAAATACTCACACCAAATAAAGTAAAATTTCAGTGTGGACTGAAATGGAAATTTATTTGCTAAAAATCAATACACAAATCAGCCGCATCGGATTCGGCGCAAATTGAATCTGATGCGGCTGATTCTCATAAAGAAACTCAAAGAATCAGCAGAGCTGAAACTCACATTGAAATCCCTGAGCAAATTTTGCCATTGGTGGTTATAAATAGCAGGCCAATAGCATAAATAGCTCAGGGATTTCAATGTGAATTTCAGCTCTGCTGATTCTTTGAGTTTCTTTATGAGAATCAGCCGCATCAGATTTGTGCCGAATCCGATACAGCTGATTTGTTTATTGATTTTTAGCAAATAAATTTCCATTTCAGTCCACACTGAAATTTTACTTTATTTGGTGTGACTATCAGGAACAGTTTCGGCTTCCAACTGACTACAAAACCCTGGAGGACCTAAAAAAAAAGTTCGCAACCATCAAATGATGTCAACATGTTGGTCTTTTATTTTTGGTACCCTGCCGCCATGTGGCCCCAACCGATGCGCCGCGCTGCGGTTAGGAGCTCGGCTGCTACGGAAAATGATATCATTTGATGGTTGCGAACTTTTTTTTAGGTCCTCCAGGTTTGCAGTCAGCTGTCCAACAGCTGTCACCAAAACTGTTTCCGAAACTTTTAGTTCCGGTGCAGCCGAAACTGTTCCCGAAACCAAAAGAATCAGGAACAGTTTTGGCGCAGCGGAAATTGTTTCCGAAACTAATATGTGTGCCGGCCACAGTGGCACGGCAAATTTGAAGGGAGCGTTTCACCAAGGGAGGTCAGCCTTGTTCCGAAAAAAGAAACAATGCAAAAAATATAACCATTACGATGTGTGCCAGGGCCGTAACGCCAAGCGTTGATCGGACTGCGGGTAAACTGGGTGCCGGTCCGAGACTACCGGATGACATGACTGGCGAGGCAGCGTTTGCGACTTCGGGCGAGCTTGTGGCCGGACAATGCAACGCGCGCCCCTCCCCTGGTGGATGTATTATTGACACAAAGAGTTCTCGGAGTCATCGAGGAAAGCGCGTCCGGTGCAGGACCGCTCGTCACTCGGTCTTGACTAGTCTCTGTAACAGAACCGATATACTAGTGACGATCAAGATGTAATAGTATATGGTCTGTTAGTAATCACGGGGCGCTTGTTGGCAGACCGTCAAATTACGTAAAAGGGATTGATCAATATTCTGCGACCTTGTTCTGCGACGCCTTCTGAGGCAATAATTCTACAAATATTTGTGTGTATAGACGGTACGCTAACGAAAAGAATCCTTCCTTACACCTAAGCGATTGGGGTATGTATTGTGAGGATATTGGATAGGTTTGTAACGGCAGATTAGCTAAGCATATTCATGGTTTGATCATGAATTGCAGGATTGGCTTGCTAAAACCCTTGACTCTCGCTTGGAGACATTATCCATTTCACTTTATAAAGCTGCCCAGATATTTTCAGACATAATTATGTCGTGTTCCTTGCAGTACGAACGAACGACGGCTTGAGGCACAGCCACGCTTTTACGTAATTTGACGGTCCGCCAACAAGCGCCCCGTGATTACTATCAGACTAGGTCTTGACAGCCGTGCTAAGCTTACGTCACCGTCGACTCAAACCCTTCTTGCTGGGGCAGCGCCACCGAAGCCCCCAACGGTGCAGAGCATGGCACATCGTGAGTGCGTAGCTTGAGCTCGACGAGTCCACTTGAGTTTTTGAAGATTTTTTGACCCTTTTGCAGTTTTTTTGAAAATCGACCTGGGGGTCCGGACCAGGACGACGTTTAACCATAACTGCTGAGCTCTGTTCAAGTAGTTGTTTGTTCGTCCCCGGAGGTCTCGCGATTTTCATCGGAAGAGGTTCTCATCCATATTCCCCTTCTGTGTTTATGGGTTGTCCCTCATTCCGTCTTGGAGCTCGAGCTCATGTGGAGCAGAATGGGTTTCCCAGGCAGGGGGCATCTATGTATTTTCTGTCCTGCCTCCTGCTGCTCATTGACATTCTGCCACGACTCAAAACCCTTCACGCGGCGGTCAACTTTCTGACGAAGGTTATCAGAATACTTATCATCGAGATGCTGCACTCGCGGACTAGGGACATCTTGTCGCCGAGTCCCAGCCTCGAGTGCTTCTAGAATCGGTCACATAGCATCTCAATCCAACCAGAGCCAGGTGATACCACCTGCCTCCTAGTTCGAGAATTGCGCAGTTCCGAGGATTCGCGTCAACCGTATTGAAAATCGGTATCAAGCATACAAATTTGAGCTTTCGCCAGAGAACCATCCAAGTTTTGTGGGCCTTGGGGTCCTTGTCCTTTTCTCCCTAACTGCCTCGTTTTCTGAATTACTGTTACTTCTTGGATGCACCGGAGATGGCCTGGAGTCTTACGTCCAAAGAAGACCAAGTGAGTTATAGCCGACCCTGAAACTAGGGACATTTGCGCGGTGGGAATGCTTATGCGAACAATGTTGAAGCAATTCAATTGCGTCCTATTATGCAACCGCCCCAAATCTACCATCATTCCCTCTCAAGCTGCGATCGCAAAGACTGGGCTGAACGCGAAGACCATGTCGACATTTCTGTACGTGTTCTGATTAATTCACAGATAACCTCCGAGTGAAAAAACAATCTCACTCTGGATTGACAGCCCGAAGTTGGTATGTATTGCTGAGATTAGGTCGCTGTCAGTACTCCTAGTGTACTACGGATAGATACCGGTGAAAACTTACCCAGCAGGGAGCGACGCCGGGAGCAACGTATGGATCTCCCCAAGGTCCGTCTCCAGGTCTACTCCGAGCTCGGCCACCAGGGAAAACGGGTCGTTGGGGTTATTTAAGAGGAACAAGTCGAACGTCGCAGGATCCTCTGCGGTGAAGTCCCACTGAATCTCCGTCACTTCGCCGGCGGTCGGGTTGGTTGGGCTGTCGAGCGTGAAAGCGGAGGCGAGGGCGAGGACGCTAGTAAAATGAAGGATGTTAGGTCCCGAAGAAACGGATTAAAGATAGGAAGGACCTGGAGAGTATGAGGAAGCGCATGATTGGTGGTGGGCGATGAGGGATATCTCTGTTCCAGCCCCCTTTTATTGTCTCTGAGACTCAATTGAACGGTGTGAAGGCAACACTCTCACGTTATGCATTCGCCTTGCCAATTTCGAAGGTAAAACGGCGGGCTGGCCCGCAGCCTGTTGTCAACTTCCAAGCGCATAAGCCAAGCAGAAGCGGCAGGGCCTTGGCTGCATGGCGCACTGTCAAATATGTGATCGGCCCAAGACGCCCTTGTCTGGATTCTCTTGAGTTTCACCCTTTTGATTCCTCTTTTCTTTACCTCTCGGTCCCATTCACTTCAGCACTGTGAGGATGGTAAGCGCGGCCACCTGATAAGGACCCTCAAAGCCATGATCAAGGAGGGTTCAAGATGCGATGAACCTCAGACATTCAACTTTCAAGAGCGAGATGTCGTAATTGCTTGGCGGTCTTGGCTGTCTTCCTGTTGCCGAGCCAAGAGTTGGCCAAGAGCGTGCGAGAGGGTAAACATGAGCAAGTATATCTACTACTGTCCGGTTATCTGCAGTTATGCGACGGCAGAAACGTGCCTGAGCATGCGAGGAGAACGGCTCGGGGGATAACATCAGACAAACATCTGGAACCCACGGACAAAATATGTAGCAAGACCTAGCTCGCGTAGGCCACATAGCCGCGTAAGAGGTCGGCCACCATGTGAGGAGAGTATTTTCTACTTGGCGCAGTGCGACCAAACGACAAAATGGGGAAGAAAGTAAGGGAGGAGCACTCATCACCGACATTGCGAAAGATGGACAGATGCTGAATATTCCAGAATCCCGCTTCCTTTGCAAGGCCCAATGAAAAATTCGGAATGATTCCGGAAATTCCCTGGATTCCGTATGTAGCATCCCGTGGATGGCAATGCTCGGCAACTATTTTCGCTTTTTGTGATGTGCGGCAAATGAGTAGTACATATTTCCATTCAGGATAAATTGGCGAATTAGTTTGTCAAAATGCGTTGAGTTTAATCAAATGCATGTTGCGTAGTCCAGTCGTGTCATCGGGGGAATTCATAGAGCCTGTGGATTTCGAATACAAACCAAGCAGAAAACGGAATAACGCCAACATGGCCTGGCTCGAGTCAAACAGGATTCCCTGCGTGAATGGGACATGATTTTGGCGCAATTGGATACAGGTGCGGACCAACCGCGACCAAGGGCACCATATTCCCCCCTTCTCAACCTTGACCGGTGCGAAGGATTTCGAATCATGGATGTGGTTCACGTAGAGAAGGCAAACGATGCGAGTAGGTTGGCGGATATTTGAGCTCTTCAACCGCGGGACTCAGGAGTGTACCAAAACTTAGAGCATGGTAGGCAAAGGTTCAAGTTTGCCGCCCGGTGACCTGACAGGACCCGAATCGAACGGGCTTGCCTGCACTGAGTGAGGGAATCACTTATGAGACCGCAGACGCGGCCCTCCCGCTACCAGGTCACAGTCATCCCATTCTACTCATTCCTTGTTTCGTACGAGGGATATTAATATTTCTTACTTCAATCCTGTTCACGACGATTTTGGAGTGAATTTCAGCATGACTTTAATTTGCATGAATTCGGCATGCACCCAAGGCAACCGTTAATTCATGGCTTAGTAGCGGGAGGTCCGCAACTGTTTTTGTACAGCAGAGACAGCCGTTCGAATTGGGGACCAGGGCCTGATGATGTGTTTTGAGTGTTTTGTTTCGGCGCGATCCGCTTGCAATTCACATACGTAGATCCAGATACTAAATAAATCGGGAAGGAATGAGGACTTACCTTTGAAGCCAGTGAAATTGACTGAGAAGTAATGCATTGCGTTTATGCTGGAATGCAGGCTGAATCTATCTTGAGTTGATATTGCTAGTTTGAGGTGGGTGTGTCGAACTTAAGCTCGGGCAGAACTTGAGTCGCAAAAGTGGTCTGGACCGACCGAACTTAAGATAAGGTCATTTTATTTTATCCTGTTGAGGGGCGTATCGGCAGGCCTGCTTATTTGATTCGGGGACAGGCCATACATACACAAACCTTTTTGTCATTTTTGGTACATTTCTATATTATGGAGATTCCATGAAGTTGAAATTAATATTCATCGAATGAACTCAGTTCTTATTTCCGAGTCTCGAAGTTGCCTTTGTCGGAGGCAACACAATCCATGCTTCTGTGGTTTCCACTCAATAGTCTGATTTCCGGTACATTCATTCATAATTTGGAGGTCAAATATTGGTTAAAATTCTGGGAGATTTCCAAGCTCGGAAGAGAATCAATATGGCTCGGTAGCGGGAGGCCGCACCTATGTTCAACGCCTTGGGAAGTTGGATAAAAATTGACGTAGGGACACCATTCAATGCGGGACTAAGCCATGCGTGGCCATTGTGACGTTTTTTAGCCTGGTATCCGGACGGTCCCTCCAATCCATTTTTGCACTTGAACTCAAAATTACCCGTACTACGGTATGGAAGAGCGCGTTATGTGCGCATGTGTACGCGTTTGATGCCACGTGACAATATCCTTCGGCCGCCATTGCTGCCTACGCGCCACCCAACACATTCGACGGCGTCCTCGTCGCTTACGTCGTGTCTCCATTGCCCCCGCTCGTTTTTAGCCCAGCTCTGCACCTCTTCAGCTCTACGCCGTGCTCGCCGCGCTCGCCAGGGCGACTTTGAGATCGCAGTCCATCTGGAAACGAGTTTCTGACCGTTAGAAGGTGCGCCACGTGTTAGAGCAAGCGGCGTCTCGGTAGAACCGGTTAGAGGTGCCGGTGTCTTGGTAGATCCCGTTAGAGACACAGCCCCCGTTTAGAGCCTCTTAGAGCACACCTTCTACGTGGCGCGTCTCCCTCTAATGTCATCTACTTGCCTCCCTGGTCTCTACCGCCCTCTATGTCGTCTCCTTCTCGCTCCAAATCAGTCACGTTAATCGGCGTGGCACTCACCCTTCCCGGACCCTTGTCGACAGACTGCGACCTCCGACTTCGAGTCAATCAGCCCTACCCAAACTTGAAATCCTTGCCCCAATGGAAGCTTCTCGCAGATATTCTACCCCCTACATGTCGCCAATCCGATCGGTTCGACCGCTTCACCTGGCGTTCCCTCAGCCTCGTCGCCTACACTTGGAAGCCAGCTCCGACTCCTGGGACGACTCGCAGATGTCTTTTGGAGCCGACTTCGAAGTGGGAACCTCCCAACCAGACGAAGATGAGGATTTGAGGACATATGGCCGAGACCTTCAAGTTGTATGTTGCCATTTCCAATTAATTCTTCCGTTGACCTGTAACTTTTCTCAGGTTCTTTCAACGGCCTTTTCATGCACGTCGGGTAGTCACCCGCAGACCAACACGGTACATGCGATCATTGACACCAGTAAAAATCCTTCCCGGCCTCGTCTCATTCGCCGTGCACCACCTGCGGTAAATCATATTTCTGCCCGCTGTCGCATACTCAATTCACTACTCTCAGAAACCAAATCCTGATGTTCTCGGGCCACGGAACTTCAACTTGATCAGACGCGTCAGCCCACCAAATGTATTCGTACTTGTAGGTGTTACGAATCTGTCTTCCGCTTGCGACTTATTAGCATCTTAATAGGCCCGAAAAGCCGCAGAGATGCAGAAAAAGCGCCAGCGCGCACGCGACCAAGCTCGCCGTATTGCCAAGCAGCTACGCAAGCTGACTGCGACCACGATCCGTTTGCAGCGGAAGCATCGCCAATTAAGTACCTTTATTGCGGGCTGCACGTCTACTTGTGGAGAGAATCAAGATGTATTAAATGTCTAGCATTGATTACGGTACATTGTATTCTGGTAAACAGTTGTGATATCCGAGCTTGTACATACAAAAAGCGTGTCCGTCTGAGTGAGAGTTTAATAAGAAAGATTTGTCTTGCCCCCATTTCTGTGGAATCAGCATAGCATTGCGAACAATGCGGTCCACGGCAATTATTTCTGCATATGGTTGTTGCTGCCGAGTCGACCTGGACAAGTGGTAGTATCCGTCGACAGGATCTGGAGTCCGGAGGGGAGTAAGCCATTCGACGTAGGCCAAGGGCGTTGTTGTTTTGTACGAATAGTGGGTGGGAAGTTTGAATATGACTTTGACCTGTGCGGCACGAAGACCTTTAAAGCAAGAATCAGCAAAATTTCAACGGTGTCTTAACCAATGTACCTTCAAGTGGTGTACCCACTGTAAACTGGTTCGCTTCTCCAGTTCGCACGAGGGCGTAGTCCAAGTAGGCCGGTTCGGCTCGCCTGCGATCCGTAGGGGATGCGGGGATGGGAGCGGTGGCGCGAACTATATTACTGGAATGCCGGGAGCCAACTTGCAAGATTGTTGGAAGCTTGAAGCTAATTCGCTTCCAAGTGCCGAATAAGTCAAAGTGTTTGGGTATAAATGTCGACCCAGATCGTGTGAGGAAGTGAGTGAGGGCCTGAAGAAAGCGAGATGCATCGTGTCCGTCTGGAGAAATGATATGACTTGCTTTGACTGCCCGAGTTGGAGGGGGAGGGGCTTTGGCGATGGAAAACGAACGAGTCGAGATTAGCTCTTCACCGGGTTTCGCAGAGGCCGAAGCGGAAGGGGTTGGAGTCGTGGTCGCAGGCCCTGCCGATGCGGATGTTTGTTTTGTACTTGTGGAAGCTGCTGGCGGCGTCGCTCGAGAGCGGGCCCATTGAAGATAGTGACTAAATCGTGCGACGGATTCCTGCCGAGTAAGCCACAAAGTCATTTGATTGACATAGTCTTTGCGGTTACTCGCCCGATACGCATTCTTCGCGTAGTCGATGTGCAGACGTTCTGGGGACTCAGTGTTAAACCCATCGGCACTGCCAAAAAGACGGATCATGGGCTCGTAGTGTTCCAAAGAGTGGACTTTGGGAATATTAAAATGATCTTTGCGTCCACCGAGTTGTATAAATATATTTTTGTGAGTGTGGAAGGTGTCGAGGGCGTTTCGTAGACCGATCAAAGTGGCGGAGGTATGGGACTGAAGGGAAGCCAAGTACGCGAAATCGATTAGGCCGCGGACAGCCTTCACCATTTCTGGGTGAGCACCCGCAGCGATGAGCCCCAGGAAAACTTTCTCCATTTCCTTGTGCTCTGTCCCGGTCCATTGCGACACCGTTGATATCCCATTTTTGAAGTGGCGAACACCGGGGTGATCGGGCATCGCTTTGAATCTCGCGTCTACTGGATTATTACCTTCAAATCGACAGTCACGCGTCACGCACCCCTGTGTCGATCCCGAAATTTGGTCGCGGTCACGCATCACGCAGGCGTCTGTCGAACCTCCTGAGTGTCACACCGAGCCCAAAATTGCCTGAAAGACGCAAAAAAGACAAAGTTTCGGTGGAAAATGTCGAAATTTTGGGAGTGTCACGCCAAAATTTGGCCGGTGTCGAACTGTCGAATAGGTAAAACCGGTCACGTGTCACACCCTCTGTCGATTTGAAGGAAATAATCCAGTATCTCCAACTGCCCAATTATTTCCGTACACCATTTGACGAGGTGGTCCTTGAACACTCCTTTGTGCAGCTGGTGTAGAAGGTCGGGCGTGAATGACTGGAATATGTCCGAATGCGGTAGCTCCGCCCAAAAAGGGGGGTATACAGCGCGTATACCCGTTTCTTCAAACACGGTGTCTTTCTCTCCATCCTGCTGACGCTTCATGAAGAACAGGGTCTCTCGTACATCCCGCAAGGCATAGCTCTCGTGGGTTCCGCGCTCCGTAGGCTTCACCGTGCAGACAGGGCAACGATTTTCTTTGCAGCAGGCCACGAGACATTGTTCGGGGTAGTCAGCGACATACGCGGCGAAGATTGGCCAGACGTTGCGAACCAAGCTATCGGCGCACACCATTCGGCATCCGGAACTGCCGGCTGCGATTACAGACTGCATGATGACACTCATGCATTTGTGGAACAGCCGGTACTTGGCAAGGGGCCAGGAGAAAATGCCGCGCCTGCCGCGGCATTGCCGCGCATTGCCGCGCCTATCCCAATTTATGACTAGACATCAAAATTAGTGTTCCCACAATCTGGATTGGGCTCCTGGAGCATAGAGATACCTACTAATGCCTTGATATCTTTCAATAGAGTGCTTCTGGCCGATATTATGATATTTTTCAAGTGTGTTTTGGCTTGAGTTCCCTTCAAAATATCTCAAACTGCAGCCACTACAATTTTTGGGCAGTGGGATAGGTGTTCTTACATTCAATCGGGGGTTTGAAGGTCTTAAAACCAGTTTTTAACTCGGAGTTTACTGTGGTGAATCCCTGCAACTGCGCGGCAGCGGCGCGTCAATGGTGTGGCAGTGCCGCGGCAGTGCGCGTCAGTGCCGCGTCAATGCGCGTCAATACCACGGCAGTGCGTGTCACCTCCCTGTTTGCACTATAACTCATTTGTACAATGAAAAAGTTTGGAAAAGTCATTCCTCTGGATATTGCATGAATTTTTGCATAGAACAAAAGGGATCTAGTCATACATTGGGATAGATTTTATCTGATCTATTGGAAGATGTCTCAAACCTTTTTTAAACTCAAAACAATGTATTGAGACTCATATAGCACTTTCCAACATCAATTGGAGTCCAGGAAGGGGTGTGGAAAGAAATAGAGGTCGCGCGGCACTTCTCCCCCCTGCCGCGGCAATAACACAGCCACTGATGAAAACACGGCAAGGGGGAGAAGTGCCGCGCCGCCTTTATTTCTTTCCACACTGACTCCTGGAGTAAAATTTGAGCTGAACATTGTTATATATATCTAAATACATCGTTGTGACATCCCAAACTATCTGAAACACTTGCCAATACAAGACCTAATAATCTGTCCCAAAATATCACTAGATTGTCTTACTTTGGTGCAGAAATCGATACTCTTGATTGAATGATGATCCTTTGAAGACTTTTTAATGTACAAATGAGGATGCACAAAATTGAAACACCTTGTGATATCAGGCCAAGTGTGCTTGCAATATATCAAGTTGACCTATTCTGCTATATCATATTCAAGTGACAATGTGGATTCTAGTGAACAGTTTGTCATTTTGAATCAGGGCTATTTCACTCAAGAAACATTCACACCGAAAATAGAAATGTTTCTGGTTGGATAAAAACTGACCGAGATATTTGTAGTATCATTTTCGGTTTCAATTTCAAGAGAAATTGCTAGTGACAACATGGTGTGAACTGAAATTGAAAGACATTGTTTCAAGATGGCTTTCAGTGCCCAAAGAGAGTGCTGCTTTCTTTGCACGATGAAAGAGTCTTTGGAAGTCCCAGTTTCATTGTGCTTTTCAAGACGGTTGAAAAAAGCAGTTTCAGGAATAAAGAAAGGTGGAGGCATTTTTGCCATTGGTCCGGGAAATGCCGAGCCAATGGCAAAAATGCCGCGAGGTTTCTTGATTCCTGAAACTCCTTCTTTCAGCGAACCTGAAAGGCGCCATGAACCAAAGAGTTTCTCAGATCCTTTCATGAGACAAAGAAACCACCTTTATCTGTGGACATTGAAAGGTATTCTAAAACAGTGTGTTTCGATTTCAGTTCACATTAGGTTGTTACTAGATTTCGTCTAGAATTGAAACCAAAAAGGATATTACTAATTTCTTGGTCAGTTTTTATCCTACCAGAAACATTTCTATTTTTGGTGTGATTCCTAGGCATACTAGATCTCTTAGGGCAAATGGCCTCAATTTCTACCACAGTGCAAAGACAAACATTTGCATCCATGGATGCACTGTTGCCAGTCAACACAAGCCCCTTCATAACAGAAGAGAACAATATCTATTCCAAATCAATTCTATACATTTTTAGGACATATGAAAGTGAATAAAACTGTTTTTTTTTTTTTTGCCTGTCTCAAGATATCAGGTCAGATCTGTGCAGTTGCCTGGGGCTTTCCATGAGATGGGAGATTAGTTGAGAAGGAAAATACTTGATATAAATCCAATATCTCATCTCTGGTGAATATTTTGGGAAAAAACCTCTGGTGTCCACTATATGCAAATAAGGGACTTTACAGCCAGTTTGGCTCCATAGATGTTATTGAAATGACTTGTAGATTGCATTCAGACGGTCCAAAAGACAGTATTGTACGTGGTTGAAGCTGCATAATTCCGGGATTCCAACTTTACGATCAAAAATGATCGTAAAGGTGGAATCCCGTAGTCCTCATCAGAAACACGTGACCTATTGGTTCCATCCACATTCACTTTTTCTTCGCCCTTCTTGGGCAACCCAATCATAAATCCCCTGTTCCTTCTTTCTCCTTCTAGTTCAGCCTGCTCTCTTGCAGCAGTACAGTGGCAGCATCTGAGAGCTGTGGTTCTGTCGCAATTGGTCAATCCCATTTTCATTGACTTGGAATATCAGCTTCCATGGTTCAAATTGGTATTCCTATGCATTGAGTCGAACTGTTGAAGCATAAAAATGATCGCCAAGAACTCAATATTGTTTCTATAATAAATCTTTCCACACTGACTGTGGCTGCGTCACTTGCAGTTCCAATGAGCCCAACGACTCGGAGCATTTCAGCATGGGATGAAGGTTTTGAAAGCCTTAAACCATTTCTTTACTTTGCAGTTTGCTACAGCATTATGTGTCAGTGTCGCAACGGTGCACGTCAGTGCCACGGTAATAATTATATTGACTTTATAAAACCCACATTGGACTTTCAGGCAGTAAATTTTGTTTCTGTGGGGTGAACCATCCAAGTCATAATTCATGTAACCATGGTCAACATTGTGAATGACTTGATTGAACTCAAGATGCAACATGTATTGAACTTGCCAATTATTCTGAAGAAACCCAGAGTAAACACTCACTAGCCTTGGTATGCACCATTTGCTGGAATCGAAGCATGGGCGTACTCATTTGTGCACACTGGCGTAATTTTGGTTTCCAAAATCTGACTTCCAGCATGGAACTGAATGCAGGTTGCGTCATATGCAAACTGTTAGACCAGTGATGCCCATGCAAAGTCTGGGGCAGTTATATGCCAGGAGTATCAGTGTACGTGGATTATCAGTAGGTGATACTGAATTTTGAATGAACTAGTAGTTGAAGAAATTTGAACTAGCACCTTGTTGGAAAGAGAATGCTACAGTGAAAATTGAATAGCTGTGGTGGCGCAACTTCTGGGAGTTCACATGAGCAAAGACTTTTAAGTAAATACTGCATAGCGTATTTTACCATTGACAAGTTGTGTATCAAGGTGGCCTGAAACAATTTCAGAGGTCCCTCATCAACTTAAAGTCCCTTCTAGAAAACTTGAATGCTGATCAGAGCTCAACCCGAGCGGAAAACACAAGTATAGTCATACTACAATCATGATTTTATTCATGGGTTGGGATTGATTTCATCGCCTATTGGGGAATCAATATGCCAGGTTTTGAGATCCAAACAGTGTATTTACACCATAATGACTTTCTACAACTTACATTTCACCCTAGAAAGCTGTGTGGAAGGAAAGAGCGACTGCGCGGCACTTCTCCCCCTTTGCCGCGGCAAAACACAGCCACTGCCGTGTCAGTGCGCAGCATGTCTAGACATGTCAGTCATATCCTATAGTCCTCTTTTGTGTGTGTTATCTGGTAGAATATCTGTTTATGCCTCCCTCATTAATTGTGCGAGATCTGCTTGGCTTTAATTCCCTCATGCAAGCTGACAGAAGTTGCCTTTCAAATTGCAAGAGGTGCATACAATACAACGAAGTCCAACTTTCGATGTCTACTTCTGATCCTCATTTGACTATTTTATCTGGTAGATTATATATGTCCATGCTCCCACAATCAATTGCATCAAATGTGCTTCATCATACTTCCCTCAGACTACCACCTGGAGTTGAAGGTCAAAGTATCTTTCTTGCATGCTGCAGACCAATCGTTCTCAAGTTGCATGGAGCCAGTAAATACTTCAGTATGAGTGTTCCTCTACCTATATGAGTATTTCACTGGCTCTTTATTGCATCCTTTGGGTAAACACGCAAAACCCTGAGTTGGCCAAAGCTGAAATTCAGTGGTTATTTCTCAGGGTTCAAGTGGTCCAAACAACCTACTTAAAGCTCAAAACATACACTAAGCTTAATTTTCCAGGGAATAAGAGATGTGGCTGAAATTAGAGGCAGCGCAGCACTTCTCTCCTTTGCCGCGGCAATACCACAGCCACTATGCAATCAATTTTGTGTGGTCGCCATACTCATTGTCGCGCATTCAGGTCTGTCGTGTCATGCGAGATGGTTTGAGTGTGTAATATTCCTTCTTCACTCCAAATTCCACCCACTGTTGAATAGGGAATCAAGTGGATATCAGTTTAGTCTGAGACCAATTAAAATTTGGAAACTCAGTCATCCACATGTTAACCTGCCATTATAGCCTCCCCTCAGCATTGTTCCAAGTTTATCTGATACAGACAGATTGTTTTGCCACACACTTACGGGTTTTAGACCACAAATCTCAACAGAATACACATTCTAGTCATAAATTAGGATACTGTTTTCAAACTTGTATTACAAAGTATTATAAAGTGTTTTTTGGATCCAGACTATGTATTTAGATTTATAAACCTCATCCAAGATAAAATTGAGGGTAGAAATGATGTATGGAAGGCATTAAACACGGCGCGGCACTGGCACGGCAAAACACAGCCACCGCCGCGTCAATGCGCGTCAGTGCCGCGTCAGTGCGCGGCAATGCCACGGCAGTCGCGGCATTTTCACCCAGCCCCTTGGCAAGGGCTTTGGTATTCTTGTCGAAACAGTCCAAATTATTATGCTGGCCCTGATACGCCTCACTCCAGAGTCCACAGTCTGCGGCTCCCACCCCCGTCGTCGAGGTTTCCGACTCGGATGAGGAACGACCAACCCGGAAACGACGCAAAAAGGACGGTGCGAAGTCAAAAAAGCGAGCTGGCCGCAAGCAATCGTCACGAAGCATTACGGAGGTACCTGCTGAGCGCCAACCTTTAGTGAGGGCTTCCTACCGCCATATTCAAAAAGCGATCGTCATCGAGTCTGGATTTCCCATCGACAGTCCATCAGGCCTACCCGGCTCCGACGACGACGAGTACGGAAACATGATTTTGGATGCTTGGGACGCCGCGCACGACGACGTTGGAATCACAGAGGACGGATACGTTGGCGATCCAGCAGCTCGCGAAGTTAAATTGGTATGTGATTTTGGTGTCCACGTGGCAGGGCTGGGATAGTGGCTAATGTCTATCAGATCCGGACTCGCGTGAGTACTGTCCGCGGCGCCTTCAAGGCAGCTGCAGAAACGCTGGTGGCCGAAAACTACGGGCTTGTCAATCCTCAAACACTCACGGATGCTATACCTGACAAAATTGCCGAAACCATCACCGCTAATCGTGCTATGGTCGAGAAGATCGAAAAGACATTTTATTACCTGGTATGTGCCTCGTTTGCCTTCCTTCTATGATTGACGCCTTGAATCAGAACCCTCTTGATTCCACTATTCCGGATAGCATGTACCGTAATGCGATCCTGCAAAATACCTTGAACATCGCCTGTTTTGGCACGAATGCCAACCGACGGGGCCATTATTTTAAAGGGATGGAGAAGATTCCTCTGGAAACTCTGGCGCTCATTGTCGCTGCCGTAAGTCTGCCTCACTTTGTTTAATCACTCTGTTCTGATAATAATTGTTATTTAGGTACAGTGCGCGATTGATGAATGGAAAACTGGACGTCCAGTCGAGGTAAAATTCGAGTTCGAGCCTTACGCGGGCACATACAAGGCAGCCCTCAAGCACCTCCAAGGATGGATTGCCTTCGCTGCCACACAGACTGTTGATGTCGCCACCCCCACGCTGGCAGCGCTCCTCCGCGTTGCTCGGTAGGTTGCCGCAATGTTACTATGATATCATAACTAACATTATTTGCAGGGAAACATCGGCTACCGCTGAGCCTGTTGAGGCTGCGCAGGATGAGCGCACTACCTTTTCGGCTGCATCGTATGCTCGAAACCAGCCTGTCGTAGCCTAAAATATGTTCATTATTTGCGCTTTTTTATGTGATCTGAAAACCGTGTGCATACCGCCGGATGGATCGAGGGTCGATTGGCGCGGTAGCGAAGCGTGTTCCAAAGGGCTCTATATAGCTCTAAGGCTCTAAGGGGCTCTAACCATCTGATGATCTATTGCTCTATGCGATTCTAAGCGGCTCTATATTCACATGGTGGCTTCTAAATTTAGGGGGGGTGGCTGCCACGCCATCCGTCTAAGAACTGCTATATGGCTCTATATTGTCAAGTCGATTTCCCAGATGAAGGTAGCAGGCGTCCCACAGCTGTCACACCGCCACTGTACCAAATGGGGCACTTGCGTAATAAAGTTGCGTAAAAGAAGCGCTTAACTCTGCCTACCGCCACCGGATCGGGACCTCTTAGGTAGGTTCCTGTCTTGCAAAATAACCTACCTAACAGGTCCTGACGTAATAGAAAAGGCGATCCCTGAGGTGTTAAGCCCATATTTGGAAAGATCACGTGGGGTTGGCGGGATTTGTATGTCCCCTACCTTATGTGGGAAGGCAGGAAAGGGACGACCAGAGTATGGTACGACGGCAATGGTGGTGTGATCAGCCTTATGTATTTCAAGGTGTGGGACATAAATGCTCCCGACCATCCTAGAAGTTACGTCTCTCCGAAGGCCTTTGCCGATCAACCTCTCACACAGGACAAGGGTCAGTCCCGCATCACGCCTGAATTTCTTCTTTGTTCGCTTCTGTATGAAGACATTGCGCAAATCAGAACGTGGATCAAGAAAAGAAATTCGAGATCACGCATTTCCTGAGTTCTATTGCTCGCCGCGCGCTCTGAAAATTGGCTCAAATATGGACGCTCCGATCTGGATGGGATTGAGCCTGGTCGGCGAAAGGAATTTCTGAAAAGAACTATGGTAGGAAACATGATGAACCAGGAGAAAAGAAGGATTACACCACACAGGGCTATCCGTACTCGAGGAGTCGAACCCGTTCTGACAGCAACTTGATCGGTTCACCGCCCACCACTGTATTTGCCTCCTCGTGGAAATGAGAAAATCTAGCCATAGGTCAAGCTATGACACCCCGGCCGTCGTAGTTTGACCTATGGCTAGGGACAGCGAGTTGGAAGAAAGCGGTTCGGACGAATATTAATGTAGCAGAAGATCGCATGTCCCTTAGGGGCGTTGGAAGCGGAAGAGTTGACCGATTGAGCACAAAAAGAACACATTCATCCCGGATAGCGTCGCCAGGGGGGAGACGATACGAAATTGCACAATATGTCTGTTGGGCGGGAGGGGGCCTCCCTGGGACTCAGAAGAAGATAAAGGGCCCAACAAAATGATGGGTTTCGCATTTGCGGTGGGGAGGTTTGAGTAATAAGTATACAGCTTCAATGACCGGGATGTGGTCCTGGAATCGAGGTCCTACGCATAAAAAGTATAGTCAGTGACACATAAGGAAACAGAAACACGAGTGAAGGAGAAACTCACTGACTGTCAACGAGTAAGCCGACCGTCCCATTTTTGGCAGTTTTCTATCCGACCATCTTGGCTTGGATTTCACTTGCAGGAGAACGCCAAAAGAAAACCGGAATTCATTTCATTGAATATAGTATGCATACAACTCCGAGGAAGACCCAAGGGTTATGAACCATCAGAAATGGCTTAGAATGACACGAACGTCTGAAAAACTGGCAAAGTATGAATGGATGGAAAAATGGTTTAAAGGGAGTGCTGAAGATGGCGAGAGCACGCAGGGGAAGGGACGCCGCCAGCGTTTGCGGGGAGGAGCGGCCGGCGCCGCAGCTGCGGTGTAACTAGCTATATGTGTAGCTCATTTTGGAACCTGAATGAACGAACCATGTGTGTAGTTGCCCCATGATCAGGTCAATGCTGCTTCTGGATCAGACTGCCCAGCTTGGTAATTAATTTGCTCCCTTCAGACGGTGCACGTAATGAAGCCCCCAGGTCCTTCACTTCCGTGTTACCGTTCTACCGCGCCGGCCCGCTTCGGCAACCGCATTGTCATTGTCAATGACAACGTCAATTAAGACGCTCTGGGGACTGGCGTGATTCTTGCAGCCAATGCGCAGCGTTGGATATCACATCAAACGCCTGACTGCTCCTTTCGATTCCGCATATGGTTTGGAAATATGACGAGACGTTCGCAGGTATAAAAGCAGCAGTGAGGGTCTCGGACATATCATTCGACCTCCCTTTCCAACACCGCACCCTCACCTCCCTCGAATCATGCAGCTCAAATTCTCCTCTTTCGTCATTGCCTCCGTGTTATTCTTCGCTTCTGCCACGGCGTACCCCAAAAATGCTGAGCCGAAGGGCCATGAATTCATAGCACCTGGGCCAGGCGATGTGCGCGGCCCCTGCCCAGGCCTTAATACGTGCGCAGTTTTTATTCGAAATCAGCACCGATGTCTCTGATACCCACAAGCCTTGCGAATCATGGGTATCTTCCGCGCAATGGGAAGCAATTCACCGTTAAAACCCTCTTGGACGCTGCCTTGGGTCTTTGTGATTTCTAATTCACGACGGAGAGGGAACTGACTCTGCACACAGCGGGATTCAACGTCGACCCTGCGCCCATTACCGTGGCAGCCAAGTTCGGCATTATGACCACAGATTCGCCCACTTGGGACAGAATCGACCTTGATGCCCTGTCGGCGCACAACATCATCGAGCACGATGCCTCGATTTCGCGGAATGATTTCGGTGACGGCACCGGCGACAACACACATTTCAACGAGACCACATTCGCCACGCTCGCGAACTCAAACCCGGGCAAGGACTACTACGACCCCACCTCGGCCGGCCAGGTGCAGCGCGCCCGCCTAGCGCACTCGCTTGCGACGAACCCTCTCACGGTGAACACCCAAAAGGAGTTCCTCCTCCGCAGCCGCGAGTCCGCGCTATACCTCAGCATTTTCGGGGACCCGGCCACTGGAATTGCGTCCAAGGAGTACGTTTTCAAGTTTCCACCCCCGCCCGGAGGTTCATTACTTATTTATTTCATGTCAGGTTCGTGAACATTTTCTTCCGGGAGGAGCGCCTGCCCTATGTGGAAGGGTTCGAGCTGCCGAAAATGCTCATCACGGATGACTCGCTGTCGGCACTCGAGGCTACCATTCACAATGTATCCCAGTGGACACAGACACAGAGATGCGGTCCTCTGATTCTTGGGGACGGCATTGCGTTTAACACCGATACGTTTGCTTAGAAATATAACAGTCCCAGTTGTACGGTCTCGACGGTCTGGATCTGATGAAGAATAAATGATTGCACCACTGTTGCAGACTTTTCTGCAGCAGAAGACATAACAGGAACCATTGTCCAATGACTCAAATATGTCGTGCCGCCGTGTGATAGGCAACTTGAGCACGATCCCTAATTTTTGCTCGCCCCGTTCACTTGGGATTACGTCCGTATCAGCACTTACTGGAGAATTTCATTCAATTTGTCACCAATTCCGAAATTTTAGTACAATTAAATCTGAAAGAATTCCGATAAATTCAGAAAAAATTATTGCCGCGATTTTTTTTAGAAAAAAGGTGTGAGGCGTGACTGATGAATTGAACGAAATTATCCAGTATAATCAGGCGGGCAAGATCATTCGCGGCCGAATCGATTAGCAGAAGCGCGGGAATGGTTTTACTCGAACCACACAAGAGGAGATTCTACAACGATTCTCAAGACGATTCTGAATTATGATGATTCTCCCACGCCCACGATAAAAGAATTCCAGAATCGTGTCCAGAATCGTTATCAGAATCACCTATTTAAATTTTACTCTGACCGTACCTATTGCTGCGGCAGTTCTGCGGCAATTCAGCAGCAGTTCAGCGGCAGTTATGCGGTGGTCTGTGGCAGTCGTGCGTTCGTCTGCGGCTCCTGGTTTCAGTCTACCGCACCTTCCACTTTCTCAATGCCGCTGTCTCCCACACCACGCCATTTCCGAGGTACACATATTTACCAGTGGTTCTGGTTTGTTTATTGCTTCTAGATCAATGTTTCTCACAGACTTGTAGGTAGGTCACATCTCGGATGCGTCGACATTTCTTTTGAGAATAAGTATCATTCGGCCCCACTGGCTTGACTCGATTCAGATCGGTTTGCTTAGTCCAAGTTGAGTCGAATTTAGTTACTGGACCTGTTTGTATTGATTCGGTGATGTATCGAAACAAGTCAGCCAACGAGCCTTGGCACCGAAACGGTCTGGGCAGCCAAAAACAAGAACATCGATGCTGTATACCTTGAAATCACAATAATCGGGTGACATTCTGAGTGTATCATAACGCGATACACCAGATGCTAAGCAACCTTGTGTCCTACCGGAACATTGTTGGACACGAGGGTGGGCGTAGACATGGGTCAATCTACTTATGACATAATTGTACAATTCAAAGAGCAGATTTAGAGTGAATAGTTCATAAATAGACGATGAAGAAGAGAGCGCAAACAAGAGAATAAGGCATACCTGTCCCGATTTAGACGTCAACTTGCACTCTCTTCCGTGAGGGAATTACTGCCAAGCACATCTGGTGCGATTGTTCCTCATAAACCCTACCTGATATTGAAGTCGAAACAGGACAACAAGTGAGAATAAACACTCGAATTTTGTCGCACCACGCATACCTGTCCTGATTTGGAAGTCAACTTCAACTCTCTTCCGTGAGGGAATTACTGTCAACCACATCTCGTGTGATTATTCCTGGAAGTACAAACATAAACTCTACCTGATTTCAAAGTCGAAACAGGGCTACAGGTGAAAATAAAGACTCAAATTTTGTCAAACTACGTACAGTATAGTGCCGCTCCTTGGGTCACGGCCTATCAATGGGTCATTCATTTTTTGCTGGATATATATAGATCCTGGGGTCTATTCCTTTGACATTCCTAATCACGTATACTTTCTGCATGTCCTAAATTAATTTTGAGGGATGACGCTCACTGAGGCTCCCACACGAAGGGTTTTTTCACCAAATCAATCCATCATCACACCATCAGTGACTTTCCTTTTTGTCCATTCCACAACCATTTGGCACGATTTTGGCCAAACCATTATTCTTTTACGATAGACAGCAATATTAGCTATGATTTACTATTAGAGATCCAGGCAATCGGACCAAAGCCTGGGCTCAAAGAAAGGTGAGGAAACAAGTCATTATAAATATAGTAACTGATCCGTTTCTTCAAAGGAGATGGCCTGAGTATGTCGAGCTTGATTCCGATGGCATTGAGGTCTCCTAGAGATGAGCGGCGTCTGTGAAATGAATTCGATTTTCTTTGTGGCAGGGACGGATGTATGAGATACTATAGAAAGAGGTGTTTTGGATTCGACATAATAAGGTAGGCAGTAAAAAAATAATATGCACAGGCAAGTAATTGCCGCAGCGCCTGGGCGTGACACAGCGGCAGTGTGACAATGCAGCGGCACTCTGCGGTAATCTGTCAGCGGACCTGCAGCAATGCAGTGGCAATCTACAGCACTTGCAGCAGTGCTGCGGCACTTTCACCCTATCCTCGCGGATCTGGGCTATCTGCTTTCTGCACCAACCAATGTCATTGTAACCGACGTCAGAGAGGTTGGATTCCTCGTCTTCGCACTTGACCGGGTCGCCCTCTGTACACCTCACATTAGCAAGGACATTGGTGCGTCAGAAAGGGAGTCATTTGCTGGTGTAGATGATAGTATCTCCCGTCACAATGCAGAATTCAGGCGGGTTGGTTTGAGGATATACAAGATGGCGGTCCCAGATAGATTTTGATGGGAGGCAGATGATAATGATGTGAGGCAGATAGATTTATTCCGAGGCAGATTAGACAGATCCGGGCAAAAGAGGTAGATATCTATTTTAGGAATCTGCCTCTCGACCGGGCTCGGCCGCACAAACACACATGAGATCGGCAGCGAAAAAAACCTCTCTTCCTGCTATGATTGCAGACAGAATTTTGTGTTAGATCACAGTTTTGAGCAAAAAGCTTAGATCTTCGAGATTTGGCAGGAACATAGGGTTAGTTTACCTTCAAAATTTTCATTTCAGAAAGATAGAGGTAACCCTAGGCTAGGGCTGAAAATAGCGAAATTTTGGACGAAAAATTTCATATGTACCTAACTCACCACGGACTTTTTTTTCTTTCTCCCATTCAGCTCTGGATATCCAAATCTCCTGCTTTTACTCTATGGTGGGATGGGACTGGATGGCCAAGAACATCCCATCAGAGCCTCTGAGACCAGTAGATTGCTTTCTGGGGCCCTTAGGCACGGTGGGAAGAGACAAGCAGCTAGGACCACATGAGGACCGGCAATAGAGTTTTGATGGCCGAACACAGCCACAGCACAGCCACAGAATGGCGAAATCGTTCTGCCCAAAAAAACATTTTAGATTTTCAAGGTTCTGCTCCATAGAATATATAAAGGCCTTCCTACTAACCTATTTACACTCTCAAATAGTTGGCCAAATTTTGTCCCAGGATTGGGACCCAAACTTGTCACGAAATTTGGTCTGCAACTATACCACCATCATCTCCCGTGACAGGCCCAATGCGTTTCCGACACGCCAAATGCCTCTCAATGTTGGCGGTACCCACAGTGCTGCCGGGCGACACGCTCAACACACTGCTGACGCATTCATTGCCCACTTCAAAGTTCACTGCCGCAGCGGGACCCGATGTTGATTACCTTGACAGCATGAGCATGTCAAAGCATGAATCCACGAACCACGTACGCAACCCATAATATTGTCGAAATTGCACTGCTCTTAACAGAACAGAATGGCCCAGAAGATGCCCCAGGAGGAGAAAATATTTTGTATGTTTTTGAGCTGTTGAGAAATAGATGGATCTTGGCTAACAGGTGCAGAGAACCAGACATGTAAATGACCCACCCAGCACGAGGGGGAACAAGGAAATCAGTGGGATCAGAGATATAAATCCCTCTTTTCTTCAATATACTCGTCATAAAGCCCGATGGCTCATCACCTTGCGAGCTGCTGTTCGCTGCTGCACGCAACCTATGGCGGTCAATCTGCACTTTTATTAAGGGCAGCAAAAACTCACTATTTTGACAATATAAATGTAGTTTTGAGTCAGTAATTTGGAAGTTTTGAACAAGTATACAAACTTTCCATCTCATATCCAAGAAATTTTACTTGAACATGCTGAAGAAAAAAAGTGTCAGAGGCATAAAATTTGTTCAAGTGTTCAGAAAGTTCTCTGGAGAAAAAGGAAAGTTATGAAAGTTTAGTTGATGAGTTTGAAAACTGTTGCTGGTGAAAACTTGAGTACGAAACTTGTGTTGAACGAAGAATAACGAGAAAAACTGTGGACGCTAGGGTTAGCGCAGCCACCTGTCAGTGGCTGACAGCTGGCGTGATCAGCATGATCTGCCCCTCTTCACTGTTCTAAGTGCTTTTAATCTCTCCCCCTGCTAACCTCCCCATTATGATGTTCCAAACATCACATTATTCCAAACTAGAAAAACACTTCAACTCTCGGAAAAAAAAATTCTTTAAGGTTCAGAATTAGGTTGTCACACACCTGGGTAGACTATTTACATCTAGTAGACCATTCCTGAGAGAAATCTGACTACAGTAGCAGACTGTACCATCGAAATACAGACACCATCATATTCTGATGGTTCTCGGCACACACCGGCCACGGATTTCCGGGCCGGCAAGGAAGAGCAGTGAGTGGGGGGCATTCAGAACCTTTATTCATACTAAGTGAAATCGCTGAGGGAAAAGGGAAATTTGTGTTGAGTGTCCAAGATTTTTATTTTTTGCTCAATTGGTTGTGGAAAAGTCAGCCATTTTATTTATTTTTTTATTTTTTTATTTTTCGGGGTCTAGAAGGTGAATCTGGTTTTATGGTTGATCCTAAGGCCATAACACTGGTTGAATATTTCAAGTTTTCCAGGGAAAATATAGGTGATAATTTATATGAGTTTTTCACCTGTATTTCCAATCAAAAATTTGGTGAAAAATTCATAACTTTTTCATTGGTTTTTCACATCTTTCAAACTTTTTACCACATTGCTTGAAAACTGCTGAAAAACTCATGAATTTTTCATATCATTTTCTGATTGAAAAACTGATGACAAACTTTGTTAGTTTTTCACCAGTTTTTGAGGTCAAAAACTTGAATACTTCAACCAGTGTAATGACATTACAGCTGATTGCAGTACCTAAGGCGCGGATTAAAAATCTCTGTTTTGGGATGTTTTCAAATAATTCCTGATATCTCAGTCAGTTCTTCACCAATTCACATGAAAACTATATAGATCTACTCAGCTAATTCATACGCAATTAGTGATATAAAGAAATTTATGAAAATATTATGTATTTGGAATTTTCTGCTTTTGGGCTGTTTTCACACCAAAGGCCATCTAGCATGCTGAAAACATGTTCCAGTGGCCTAATATTTGAGGAAGGACAACAGGGATGACTGGAAGAAATTAGTGATAGAGCCAGAAATAGGGATAAATTACTTTACAGTCCCTGCAGCTCCGTCAGATACATTCACCAGTTTTGGCCGTGAAAGATACAGTAAACATTGTATTTATTGAGGAATCTCACATGTTTCTGGCTCTATCACTAATTCCCTCAGTTATACATGTTGTCCTTCCCAATATATCAGACCACTGGGATATGTTCTTGGAATGCTAGACAGCTTTTGGTGTGAAAATAGCCCAAAACCAGAAAATTCCAAATACATCATATTTCTTTAGATCACTAATTGCGTATGAATTAGCTGAGTAGATTTACATAGTTTTCATGTGAATCGGTGAAGAACCAACTGAGATATCAGGAATTCTTTGAAAACATCCCAAAACAGAGATTTTTAATCCGCGCCTTAGGCACTGCAATTAGCTGTAAGATACATAACACACTGTCCTCCACATGGTGTATGCATGACTTGAACGGTACAGCTTGTTTTGGCATATCCAGCAAGCCATCAAGCACTGATGCCAGTAGTGTTTGCACAATACAGCTTGCTATCAGGGTCAGATTGACCTCAGAATGGTGTATTAGGCTGGGTAAGTTACCTTAGTGCAGTACAGCCTCAATCTGAACCTTGAAGAAATTTTTTTTCAAGGTTGGAATAACGCGATGTTTGGAATGTCATATCCCACAGGGCTTTTGGAGGGTTTGAATGTGGGGCTCTAGATTATAGCAGAGCCATAAAGGGTGTGCGCGTGGTGAGAATCACGACAACCTACCAAAGCTTGCCGATCACGCCAGTTGTCAATCATTGACATGTGGCTATGCTAACCCTAGCATTCAAAGTTTTGTTGTCGTTTTTCATTCAACACAAGTTTTTTACTCAAGTTTTCACTAGCAACAGTTTTGCAATTCACCAACTAAACTTTCATGACTTCCCTTTTTCTCCAGAAAAACTTTCTAAACACTTCAACAAATTTTTTGTCTCCAACACTTTTTTTCTTCACAGCATGTTCAACCAAAATTTCTTGTACATGAAATGGAAAGTTTTTATACTTGTTCAAAACTTCTAAATTACTTGCCCAAAACTGAAGTTATATTGTCAAAATATCACATTTTTACTCCTCTTAATAAAAGTGCAGATTGACCGCCATAGCAACCAACACCACACGCTGACACAGGTCCACCTGTTCGGGAAACGAAATGGCCTCATTCAGCTGTAAAGAACGGTTAATATATCAAAACACCGTATATGCCTGATGAGAACGGCTCCTCTCTAAGTGCCGAGCCGCCCATTTGATCAAATTACATGCACCTTATGCATTCCTTGCCAGGACATATCACTCGCATTTGCGTTCCTGGTTGGCGCATACCTTACAACAGGGGGTTTCAGAATTAAAGACTTGGGCCCAACTTGCGTCAAAACTTGGCCTCAACTTGACACCAACTTGGTCGCAACTTGGGCTAAGTTGGGACCCAAGTTGGGACCTTATTTGTGAAACCCCCAAGCTGCCGTTTTTGTCTCAACTTCAAAAGCTGAGGCGATATTGATACGCGAAGCATCAAACATGTGCGAGAAGCAACGTTGGGGACGGAGTTGGGGCATCAAGTTTGGACCGAAGTTGGATGTCAAATCGGGCTCTTGTGCACAATTTGACATCCAACTCCGATTTCGGGTCTCAACTCGGGCCTCAACTTCATGAAGTTGAGGCTCAAGTTGGAACACAAGTTGAGGCTCCAGATTTTGATTCTGAAACCCCCTGTTAAACGTGTTTGACATAGTAGGGAAGACGAAGGGGATTTAGTACTTAGGCACTCTTTCTTTCTACTTCCATGATGGCAGCTCCTCAGTCTGGCCCAATCGATATCTCCACTGCAATCCTCCAGCCCAAGAAATTGTACGTCCTGCGATAAGTACTGCACGTACTACCCGCATTGACTCGTCTTTAGTCGGAATCAGCTTTTGGTCGATGAGGCAGTGCCAGCGATAGACGACAACTCTGGTACATTTATTATCTGTTCTAGTGGAAAACAACGCTCACGTCGGATTGACTCAGTCGCGACCCTGAGTCCCCAAACTATGGAGGCCTTGGGCCTTTCCGATGGCGACACCATTATTGTCCAGTAAATATCTTGGTATTCGGCGCAAATTCGGCGTGTCGACGCGTACTCACATTTTTTCTTTTAGCGGCAACAAACAGTGCGACACAGTCCTCTTCTGTCTTGCTTCGGATGACGTCGAAGACGACCGCATCAGGGTCGACAAAGTCGCCCGCAACAATCTCTGTGTAAAGCTCGGTGACCTCGTCGTGGTGCGCCCGTGTCTCGACATAAGATACGGAAAACAGGTCCACATTCTGCCGTTCGACAACTACATCGAGGGTTTCAGCAGCAACATTTTTGACGTTTATCTGAAGCCTTATTTCTTGGATGGTGTGTATTCGTCATCCTAGTCTCTTTGGGCTCTCGCTTACTCTAATATAGCGTACCGGCTCGTCCGCAAGGGCGACACCTTCCTTGTCAGCAGAGCTGACATGCGGACGGTTGAATTCAAAGTCATCGAAACCAACCGAGGATCGACAAGATGGCGGGCCCAGATAGATTTTGATGGGAGGCAGATCAAAGTGATGTGAGGTAGATTTGATTCAGGTGAGGCAGATGAGAACAAACGAGGCAGATATCTATTTTGGATCTGCCTCTCTTCATGTGCTTCGAGCCGGCGGATGGAGTGTGACAAGTGCATGCAATACATCTTACGAGTCTTCCCTTGGTCTAATTCATATCATTTAACACTCTACCCATAGGTAGTAAGGGAATGTCTCGGAAGATGGCTTCTTTCACTTGGTACCAGTGGTATATATATTGTTCAAAAACTTGAAAATACAAGGTTATTAAATCTTTAGAACTGTTGAGTCTTGTGTGATGAATGAACAAGTGTCTTCAACTTCGGCCCGCCACTTCTGTGGAATTGAACGGGCGGCAGCGCGCAATAGCAAGGCTGGAAGCGTGGTGCTCGAGGTCAGTCGTGTGCGGCGTGATGAAACCGTAGGCTTTCCCGGGTACGAGAAAGTGTTTCTATTGCCACCACTCTCACCGCCCTTGTACGAATTAGTCGGTCGGAGACGGGGGAAGGATAGTCGAGATGGGAACTCACCCCATTTTCTTCCAGCCATCCCGGCACATTTGAGTCTAGGTTGAGAACAAGGGCCTCTCTTCCCTGTTCCCACATGTGGATTGTACCAAATCACAGACATTTCGTCTTCCTTCAAAACCCAATTCAACTATGCCTCTCCGTTTCGTGGTCTGCCTTCGACTTCGAATTTTGTGTCCGAACATATGTCGCTTGAATCGTCGGATTATTGATAATGATTTCAACAATACGGATTTGCGAATTAGATCGGCGAGATTTCACTGGCTAAGTTTTCAGTCCCATCTAGAGTATGTTGAAGTTCTTGCATACAGTTGTCGTTTTTGTCTCTTGCCGCAAGATTCATCTGAATCTTCCTTCCAGTCCATTTTTGCACTTCAACTCAAATCCGATACCCATTTACTAATTGCGTGTCCTTTCGAACTTCGAACGGACCCCGTTCGATGCGGGACCAAGCCATGCATGCGTGGTCTTCGTGAATTTTTTTCCTGGTCCCGACGTTCCTTCCAATCCATTTTTGGTACTTGAGCTCAGAATACGTGCTACGGTATCGAAGAGCGCGTTATGTGCGCATGTGACGACTTTGATGCCACGTGCCAATCTCTTGTCAATCAATCATCAAACTCTTTATAAAAATATACGGGTTGTTAATCTTTCCTTTTTGGGGAGGTGCAAGCTTTATCTCCGGGGCATTTCAAACTCTTTATAAAAATATTCGGATCAAAACAAGGAGGGAGACGGCCGCAGGCCGTCGACCAACTTGTCCTCTCATAAAAACTCCTCCCTTCCACCCTCTTGCTCTACTCAAAATGGGCTACGAACAATGCACCATCACGTTATCACCCTCATCCTCTCAGAATGATTTTTTCGGTGCCGGGCAGTGGAGAAACGAAAATCTGTGGCGGGTGGTACTGCTACTGTCTAGTACGGCGGAATGGACGATACTGGGCTGGAGCCTGTTTCGATGCTGAAAACTAAATTCAAGTCGAAATGCAGGGCAAAATCCAAAGCCGCGACCACCGAGTTCTTCCGACTTTGCCTCCTGCTACGCTTGCTGCGCCACCAATCCTCACTTGCTCGGGCTCTCGACGGCTACGGCCAAGGGCAAGATGAAGGCAGGGGCCTGCTACTCCTGCGGTCTCGGCAACTGCGGACAAGGAGAGAAAAGAGAAGGAGAGAGCTCGGACGACGACTGGACGCCCGCCTCCTCCGCGTGAGGCGAAGACGACAATTCCGATGCGGACGAGATTTCCCTTCCTGGCATGCGCCCCAAGGCGAGCCTGCACAATCCCTCGAAGCGCCCGCTCGCGGGGAAGCTGCTGCCGAAGCCGAGGAAGGCGGAGATGGTGGATGGGTGAGATGTTTTCTTTCGATTTGTTTTGGTTTCTCGTGTTTCCTTCCTTTTTGGGGGTTATCTTGGGCTCTTTGGGGACTATTGGATTCTTTTCTGGTGGTTGATGGAGTACGCCGCTTCCGCATTTCTGCACCCTCGTCGTGGGGGGCTCGCCATTTTGCATTTCGCGTTCCGCTTTCTTGATTTTGGATTTTGGATTCCGTCTGCGCATCCTACTTCTCTATTCTACATTCTACGTTCTCAATACCCCCCAAGTCCTTGCCTGCGCATGGATTCTGTCATGTAGCGTGTGTTTCTGCGTTTCTCGTTTGGCTTGCGCTCCTTGCGTCCCCCTGCGCCCATTTTTGTTGGTGTGTTATCGACGTGTCCTCGCGCCGCGGCTTGAGAATTACTTCTATCCATATGGTGCCGGGTGTGTGGGTGCGGGTGCGGGTACGGCCGAGGATGTAGTGCGGGTGGCTCGACTGGCCAGTAATGCGTTTCCTCTAAAAACCGGCCTTCGGAAAAAAAGCCTCTTTTTTTAAATGATGCGCAATTAGAGTGCATTCAACGAGAATGGTGTCCAGCAGCAGGAGTTCCTTGCTAGTGTCGATATCAGCCGAGTTTCGTCCGAGGTGACGAACACCGCAATTAGTACAACACATCTCGCTTCGATTTTAATCGCCCATTGCCATTATCTTCCCTCTAGGTTCTGTCTACCATCTTCCATTTACATCTTCCGTGTTGTATGCTATGAGTGAAGCATGCACTTCGGGAAACGAAGTGTTGTCCATTTGCCCACACAATCCAATTCTTGGGAAGGGCACCGGTGGGGCTTCAACACCTGCGCAATCTGAGGTTCCAAACAGCGAGAATATGGCTTGGTAGCAGCAGGTTCGCGTCTGCTTCAAGTTTCTATGTCTGCGATGTCAATGACAATCATTGGGCAGAAGTCCCCGTTTGATTCGGGCCCCGGCCATGGGGTTGAAATCCGTGCTTTTTTCCCGTATTAGTTCACGGACTTGGCATTCTCGTCAGACTCGTCCGTATTCCAGAGGGTCGCCTCAATTAGGCGACAGATTCATCTATGTAGATACTTCCATGTTGCACTGAGGTCCATTCTGCACTTGAACTCAAACCAAATGTCCAACAAGGCAATAAAGTCGGTGAGGATCTGGAAACTAATGTTTGATTTGGAGTTAGATTGAAATGGATCTTGAGTCGAGTCCAGCCCTCCTGCGTTGGAGTACCTAATATTCCTGGCACAAAAGCTGGAGTAGAACGGGATAAATATGGCTTGGTAGCGTTTCCGCACCAGCAACCTCGTGAAGGGTACCTCCAGAAAACTCTATGCGGGCAGGCCCGTTTGATTCGGTCCATAAGTATCCAAGGAACCCTTTTTTTCTGATCATGCTTCTTCTCAACTGTTCATAGATCTCCGCGAAGCAGTGCTACTGCTCCTCCGTCGAGGAAATGGACGGTAAATCCATTGATGTTTGACAAGGTGAAGTTCATGTTGAATGCATGGTGGCCGGCGAGCTGGGTCGAATGCAAGCGCCAAATATTGATTTACTCGCACAAGACGAGGACTGGACTGAGATGAATACGACTTGGTTGCGGGAGGTCCGTTACTGCCGGCATTACTTGTTGAAGTAGAATCCATGCTGAAATTGAGACCCCAATTTATTCTGACTGCATGTCGTCGATGTGATGGAAGAGAGTGGTTGGTGGCCGTGGTGTGGTGACCTGGAAGGAGGTGATAATCATGTCAAGGAAGAAAGAGGCCCGTCCAAAAGATCCTGTTCCGCGGCCATCAAGGTTGGCCGAAAGCACTGCCACATCAAATTTGTCTATTTACATAATTTAGAAATTGGAAGCGGGGCGTTCCGGCAACAGTGCCTTTTGATGTGGCTGTACCATGATCCATCAGCCCATCAGATTCCCATCGCTGCTCACTCCCACTAAGTGTCTGTCGGTCTGGGCTCTGCCGGTCTATCGGCGCCTGCGGCAGAAGTGCCCTGTCTGGCCATGTCTGGTACAGACAGGGGATGTCTGTGGGTCTGTATGGTCTGCCACAGACCACCACATCATTTCCTGATCAGTGATGATGCTAGTCGTTAACGAGTCGTTCACATGTACATAACATGCACAGGATTGATATGCACTCCACTGCCGCAGTGCCGTGAATGGCATTTCTGCTTCTAACGCTTTCGAGGTTCAGAATATTCTGTGCCATCGACATTCAATTGACAGAACTCTGGTGTGTAGACTACAGAGCTCCAGGACGACGTCGGATCCGCTCACAGATCCAACTCAGATCCAACTGAAGTCGATTCAAGGCTGTACGCTCGTTAATCATTCCGTTACGTCCTTATACATATCAGCGACGAGTGCCTATTCGACCCTCTGACATTCCTTCTCCCATCTACCCGCACCGTCCACCCTTTACTCACCCTGCGGCGGAACGGCGACGATCAGAGTCTGCAAGCCACGATGGTCGAGATCGCAGGGTCTAAACACCTTCCCTTAGCTCGTGCGCCCACCTATTTACGCCGATGGATTCCGCTCTCAGTTTCTGCTCATAGGAGTTTTTTCTAAACTTCGGTCAGCTAAGGGCAAGATGAGCAAGGTCAAAATTGGAGATGCGACAAGCTCTGAGCCAGGACATGCAGCATCCGAAATCTCAAAATCCCCATCACCTGTGATACCGACGGATTTCCACTGGCAACTGAAAGAAGGATTTAAGATACTTGCGAGAACCGCAGAACTTTCTTTAGAAGGAACCCCGCTCAAAGTCCCCATCTCACTCTTGAATGCCTGTGTCGATTTACTACAGGTGCGTACTCGGATCCATGTCATATCAAGTGAAATCCTCGACCCACCATTCAATACACTTAGAAAGTGAAAGGGAACAGAACATCCATCAGAAACCTCTTTCAGCAGACCTCCAGTCGCCTCGACCTCGTAAACAGAGCCCTCATCAGGGCTAAGTCCCAAGAAGCGGCGGAGAGGCTTTCCAGCTTTGCGTCGTAGGCAGCTATATTCAGCGCCATACTCAAATCCCACTAACAGGGGTTAGGATTTTGATTCAGGAAACGCAGGATCTCCATGCTCTATCCGACCGTGACACGTCGGAGGAGATTCTCATGGCCGAAGAAGACATCCCGTTCATTGTCGATTCTCTTCGGCGGATCAACGGGCATGTGGCCGACCTCCAGGTAAGTTCCGTAGATTTCTCCTCATTCAAAAATTGATTTAGCCCCAGACCGATATCGTGATGTCGATTGAGAGGAATACAGATGACGCTATTGAGCAGCTGAATGTGCGTCGGCCGTATTGAGTTGCAAGTGTGATGTCCGATTTTTGCTCCGCTAGGCAATACGAATCGAGAGCTGGCCACGCTCAAAGCACGCGACATATGGTGCTGATCTCGACGCCACCCCACTGAAGCGTGAAGCCTGCACGCCAAATACGCGGGTCACGACCCTCGATTACATCAAACAATGGGCAGAGGATCCAGCGCCTAACTGCCCCCGCGTCTTTTGGCTCAACGGTCACGCGGGAGCCGGGAAATCCACCATTGCATTCTCCATTGCGAAACATTACGATACGACCTCCAAGTTACTGGCCGCGAACTTTTTCTGCTCACGACAATTCGAAGATACAAACAAGCGCCGATATATCATTCCATCCATCGTGTGCCAGCTCGCCTGTCATTCCAGCTCCTTCCGCCGTGCACTCGTTGCCGTGAATCTTGGATCCTGCGATGAACCTGATAAACAGATGCAAGAGCTTCTGGTGAAGCCGTGGAGGAAGTGCCTACGCGATCGGGAATTCCAGATTCCAGCGTTGTTGATCGTCGTCGACGCCCTGGACGAGATAGCGGACGGTGAAGGGATCTGTTTTCTTCAACAGCTTTTCTCCACCGTTCGGACTGGCGATCTTGACGGGTTGAGATTCCTCGTCTCCAGTCGTCCAGATCCCGACATTGTCGACCTCTGCAACTCCTTCCCGAACGCAACGTACAGTTTGCAGGAGGTGGACGTGGCCGAGGTCGATAACGATATCATCACATTTCTGCACACCAAACTCCCTTCGCTGAGATATAAACCTCAGCTGCAGGAGCTTGCTCGCCGGTGTGGGGGATTGTTCATTTACGCTGCTACTGCGGTGCGATATATCACTCCACGACCGAAAATGACCACCGGAGAACAGTTTGATCTGTTGAAAAAATTTCTGGATTCGAATCCCACCGGACGACTGCTACACGATGAGCTGTACGAGCAGATTCTATGGTCCGCTTTCTCCGGTCTCGAGGACACCCAGCTTTTCGCTCGACTTCGCATTCTACATGCCATTCTTGCGATTCCCTCGCCGCTCAAAGCCCAGATTGTTGCGCGCCTAGACTCGTCATTCACAGAGGAGTTGGTTGGGCTCGTTGTCAGCGAGCTCAATGCGGTGCTCTATGTTAAAGCTGATCGTACAATCTCCTGGTACCATTCCTCATTCCCCGATTTTGTCTTCGACTCGACCCGCGCCAAATTCACTTGGGACTCCGGAGCGCCGGTCGACATGTCATGTGGTAGAGAGGCCCGGTTTGCTTTCATGCAGCGAATGGTACATCCAAATATGTTGTTATAACCCGCCCACTAATATACAAGCTTTTCCTAGGCTAGGCTCGAAGCCGCAGAATTCATCGTCGAAAATCAGCAGAATCAGGAGTCACATGTTGCGTCGGCCCCGCGCGCACCTCCGAAGCATTCCAAGAACTTCAAAGATTACATACGACCACCAATTAGCCTGCCAAATCAGCCCCGTTGGAAATAGCGTCGAGTATGGTTGAAAATTAATTTCGAACACGGTTGAATAGACAGGATGCGCAAAGCCGCATGCGGCTTTTTCGGCGCACAAGCTGAGCGCAGGCGGCTTTTCTTTTGTGGCTCCAGTGGTCAGAGGGTGTCATTCGACACTCATAGTGATATCCTAGAGCAAAAAAAGTATATTGCCACGTGCGGCTTTGAAAGCCGCATGCGGCTTTTGCGCATCCTCTCTAATTACTTGTACGTATTTCCACAGATGTACGCGTCTGATACCCCTATCCAATCCTTATCATGTTTTAATCGCCTCATTGTTTCTTTTATCTTCCCTCTAGGTTGTGTCCACCATCTTCCATTTTCCATCTTCCGTGCTGTATGCCAAAAAATGAGAATACGAATTGGTAGCGGGCGGTCGACGTATGCAGTGCCTTCCATGTCCGCGACGTCAATGACGATCATTGGGCAGAAGGCCCCCGTTTGATTCGGGGCTCGGCCATGGGGTAGAAATCCGTGTTTTTTCCCCCATATTAGTTCATGGACTTGACATTCTCGTTCGCGATCATTCAGCAGAGGTCCTCATTCGACTCAAAGAAATGGAGAGGGGAGACGGATTCATCTAAGTATGTAGATTCCGCCCTGTTGCACTGAGATCCATTCTGGCACAAAACCTGGAGTAGAACGGGATGAATATGGCTTGGTATGGGGTGGCCCGCGTCTGCGGTCCCAGGAAACGATTCGGGGCTAAGCCATGGACCTGCATCAATTTTTTCTCAACGCTCCTTTTAAATAACAGTACAGCTGCTCGGCCGTCGAGGAAATAGACGGCGACTTGCAGTGATGTTTGACATGGTCTTCATGTTGAATTCATGGTGGCCGAACTTCCAGTTGGTCGAATGCAATTGCCAAATATTGATTTTTCTTGCACAAGACAAGGACTAGAGTGAGATGAATATGGCTTGGTAGCGGGAGGTCCGCATCTGCCTTCTATGTCATAGTCGAATGTCATTCGGTAGAACTGCCCGTTCGATTCGGGTCCCGGCCGTTGATCAGATAGATCAGCGCTTTTGGGAAGTAAAACATTTTTCTACCATGCTTCCATTTCAGGTACATTCCTAAGAACTAGTATTCCCAAGCTCTCGAGAGCTCAAATCTTCACCAAACCAATCAACCGTTGATTCGGACTTGCCTATGTAAACCACATCCACGGATGATTCAAACTTTCGGTCTGCCCTCGAAATCGGAGGAGTCTCTCAGACAGACACTTCAACATTGGGGTGTTTCAGAATTAAGATTTTGACCTCAACTTCTGCCCCAACTTCGACCCCAACTTCACCCCAACTCAAGCTAAGTTAAGGCACAAGTCGGGATACTGTTCGTGAACGACCTGAACAGTGGTTTTTGCCCCAACTTTCGAAGTTGACGCAACATTGATACACGAAGCGTCATATGGGCCCGAGATCGAAGTTGGGGCATCAAGTTGGGGCAGAAGTTGCCAACTTCTGGATGTCAAGTCGAGGGTGTATGCTTGATTTGACATCCAACTTCGTGCCCCGACCGATTTTGGGCCCCAACTTGATGCCAAGTTGGGGTCAGAGTTGAGGCAAGAGTTGAGGCTCGGATCCTTAATTCTGAAACACCCTAATTATGAACTGGTACCTCGATTTGTTGAAAAATTGGAGGATCCTTCACACCAATAAAGATTGAGACGAGGTTGAATATGGCCTGGTAGCGCGTGGTCCGGCATCTACCGTCTGAGGGAGAAAAATGTCTACCAGTGGGTGAAGCTGCCCGTTCGATTCGGCGCCAGGTCATGTGAAATGCGAGCCAAAATGTACTTTTTTTTTTGTATAATGCTCTGATTTCTGGTACACTTCCGAGCTCTGTGTGTATGGAGCTATAAGATTCATCGAATTAACGCCGTCCATATTCAAGAGTCTTAAACCTTCGTCGGAGGCAACACCATCCATGCTTTAGAATTCCGAAAAGATTCCTACCATACTTAGTCTGATATCCGTTGATATCATTCCGGTATTATCTACTATATCTGACTGGGCAACCAGCCACCTTAGCACTTTGATCCTCCAATGCAGGCATATTGTCAGGTGGGTGTCGGGACATGGGTTGGGAAACGAAGGTATGCATCCCACGAGTGATTTAGGATGGTCATCCGAATTTTTGTATCCCGATTTCGTCGCTTGTCAAATTTATTTCGGCGATAACTCCGAAATGGCGAAAAACGGCCTAACCGGCCACACCGTCAATCCTTTGTCAATGGTCGTACTATTCACCTCAACACATCCCAAATCGTTTATAAATGCAAATATGTTATTGCATACACTCAAATTGCATATCTGAGGTGTTTTTGTCCCACAAGCATCGCACTTTCTGGTCAGGTTTGATGGGTTGAATTGGGGTGTCGACGGAATGCCTTGTCCTGTGAAGTGCACAGTTCAACAACATCCCAAATTGAGGTCCGGACGACTGCATAGGAAGTATTAGAAGATACCGAAGTACAAATTATGCCCACTTTGTCACGATAACCCCTCCTAAAAAATTCAACTTTCAGGGCAGGTGAGATTTGGTAATTCTGGCTGATAGCTCGCCGCGAGCCGGAAAGTGCACACCCAGGAACCTATAAACCCGATGTAATGCAGGGTTAGCCATCTCAATCATGCCAGCCAGGCTCCAGGTCCATCACAGATGCAGCTGGTTTGCTATAAGGGTGGCCAGTTTGAGCCACTCCAGATCAGATTGAGGTCTCATTCGAGGTAACAGGAGCCCAAGGATAGACATTTCAGCAGAAGGTGTGACCCAAGATCATTGGCCCGAACTCAAGGATGAGTACTATAATCGCACTTGAGCTTGAAAATGGACTAGAGTTTGAAAATATGTTCGCTTCACCTCAGTTCTTGTCCGATTCCCTTCGTAAGTAGCGGAAATTAAACCGACGGGTCTCACCTTTCTGAATATCAAAAAATAATCGGGGGAATCCGTTCACCACAGAGCGAGAAACAGGCCTGAGAAGACAAAGCTCTGATGGACCAACGAAAGTTTGCAGGATATAGTTTACAACCAATAAAATTTAATGAGACTTCCGAGGGCCAATTATACAACCTAAATAGATATACGACAGCAATTTCCGGGGTGAAATTCGAGGCGGGACGAGTTCAGCAGACGAAAGTCAAAATAAGCGTGACAGGTTCTCGCAGACAATCCGACGTGACATTTTGTCACAGGGTGGTTATACTCACCTGTAGCGGTCATTCCGCCTCGAATTTCGCCCCGGAAATTTGTGTGGTATGTGTATTTAGGTTGTATAATTGGCCCTCGGAAGTCTCATTAAATTTTATTGGCTGTAAACTATATCCTGCAAACTTTCGTTGGTCCCATCAGATCTTTGTCTTCTCGGGCCTGTTTCTCGCTCTGTGGTGAACGGATTCCCCCGATTATTTTTTGATATTCAGAAAGGTGAGACCCGTCGGTTTAATTTCCGCTACGTACGAAGGGAATTGGACAAGAACTGAGGTGAAGCGAACATATTTTCAAACTCTAGTCCATTTTCAAGCTCAAGTGCGATTATACTATTTCGGACCCCCTAGCTGGCCACACTAGCTACCTGGCCACTTGCCTGCTACACCATCCGGGCTTGACGCATGCGGGCAGCTGTGAATGGAAGATCGAACTAAGAGCTCTGACGAAGGTGTGGACCAAATTTGGCACCAGGGTGACAGGTTGATTGACAGTTATGGCAGGTCGGACTTGGGTCCGAAGGGTGAGAATATCATTTTCTTACGTTTGCACCGCCTTCCACACTTGTCCAGCGCCGTTCTCGACCAATACTTGGTCGTTCCGCGATTTTTTAGGCTCGTTATGATCCCACTATGCTAGGAATTCATCTACAATAGGCTCTGAGGTTAAGATCTCCGGTTTCTCCCCATTCTGCGCTCGAGACAGGAAGTGCTACGTCCTTGGCTTCCTCATGCTGGCCGACCTTACGTTGGGCGACACCATGATTCTACTGCTCTGGAACTTTCCATACAGCCTCTTGGTAAACTATTGCTCCTTCAGACACGAACTTTGATTTTTTTTCTTGCTAACTCTCTTCCAGCAGTAGCCCTTTACCTACAGTAACCCAAATTCTCATTGGCCGAAAGTCAGATTTTTTGGGAGGGCTTCCAGCATCTCGGGATGGAGTTTGGTGTTTAGGTATGTCCACATCCTTCTCATTAAGCTCCTAAATGCTTTTTTTGCGCTTATACACGGCCGCTCGGTCAGGATGACCTTGGTTGATTGAAAACCACCATTTTGGGTGTTACCTTGCAGATGGAGGCATACATTTCAGGGTCCAATGTCATTCATATTTCGTATTCAACAACTCAGACTGGTTGATATATCTCCTATGTATGATATATGTTCCACGTGGCAGCCCTTGCAACGCACAGCGGATTATTTCGCCGGGTGGCCAGCTAGCCGGGTATTTGGTGATGTTGGACTCGCGTCCGAAATAAATTCGCTGCAACACCAAACCAAGATATATTTTGGCGGGCAAGGGCTCAAAATGTTCGCAAGATGCATGCCTTCAATCTGATTCAGTTTGGACTGGAACAGGGTCGTACAGCGAGGACGGAGCGGGCATGAATGCTTACGTGGCCAGCTGCCCGATCAAAAATAGTAGTACAAGCCCCGAAACTTGTGGATTGGTGAAGAGTTCGTGGAGAAACAAGCGCGACACGCTGTTCGGAGATAAGGAATGACGTTAATCGATAATCTCCCATCATCTTGATCGAAAACCTGTCACAGCTTTCGATCATGACCTTCGCTTGGGTCCAAATGTGGCATACAGCGTCCTCATAAGTCCTGTACCATCCCACGGACACAATAGCCCAGGATTTCACACCACACCTGTTTATATAATGCAAGTGGCCAGTTAGCTAGTGTGGCCAGTTACCCAGTCGGAAGTAGTACTGTTCTCGTCGCTGGTGAGGTGACTAGCTTCCGGCAATAACCAGATCGGCCACTCATTTATTGGTTGAGCTTTGGGCTGTGCCGGCTCACTCTCCGCCAACACATTTTTCGTATTTGAAAGTTTCTTCGCTAGGTTATCCGTCGCAATGTTGCTCTTCACAACGATCATGCTGATGGTTCCCAGTGGTATGTCCCTTCCAGTGTGCTGGGATGTTGAGTGATGTCAAGATCTCATGATTTCTCAGTGGGAAGGATCTGGTGGCTGGCGCGCAGAGCTCGGCAGGTCTTGGGAAATAAAAGGATAGACAGGTACTACACTGTGTGTGCGATGATGTACGTGTGTCAGTATCCCCCCCACTCTTGGACTGATATTGGTTAGTTTGGAATCCGGGGCGCTCTACTGTGCTGGTGCAATCGCATTCCTCATCCTCGGATTCCAGGAATCTTTCGCTCACTCCAATCATGGTGGTGTAAGCCTCCTCTTCCATCTTAGTCCTTCTGCGCCTCACAGGCCTCACATTGCGCAGACTACCGCATTTGCGACGGGAGCCGTATTGGGACAACTAGTGGTATATCCGAGACCAAAACCCATTCCAGGGCCCTGTTGATGAATTTTCAAGGGGACTGCGCTGACAATCATTGCAGTTTGCGTTGGCCTAGGAAAAAGTGTTGAAAGCGTGGACAGTCTTGTGGCAAAGACGGAACCGGGTGCCCGGGTTTGTGAGATTCCACCAGATGTTGATTCACCCGTCTCAATCGAGCAGGGGTTTTGTACATTGCCCCGAAAGTGGTGACGACTGGGTCAAGGCAGACATGGTGTGACAATTGATGGAGAATAACACTTTCTCTCTCTGAGACTTTTTTATTCATGAGGGCCCTCCGGGCATCCCTGGGACTGGCAATTCACTGGCCAGATCATTGTGGTAATAAGTAGTAGTAGTCAGCAATCACAAATTGCGCAGCTTCAAGTTTCGGATTTTGGATTTCTGACCCAAAGCTCACTCAGTCGACGCGATATCACCGAATTTATAATAGAGAGTTTGTGCAACAGCCATATGAGCCATCAGATGGCTTTTGTGCAGTGCGCGCCGTATGGCTAATGGTTTATATGGCTGGGGATATACTATCTTGATTCTCTTCAGAAATGTTTGTCATTATTACAAGTGTCAAGTTCTTTCTCAAAAACAAATTGCCTAACTACCACACTCATCTGCTACAGCGAATATCACCAGGAACATGAGATTTCCAGCAAGAATTGAGGCTCTCCAGCCGCGAATGTTGCAACAGCAGACCATATATGACCAGAATACATACAAAGTAAGCTCAATAAGGGAACTGGTTCGAAAGTCATGCCGTCTGAAAGCCATATGGTGCGCACAGCAAAAAAGCCATCAGATGGCTCATATGGCTGTTGCGCAAACAGGTTAATCCACAATCGGGGGGCCAATTGATGCAGACAGAGTACTCCGTTTTTTGGAGGCCAGTAGTGGTGCAGATATCACCGGATTGGTAATCCACGATCGGGGGATGATCAATTCAGACAACATTTTTTACTCGGAGACCCAACGGCGACCTAGAACTGTTCCAGTCCCAGGAATCTCGCTCCCAGAACTTTCATATCTCTTCTATCTATAAAAGCCTCGTGAGCTCCAGATTAAAGGTGTACGTGAACAAAAAGCATGGAGTCATGCAGTTGGGAAACCAGAGACGTCTCTTGTGTTGTGTACTTTGCCGCAAGAAATTCATTTACTGTTTTCTATCATCTAAGCATTTGTGCTTAATCCGTTCTCGTTTCTGTAGACACATCTAGCCACAACTAAAGTATGTAGGATTGAAGACATGCATCCTATAAAGGGTTCAACTTTAGCTTCGACATATTCACGTGCATAAGAACCTCCAGAGACTTGGACATCCGCCACAGTTTGGATGTGACACAGAAACAGATTCGTCTGCGAGATTTACAAATCCGTTGTTTTGAGCAGTGTGTTCGATGGGGAGTTCGAGGCGAACCCGCCTTGTGTTGATTTCAATCCTCGTGCGGTGAAGTACCCAATATTTCTCAAACAAAAAGTGGGGTAGAAGGGGATGAATATGGCTTCGCCTTTTTGCACCATGTCCTGATTTGTGGTACCATTCTGAGCTCTGTTCATAGGTAAGAATTTAGAAAGAGCTTGATGAACTATTGAATGCACGCCATCCATATTTTCGAGCCTTGAAGTTCTCTTTGTGAACACCTCTGAATTCTGGCATGATTTCCACCATCTCATTTCACTGGGGGCAAAGACCGACACACTCGGGTCCCGAGTGCGTTACACGCACTTGGCCCGTGTTTCGTTGGTTGATGCAATAAAGGTTCAAAGGACCTTTGTTGCATCTTTGTTTTTGGTGTTTGGAACCTTTGTTACATTGACCAATGGAATCGCAGTTGGGACCCAAGGGCATCGGTCCTTGCCCCCAGTGTTTCTGGCACGTACTGTCCATCGATAAATCATCATTTGGAGTCAAATGTTGGCTGAAGTTTTTCGGGAAAGACAAGGCTCGGAAGAGCATAAAAAAGGCTTGGTAGCGGCAGGTCCGCATCTGTGTTCAATGACTGGCAAGTGTGTTTACCCATTGACCCGTTCGATTCGGAACTATTCCATTATGCTGCATTTAAATTGTACAGTTGTATTTTTTTGTATCTTGCAGCAGGACGTCCCGTTGAATCCCATTTTTAACTACAACCCAAAATCCAATATCCTAATTGCGCGTACTTTCGAAGAGCGCGTTATTTGTGCATGTGTACGCGTTTGATGCGACGCGACAATCTCCGCCTTGTCACCTGACCAGTAGAAGTCGCTCGCTCCTTCGTTCTGTATCTTTCTTTGACTCAAGAAAAGGGGCTTCTGCGTACTGTGTTGAGGGTTGGGAATTTCTGCGCGCTCGCCGTTTTGCGTTCCGCGTTCTGCATTCTGCGCATCCTACTTCTCTATTCTACGCTCTACATTCTCCATACTTAGTGTTGTGCCGGGTCGGGCCTCAAGCCCAAGCCCGACCTCCGACCCGGGCTTTGAAGCCCGACCGGGCTGACCCGAGCCCGACCCTCCCTCGGGCCTGACTAGGGCTTGGGTCGGGCTCAGATTTTTTGCAGGCCCGCAACCCGGGCTTGCAGATTTTTTTGGGGAAATTCATGGCTCGGCTTTGTAAGGAGTTCAACTCAACCATGACGTGGTTAATACGCAGTGTGGTGATTTCTTGTGTTTCGGCCGGACCGGCTGCCTGCTTTGGTGCTGCCCCTGTCGCTTACCAGAAACTTTCACAGGCACATCCGTGGTGACATGGTGGGGCTTACGTGGTTTTTATCCTTTGCATGTGTGTCACTCACCAGATTAATCCTCCCCATTTCCATCCGACGTGGGAATCATTAGCCCTCGACTACCTTGCAATTCCAGGTTCATCCGTGTCGGCAGAGCGTGCATTTTCTGCGGCCAGAGTCACCATCTCGAAACGGCCTAATCGGCTTCATGGAGATTACTGTTCATGAAGTCGGCGCTGCGCGGTGATCTCCTTTTTCTGGACTTGCCGTGCTCTGCCAATGAGCCCGCATTGGCCGATGAAGCCGAGGAGAAGGACAGCAGCGAGTGCAAGGAGAAAATGGACAGATTGGGTATCTGGAACAATTTGTTGGAAGATGCACCTGACGAGGGAAAGGATGCAGATCTTGGTTTTGGAATGCAGTAGTTTACGCCATGGTAACCCCCCCCCAGCCCCCTCAGCACCTGGAGCGAGGGACGTAATTCAAATTTGTCACTCACCTCTCAAGCCCGGGCCTGAGCCCAAGCCCGACCCGACCCAGGCCCGACCCGGGTAGTCGGGTCGGGCTTGGGATTTTTTGAAGCCCTGACCCGCTCAAGCCCGACCCTAGCCCGGGCTTTGAGGCCCGACCCGACCCGCACAACACTATGGACCATACTCCCCACTTCCTATTTCCTTTCCTGCATATGCATTCTGTCATGTTATGCGGACCGTTCTGAGACTATGTTTCTGCTTTGCTCGGGCGTGCCGAAGGTGGGGATGTGGACGGACGGCGCCGTAAACGACGGGGGCGGTGCCGCGGTGGAATATGGGTATGGATGTGCCTAAAAGAGACGGCGTGTGGTTTGCGATTAACCTTGTTGTCTGTGCCCGAGGTCTGTATCGGCAAGGGGAATTATGGGACGGCGTGTGTCCGCGAGGTCGCGCGGGTGCTGGCACGTGTGCGGGCGAGTTGTGTACTCAGTTAGTGATGTTCCGGCCTGGGCTTGGCCTGAAAGCCCCGGCTTGGGCTTGGGCTCGGCTTTGAAAACCCCCAAGCCAAGCCCGAGCCAAGCCCCGAAAAGCCCCGGCTTCGGCCCAAGCCGGGGCTTTTGGCTGGTAAATTTCAGGAAATGGGGGCCCGGCCTGGCAAAATTCCAGGCCGAGCCCAAGCCCAACCTAAGCGAGGCCGGGCCGAGCCGGGGCCAGGCCGAAAAGCCGGGGCTTCGCGGCCTCAGGCCAAAGCCGGAACATCACTATACTCAGTCGAGTCGATGTCAGTGTGCGGAGTGCCACTAGCTGGTGCGTTGAGGTGGACCCACCATGGAGACAGCGCCTGGCGTCGACGAGTGATCATGAGCGGTTCTGTTGTGGAGAAGCAGAGAGTCCGTTGTCGAGGCGGAGGCTGGCCGCCCCGCCCAGTGGGCGGCGTGGCTCGCGAATCGGGTATTCAAGGAGCGGGTGCTGGGCGGCAAGCTTTGGCCGAGCTTCCGGAATTGTCTGCACGCAGAGAGCTCGCAGCGCCCTCGTACGCGTTAACGTTGCTTCCGCGGCAACACACAATAGGGTTGGCTTGCTCTGAATCCTGACGCTGCTGCAGACGGGCGGCGGGTATGGTGCGACAAGATGGCCCAATTGTGCGATACTTGACGGACAATGGGACGTACAGCATACCCGAGACGGAGACGGTTTGCTCGCCCCCGCACTTGCCCTTGTACCAGTACTGGACCTTGCTCGCGAGGAAGTCACGGACGCAATATCGCGTTCCTTTCTTTCACCTCTGCACTCTTTGTGTCATTTTGATTTTTGTCTTACCGACGTCCTCGTACCGCTGCTTGAGAGTTACTTCCATCCGTCCATATGGTGCTGGGTGCTGGTGCCAGTGCCATTGGAGGTGGACGTGCAAGTGGTATTGCTTGATTGGCGTCAGATCTTCCTTGAATTTGCCTTCCGCAAGTCGCAGCCCTCGCCACCAGCTTCCCTTTGTCGTTTCGCGGTAGGACGTGCCCAAATCCTACCCCACCGCGAAATGTGTAGGGATACAGATATGGGCGCATCGGGTCCTGAGCAGGACAGGCTCACCATATGGCCATACGGTTGTTCTGATGTGTCTCGAGCTCAAGGGTGAAGGCTAAGCTGCCGGAGAGATACTTTGGCAGCGATATTCTGAGACGAGCTGGCGGAGAGCTCGTGCGCGTTGTTGCTCAGATCAGCCACCACCTCGAGTTTTGGCTTCTGGCGCATCTGCTGCAGACCAACGCTTAATCTCGCTCCTTAGTATTCCTTATTTCATATTTCATCTTGAATTTGCACGAGTGAAGTATGTAGTATGAAACCAAGAATCAAAGTCCGTACGTGCAAGCAATGTATTTCTCCATAAAAGATGACCTGAGAATACGGCTTCCTTGCAGGAAGTCCGCACTTCTTTTGTATGCAGAGATCCGGTTTGAATCGGGACTAGACTGTAGGTAAGGATTCAGACACTCGATATATGAGTACCTCACTACCCGGAGGCCATGGGTTCCTTCATTGATTTGAAACGCGCGCGCCCAGCAACAAACCAATCAACAATCTCGTGTTCTCCGTGTTCCTTGATAGGTTGTTCATTCATCTCCTCTCCCTTCCATTCATCTTGCTCTTTCCCGAGTGTCATGTTGCTGACTCTGGCATGAGATCTCCTTAGTCTCTGGGCGAAGATCGTTGTATCGAGCGTGCTGGCACAATATAAACACCCCCGCCCCAGCGCACTAGAACGGAATCCGCACGTAGTGCTATGATCCAGCACAGTATCATCGCTTGCCGTGCTTAGCGCCTCGCTTCCCGGGAGGAGGTACCTCCGGATGTCGAGCGTATAGCTTGAACGCTCCAGCCCCGATCCAAAATCCGGAATTGCCGGATGCCAAGGCATTACTAGTTTTGCGTCTGTTTTGACCCTACAGTATTGTATTACGGGGGATTCGGTGAATATGAAGCGTAACTAGGTGTCTCACCATTTTATGCGCGCGCCAGTGAAGTTACCTGGTCCTGGTTCAAATAAAACAAGCGCAGGTCGTACCAATCTGCAGGGGCACCCAGTAGAAACTCTCTTCAACAACGAAAAGAGAACATAAGCATTCCTGTCTTGGAGGAATTCTAAGTTCGGATTTCGGCCCAGATTCGTGGAATTTATTCCCTTTGTAATCGGAGACGTGGATGGAGGAGAGAGACGGTATTTCATATGGTGCGTATAAGGCTTTCCTCGCCCAGTCCCCGACAACACCGAGTAAAAAATCTCACAAGACAGTGCCGCGGGAGAATCGGCGTATTCCGGTACTTGATGGCCGTGCAATTCATTCAAGAGATTGCCTTCTGGGCCAATGGAAAGGTATTTAAGGGAAGGTTGAATATCACAGGAAGCATCAACTTCAATTACCCCAGTATTTGCTTCAGAGCTCATCTACAATGTTTTCTCTCAACAAAACTTCCATTCTTGTCAAAGTCAACGCTCAAGATTTTGCCGCATTCACTGGCACTGCTTGCGACGGAATTGTAGGCCTTGATGTGGCTTGTGACGGTACTTGCTTCGATTTCACTGGAAGACATTCTTTTGAGGCAAGTAGTATGTAATAAATCACGAGAATTGATACTGACACTTCATCTTCAGATTACCTCGCAGACTGATGTCTCGGTCACCATGTACGAAGGCGCGGATTGCACCGGCCAGGATTTCCCTTTTGGAAGAGAAAGCCATGGGGCCTGCATCGACGTCCAAACCGGCACATCAGTCAAGTCCTTCAAATGTGTCCACGTTTAAGGTGAACGCAGCTATAGCTCTGCTCGGTCCATGTGCTAACATACGAGACATAGTCTCTGGAATCCGGTCTTCCACGAGTTCTTTGCTCCTCTTCAGCTAATAGCCGAGTATATGATTTTGGGTGCACAAATTAGTGACATTTATGGTGGATGTTGTTACACTGTGCCACTAAAATCTTTCTTTTGGTCTATAATCAACGTGAGTTTGAACCGAATCATGATTTGCAAACCAGGGTATGGTTGGGTTACTGCATATGCGGTATTTTGAGGCATAGGAAGTTGCCTGTTGTACCGAGGTCCATTCTGCCCTTGAACTCCAACCAGGTGCCCAACAAGGCAATAAAGTCGGTATGGATTCCGAAATTATTTCATTTTCAATTTGAAGTTCGACCCAAATCTACCTTCTTGAAGTGCCCAGTATTTCTCGCACAAGAACTGGAGTAGTGGATGGTGCGCATCTCCGGTCTCGGGTAGGGTCTGGGTCGTTGTCCATAGGCATCCAAGGAAACCTTTTTCTCTCATCATGCTCTGTCCAAATTTCCATGGATGTCCCCGAAGCAGTGATACTGCTCTGCCGTCGAGGAAGTGGACGGTGAAATACATTAATGTTTGACATGGTGTTTATGTTGAATTTATCCTGGATTGAAGTAAGTACCAAGTATTGCTTTTTCTCACACAAGACAAGGACTGAAGTACTGGAGTGAGGTGAATATGGCTCTATAGCGGGAGGTCCGCATGCTCAGCTGAACAATACCATTCGCGGTCTCAAATTGACACGACAGGGAATCCCGTTCGATTCTGGTCTAGGTATGGGATAGTTAACTGCTCCGAAATAAACGTTTATGTACCGTGCTTCAATTTCAGGTACGTCCCAAATACTACTTAGTTAGTATCCACAAGCTCTCAAGAGCTCAAATTTCTACCAAACCAATCACTTGCATCCGTTGACCTGGACTTACCTAAGCATGTGAACCACATCCACGATTCCAAAACTCGAAATTTTCTCACCAATCAAGATTGAGAAGGGGGTGAATATGGCTTGGTAGCGCATTATCCGCATCTTCCGTCTGAGGGGAGTAAAGTGTCTGCCCTTCGGCATAATTGCCCGTTCAATTCGGGACCCAGCCATGCGCAAGGCTTTGACGAAACTTTTTTGCCCATGAATCATGAGTCACATGTTGCGTCGGTCCCGCGCGCACCTCCGAAAGGTTCCAAGAGCTTCAAACATTACTTATATACGACCACTCAGTCTGCCAAATCAGCCCCGTTGGAAATAACGTCGAGTAGGATTGAAAATTAATTTCGAGCATGGTTGAATTACTTGTACGTATTTCCACAGATGTACGCGTCTGATACCCCTATCCAACCCTTATCATGTTTTAATCGCCTCATTGCTTCTTTTATCTTCCCTCTAAGTTGTGTCCACCATCTTCCATTTTCCATCTTCCGTGCTGTATGCCAAAAAATGAGAATACGACTTGGTAGCGGACGGTCCACGTATATATGCAGTGCCTTCCATGTCCGCGACGTCAATGACGATCATTGGGCAGAAGTCCCGTTTGATTCGGGACTCGGCCATGGGGTTGAAATCCGTGCTTTTTGACCCCATATTAGTTCATGGACTTGGCATTCTCGTTCGCGATCATTCAGCAGAGGTCCTCGTTCGACTCAAAGAAATGGGGAAGGGCTAAGGATTCATCTAAGTATGTAGATTCCGCCCTGTTGCACTGAGATCCATTCTCGCACAAAACCTTGAGTAGAACAGGATGAATATGGCTTGGTATGGGGTGGCCCGCGTCTGCGGTCCCAGGAAACGATTCACGCGGTCAAGCCCGTTCGATTCGGGGCCAAGCTATGGACCTGCATCGATGTTTTCTCTTTAACGCTCCTTTTAAATAACAGTACTACTGCTCGGTCATCGAGGAAATAGACGGCAACTTGCATTGATGTTTGACATGGTGTGCATGTTGAATTCATGGTGGCTGAACTTCCAGTTGGTCGAATGCAAATGCCAAATATTGGTTTTTCTTGCACCAGACAAGGACTGGAGTGAGACGAATATGGCTTGGTAGCGGGAGGTCCGCATCTGCTCTCTATATGATAGTCATATGCGATTCGGCAGAACTGCCCGTTCGATTCGGGTCCCGGCCATGGATCAGAACGCTTTTGGGAAGTAAACGTTTTTCTACCATGCTTCTATTTCAGGTACATTCCTAACAACTAGTATTCCCAAGCTCTCGAGAACTCAAATCTTCACCAAACCAATCAACCGTTGATTCGGACTCGCCTATGTGAACCACATCCACAGATGATCCAAACTTTCGGTCTGCCGTCGAAATCGGATGAGTCTCTCACAGACAAATACTTCAACAATATGAACTGGTATCTCGATCGATTTATTGAAAAATTGAAGAATCCTTCCCACCAATCAAGACTGAGACGAGGTTGAATATGGCGTGGTAGCGCATGATCCACATCTACCGTCTGAGGGAGCAAAATGTCTGCCAGTGAGTGGAGCCGTCAGTTCGATTCGGCGCCAGGCCATATGAAATTCGACGAAATGTACTTTTTTTTGTATAATGCTCTGATTTCTGGTACATTTCCGAGCTCTGTGCATATGGAGCTATAAGATTCAGCGAATTAAAGCTTTCAATATTCAAGAGCCCTAAACCTCCGTCGGAGGCAACACCATCCATGCTTTAGAATTCCGAAAAGATTCCTACCATACTTAGTGTGATATCCGTTGATGACCCATAATTTGGGCTCAAATGTTCTTCGAAATCCTTTGCACACTTCACGGCTCGGAAGAGAATTAAAATGGCTTGGTAGCGGGAGGTCCGCACCTGTGGTCAGTCATGAATAAATCCCGCAATGACTTAGGGCCCCCGTTCGATTCGGGACTAAGCCATCGCGTTCAAGTATAGCTGGAAGTTTTGTCTGTTGCTGCAAGATTCAACTCAGAGTTCTTTCGAACCCATTTTTGCACTTCATCTCAAAATTGAGCGTCCTTTGAAGAGCGCGTTGTGTGCGCATGTGTACGCGTTCAAGTTTGATGCCACGTGACAATCTCCTTTCTGGACCCAAGACCCACTTCGCTGAAAACTAGATCCAAGCAAGATCCAAGTCGAAATCCAAGGCAAAATCCAAAGCCGCTGCAACCGAGTCCCACACGCCCACTTCTCCAACGACGCTTACTGCCCCGCCGCTATCGACCCTCACGCTCGATTAGCCGAGATTTGATGAGATTATCCTTATAAGGCAAGTCAGACTGGGGGAGGCGTGTGCCAGATCCCGCTCTACCCACCCCGGACCCGCCTCTGCGTCTCTCCCGCTCCTCCTCCCGGTACGTGCCCCCGCGCCGGTCGATACTTCTTCGGTGGTGGACGCGGTGTTCCCTGGCACCTACCGCTGCGGCCAAGGGCAACAAATTTAAGGGCGGGAAGGATAAGAAGAACGCTTCGGGCCCCCTCTACCTACTCGTTCAGCGGACAAGGATAAAGCGGGGAGAGCCCGGACCACGGCTGTTCTCTTCCGCATCCATCCCTCCCCTCCGCACCCAGCGCCAGCGCCAGTCACTGAGGATTGGCTCCCAGAGGAGGACGAAAAGCAAGGGGAGGATGGAGACGAAGAAGACTCCGAAGCGGAGGAGATCCTCCTCCCAGCCATGCGCCCTCAGCCGAGCCTGCACAAGCCCCCGAGGCGTCCGTTGACGAAGCGGCTACTGCCAAAGCCGAGGAAGATGGGGGTTTAACCGTTGAGTGAGTAGTTTTGCATTGGTTTTTTGATTGGACGTTTCGGTTTTCTTGTTGGGGTTTTTTTTGTGGTGATGGGATTTGGTTGGAGGCAGAGCGACGGTGTGCGTACGGTCCACGTACGGTTCATTTGGGCTTCCTTCTCCTGCCCCTATACTGCTTTGGGCTTGACGGCGTCTGTTTCACCGTCTGCTTTACGCGTTTTTTGGACATTTTGTCTTTCTGTTCTCTTCACTTGTGTTTTCTCTGGACTTTGCGCTTGTCACTTTTGGGGGAGATGCTTTGGACTTGGAAAGGCTCAAGATGAGACGACGGAGTTTGGAAGCGGTCTTGGTGTCGTGAGCTCAAGCTGCCGTGCCCTCGTGCGCGCTGCGGCTCTCAAGACCAGCGACCACGTCGAATTTGGGCTTTGGCCTTGACTTCGTGCATCAGCTGCCGGCGTGGAAGGTGGTGGAGATGGCGCCGGTTTGCGACAAGAGGACGATCCCATGTTGTCGCGCATACAGCCAGCCCGACGCGAAGAGCATACTTCGAGCCTACTCGCTGAGGAGAGGAAACGTGGTCGCGCCCGGTACGTCGACTTGGAGCTTTGGTTTCCTGTGAATCTGCTGCCGATTAAGGCTCCAACCTTTTATTTTTCGTGTACGGAAATCCGTACAATAAACGAAAACGGTTACAAAACCGTTTAAAACAGTTTAAAACAGTTTATACAAGGTTTTCTGCAGGGAGGGTGCAAAAGTGCTATAAGTTAGATGATTGGGAGTGAAAAAAATAGACCATACCAGAATAATAGTTCATTCACTGTCCATTCCAGCTTAATTATGCCCAGTGCTGCGCATTCAGGTTGGGTTGCGGCGGAAACAAACCAGCCGGATATAAGTCGTTGGTGCAGATTTTGATTGCCGTTGCAGTCATTGCACATTTGCTTGATGATTTTGTGTGGCAATTTCAGTCACAGATACATGAGGGAGACTGCACAATAGTTTTGGTGATTGTTGAACAGCAAGCGGCACAACAAGATCAATCCCGAGCATTGATCACGCCAACAATTACTATATCTGGAATGAATCCCGTCATTCTGGGTTGGTTCCGGCACACCGTGGCCAGGATCTCCTCATTGGATGATTTGAGGTAGCAAGAGAAATCAGCAAGGGATTTGTATTTGATAGAAATTGTGAAATTTCATCAGTCAGTGGAACAGATTTGTCTAACCGTTTAAACCATTTAAAAAGGTTTTAAAAACCGTTTGAGCCGAACTGTACACGGAAACGGTTATAAACGCTTTAAAACCGTGTATAAACGTTTATACACGAAAAAGGTTGGACCCTTACTGCCGATGAGCGATGCGGCGCAGATGGCGCGAGTTTGCGAAAAGAGGACGATTCGATGTTTTGAGGGACAACAGTGCCGCACCCGAGGCGGGCCAGGGGCGAGGCTCCGCCAGTGTGACCGAGGAGAGCCTGCCAGGACGAAGACTCCGAGGCGGAGGAGATCCCCCTGCCGAGCATGCGCCCAAGGCGATCCTGAACAAGACCCCGAAGCCGAGGGAGACGGGGGTGGATGAGTGAGTTTTTCTTTAATTGGGGTTTGAGTTTTTCGTGCTATTCGATTCGACTATGCTTTACTCCTCCCGTTTCTGGTCTCTTCCTTTCTTCTCCTCTGCTTCTTTTTCCATTTCCTTCTGTATTTCTCGTCTTCTTGCTATAATTTATGCTCATCATGCTAACCCTTTTTCCTTACACCATGCTCCCCTCGCCGGACTATCTGCCCCTGCGCGCGTCATGTGTTGTTCCTGGCCCGGTGTCGGGAAGCGTGCGCCTAACTCTTCTATCACTAACACTTCTACCGACCCGCTTGCTGCCGCGGTCAACCCGCGGGCGAGGCCGACCTAGACGAAGACACCGCGCCGCCTCCGAGAAGCGCTCGCCGCCGCCGACGCGGAGCTCACGGCGCAGTACGAACAGAAAGGGCAGGAGATGAAAATGGAGGAGAAGAGAGAGAGGGAGCGGGCGGAGGAGGACGACGGGTGGGGGACCATGCCTGTGAAGAAGAGAGCGCCGGAGGCGGGTGAGTCGTTTCGGTTTTGGGTTTTTTTGCGGGCAAGGGAAAGCCTAGGGTGGGACGTGGGGAAGAGCGGATAGGCCACCACGTAGCAAGGAAGTGTGCACCGCGCGCCGTTGGCATGGCTCGACGTCAGGGGACCCTTTCATGGGAAGATGTGCGATTGATCTATGGACGGGCGTTCATGTGCCCGCCATGTGAATTCGCATCCCTTGTGATCTTGGGAAGGTCGAGACGCGGGACGAGGAGCACGGCGATGGCGTCGTGTCACGTCCATTATCCTCTCATGAAGGTAGAGATGGGGCGGGGCGGGCACGTCTCCGGCGCCTCCCTGGGTCTGGACGCCGGTGCGTGTCGTCGCTCAGGTGCTAATCAGGAAGCCGCTAGCTTCTTTAGAACGAACAGTGAAGCAGCGATGATTACCTCAAGATGTCGAACTGCCCGCCGAATAGAACAAATACGGCGTAATTTGGAGGTGGATGCCTTGTACGGGGCGAATTTCTGGTATATCTTTCCTTCTTTTCTTTCCATCCGGGGAGCCAACTTATTTTGTTTCAGGCATCGCTCGAATGGATTGTCTAATTATTTCGATTTCACCGCCAATACGTATTCCAGATTAATGGCGATCCCAAATTCATTTGGGAAGCGTGGCAGGACAGTGAAGATCCTGTGCAGTGGGTTCATCACGACGATATGCACCCGCAAGATTTTACTGTGTCCGTCCTGTCGGCTTCCCGGTCAATGATACGCCATCTTCTTCTTTGCTCACGCCATGACGTTCGTCGTTCAGTGTTGTCCAGATTTTGGAGCACTGCTACCATATAATCTCTCCTGCGCTCCAAAGGTTCGTTATCACGTCTCCTTGAGAAATTCTTTTCCTGTTTGCAAGGAAGGGGCAGAGCGAAGATGGGACCGTTCAGAGAGGTTGGGATTGGGTTGGGACGGTAGCAGATATTCGCGTGGTTGATCATGCCCACCAAAATAGGACGCGATTCTCTTCATTCTCGCCGAGTTCTCGTGAGACATCAAACATTGGCTGTACTCGCGATAGCTGTGGTGGTGGCCAGATTAGCGAATGCGCTACAGTCATTCTCGGGTTCTTCTCTCACCTTCCGCATTCTTGCCTGTTTTGAATGATGATCATCTTCCGCTTCCAATTAATCAATTAACTTCGATCTGTTCAGGTCATCAGTACTCCCACTTTTGCGCCCGAACATCTATCGTCTGGACCGTAGCCGTGCTCGCGCCTAGTAGTATATAACTAGAATGTTCCATCCCAAGCTTTATCCCTCATGACCGTCGAATTGGAAATCCGGGACATCAAGAACCGCTTGTATATAGCTATGGTAGGGGGCTGCGCGCTACTTCCAAGGACACGCCCTAATCATTCAACACGAAATTCAAAGGCCGAGGTGTTTCTATATGGTACTATCGTTCGGCTTACCACCAGACTCCAGCTCAATGCTTCCGTTTTCTAGGGGGCTATGTAGTCATGTTTGGATTTTATATCCACGTTCCACATACACGAGGCTTGTGGAGGCAAGCATGGAGGAATTGTGTTTTGCCTGGTGCCACGATACTCCTATTCATCCTTTGCACGGCACATTTAGCGTCCCTGCTTGTCAGCACTGTGTTGCTGGCGAGCTGAGGAAGCCGGCTTAGCCGACTTGGAGGTAGCCAGCGCGGAGAACATAGACTTGGTCTATGAGGCCCTGGTCACTGAGGCCCTGATCACTGCGGCCATCTCGATCCGAGTAACAAATGCGATCTACGTTACCAGCAAGTATGTGTCTCCTCGGTCAAGTGAAACGGTATTGAACGGGTCCTTTTAGTGTTCTCGCGGATGCCATTTTCGTGAGTTCACGTGGTCTCGTTAGTCGCTTCAGCTCTCTGACAGTTGCATACAGTAGATATTTCGGTGCTTTACAATTTGGAACTTTCGCTGGAGTGTCATTATCATTCCAACATTTTTTACTATTGCTGTGGCCGGTGAGCCGACCGGCTTCCAGTAATAACTGATACTTACTTCTTGGTCAAGCTTTGGGTTATTCGGCCTCATTGTCATCTATTGTTTTTCTATTTGTGGGCAGTATTGGGATGTCGTTCTTCACAACGGTCATGCTGATGGGTCTGAGTGGTATGTTCATTTCGTGTGGGACTTTTGACCGGTGCCGGGATGTAATCACTGCTCAGCCGGAAGGATCTGGTGGCTCGCACGCAAGGCTCGCCAGGTCCTGGGAAAGAAAATGATAAGCAGGTACTACACCGTGTGTGCGATGATGTACGTGTGTCAGTATTCACTTCCAGCCTTGGCCTGACATTCGTTAGTTTGGAGTCCGGAGCGCTGTACTGTGCCGGTGCGATGGCATTCATTATACTCTTCGTGAATTTTTGGACAATGGACGGGAGTTACGTTGGTGTAAGTCTGTGCCTCCATCTTAGCCATTTCCCATCTTAGAACGCGCAGGACATCGCTTTTTCGACGGGAGCACTATTGGGGCAACTAGTGGTACGTCTGTCGCCAAAGCCCATTCTCGAGCCCTGCTGATGAATTGTCCAGGGGATTGCGCCGACAATCATTGTGGTCCGCGTTGGTATAGGGAAAAGTGTCGAAAGCGCGGACAGTTTTGTGGAAATGGCGCAACCGCGTGCCTGGGCTTGCGAGATTCCGGCAGCCGTTGGCTCACCCGTTTCAATTCAACAGCGGGTTTTGGGCCTTCGACGCGAAAGTGGCGACGATAGCGTAAAGGCGGACATGGTTTGTTAATGACGGAGAATAACACTTTCTCTGAAACTGTTTTATCTGGCTGGCAGGCTTTTCGCTTCCCTTCTATCTACTCTATCCCTCAAGGGTGAGCCACAGATGATGAAAGGTGTTTGCGTGAACAAAAATCATTGAGCCGTACAGTTGGGTAACCAGAGCAAGAATCCTATTTTTTACCGCCTACATTTCTTAATCCGTCCTGGTTGCTGTAGGCAAATCTAGGCGCAGCTACAGCATGGCGGATTGAAGGCATGCATCCTATGAAGGGTGGGAAGGAGCACTTACCTTTCATGTCAGTAAAATGCATTGCATTTATGCTGGATCCATTTTGTCCTACTTGCGCGGACTAGGCAAATTTATAGATCTCCCGCCAAGGCTCGGTCTGAGAGTGCGATTTCTCGCACTCAATCTGGGCACGTCGCGGGTATCCATCTGTGTCGTGTAGATGCACAGGTTTATCAACCACTGTTGTCTTCCTTCGTTTCTGGATTTATTCATTTTTGTTCGGCCCGTCAGTGTCAACTTTCAAGTGAGAATATCGGTAGCGGCGGCAAGCCACCGGTCCCCTACTCTACCTTTGCTGTGGTCATAATCCAAGTTGTTTGTGAGTTTGTAATTTGATTCAGGTTTATAGTTACACATGTGCTTTAATTACAGGTCAATCCAAGTCATTTGTGATTCAATTCAAGTTCGTAATTGTTACACATATGCTTCAATTGACAGGAAGAGGCATCCTTGCATCAATGATGGGCCCAGATGGGCAGTCCTCCTTGAGCACTGCATTGTGTGGCCACAGTCGTGTTGATGAAGAAGCTGCAGCTGTGCATAGGATGAAAGGCAGTAGCAGTGGTCAACCACTTAGAAAGTGATCGCTGCTAGCACCGTTTGTTTGCAGAACTCGGCCATGTATGGATGTTGACCAGCTTAGCAGTGATGTGCAGAACCTCGAGGTAAACAGCCACTAGGAGTAGAAATTCATTGTGTAATAATACATGCTTTGATCATCCGAAGATTTTGGCTGTTGACGAGAGATTGCAAAATCGCAAGATTTATCAGCAGCATTTTGGCAGTATGTTTTAGGTTTTGTGGTGCGATGAAGATGCAATATGGGGAACTTTGGTGGTATTGATGAGTGAAAAAGCAGGCATGAGTACAGGTTGTAGGAAGAAAACTGATAGCAAAAGCACAAGTTTTGGTCGAGATACCTCAGTGACATTTTGGCGGTATGTTTTAAATTTTGAATGAATTTAGAATTTTGGTGTGCAATAAAAATCCGATATGGTAAACTTTGCACAAAAAAACTGATGGTAAAAGCGCAGGTTCTGGTCGAGATTCCTAAGCAACATTTTGGCGGTATGTTTTAAATATTGGATCAATTTGAAATTTCGATGTACAATGAAGATCCAATATGGGGAACTTTGGTGTTGATGAGTGAAAAGGTTGGCATAAGTACTGCTTGTACAATAAAAAAAACTGATAGCAAAAGCGCAGGTTTTGGTTGAGATTCCTCAGCAATATTTTGGTGGTTTGTTTTAAATGTTGCATCAATTTAGAATTTTGGCATGCAATGAAGATCCAATATGGGGAACTTTGGTGTTGGTGAGTGAAAAGGCAGGCACAAGTACTGCTTGTACAAAAAAAACTGATGGTGAAAGCGCAGGTTTTGGTTGAGATTCCTCAGCAACATTTTGGCGGTATGTTTTAAATGTTGCATCAATTTAGAATTTCGGTGTGGAATGAAGATCCAATATGGGGAACTTTGGTTTTGATGAATGAAAAGGCAGGCACAAGGACTGCTTGTACAGAAAAAACTGATGGTGAAAGCGCAGGTTTTGGTCGAGATTCCTAAGCAACATTTTGGTGATATGTTTTAAATGTTGCATCAATTTAGAATTTCGGTATGCAGTGAAGATCCAATATGGGGAACTTTGGTGTTGATGAGCGAGAAGCATTAATGATGCACTACGTTTGTACTAATGTTGCTTACATTGTCCATACACGGGATATGATGTAGGGCCCGCATTTTGGCGCAAGGAAACTGTCTAACAGTACGAGGTGAGACCCTATCATTCATAGACAGAGTCAGCAAGATTTGGGGCGACATAGTGGCGTGAAGCAAGAGATACAAAGAGAGGCGGCGTGCAGCATTATAACACATCATTCTGTGTTCGGGTTTATCAATATCTGACTTCATAATGACGCGCTAGATTTGTACTAATGCTGCTTACATCGTCCATACACGTGATATGACGTAGGGGCAGCATTTTGGCGCAAGGAATTGGGTTTCATCCCCACAGAACCCTTCTCTGTCATAACAGAGTAGGGGACTACGTCTTTAGCCCTGTTGCTGTGTCTGCGTCCTCCCAGGATGCACTGCCGCCCGATCTGTGCGTTTCCACACAACGATCCTGTTCTTATCCTAGATGGTAGTATATGACTGGAATGATATAGCCCCTTCCTCTGTCCCTTCCTCCCGTCCTATTCCTCACGGCATTGGCTGGGCCATTGAAAACCGAGGATATTGAGAACAGCATGTACATAGCTATGGCAAGTGTCGCATATCACGTTTAAGAACCGGGCCTACTCATTCTCGAAGGCGGAGGTATTTCTGTATGGTGGGTATTCATCTTTCCAGTTGGTCCTCAAGTTTGTCTAGGAGTATACACAGTCATGTTTGGATTTTATGTCCACGTTCTATCCACTCAAGGGATGGGGAAGAATCGTGCTTTGCCTGTGGCGACGATACTCCTGTTCATCCTCTGCACGGCACATTTGGGCCTTCTGCTTGCCAGCACTGTATTTTACAATCATGCGTTGACCTCGAAACCCACACTCAAGCATGGACGTGAGCCAGACCCGGTACTTCAAGCAACGAATGCAATCTATGTTACGAGCAAGTGCGTATCCGCGTGTCAAGCGGCATGGTATCGAGGAACTCATTCTGCTCTAGTTTGGTCGAGTACGCGCATTTACAGAGGATCAGTTCGGTGAGGCGAGGACGGTCGGCCAGACATTTCGATGCTATGCAATCTGGAATTTCCGCTGGAGAGTTATCATCATTCCGGTATTATCTACTGTTCTCGTCGCTGGTGAGTTGACTAGCTTCCGGCAATAACCAGATCGGCCATTCATTTATTGGTTGAGCTTTGGGCTGTGCCGGCTCACTCTCTGCCAACACATTTTTCGTGTTTGAAAGTTTCTTTGTTAGGTTATCCGTCCAATGTTGCTCTTCACGACGATCGTGCTGACACACCAAATAAAGCGAAATTTCAGTCCGGGCTGAAATGTAAATTTATTTTCTGAAAATCTCTACACAAATCAGCAGCATTGAATTTGAGAAAGATCATAGAGCCTGAATCTTGAATAGAAATGGTCAGAATCAACATGAGAATCAGCCACACCAAAGAAAGGAATTTCAGTCTGGACAGAAACCTTTGTTCAAACCTAAAGAATCTCTATGCAAATCAAAGCACGAGAAACTCGTGAGAGATTTTTGCTTCTATCTATAAAAGCCTTGTGAGCCCCAGATGAAAGGTGTGCGTGAACAAAAAGCATGGAGTCGTGCAGTTGGGAACCAGAGACGCCGCTTGTGTTGCGTATTTTGCCGCAAGAAATTCATTTGCTATTTTCTATTACCTAAGCATTTGTGCGTAATCCGTCCTCGTTTCTGTAAGCACATCTAGCCACTACTACAGTATGTAGGATTGAAGGCATGCATCCTATGAAGGGTTCAACTTTAGCTTCGCCATATTCACATACGTAAGAACCTCCAGGGACTGGGGCATCCGCCACAGTTTGGATCTGACACAGAAACAGATTCGTCTGCGAGATTTACTAGCTAGACCCAACCTACCCTTCGGAATTGCGCCGGAAAGTCCGTTGTTTCGGGCGATGGGGATTCAATGTTCATAAATTAATGTTTGATGGCGAGTTCGAGGCGAACCCGCCTTGTGTTGATTCCAATCCTCGTACGGTGAAGTACCCAACATTTCTCACACAAAAAATGGGGTAGAAGGGGATGAATATAGCTTCGTAGCGGTTGGTCCACGTCTGCGGTCTCGTGTATAGTTTCCTATCGCATGATTTCCGCAGGCAAGTGGAGTTTTGGATTGAAGTAAGTACCAAATATTGATTTCCTTGCACAAGACAAAGCCTGGAGTGGGATGAAAATATGCCTTGGTAGCGGGGGGCCGCATTTGCATTCTATGTGATATTGGTATGGATGCTATTCGACAGAATTGCCCGTTCGATTCGGGTCCGGGCCATAGTTCAGGTTTATGAACTAAACATTTTTTCTACTTCCAGCCGTTTGCATAAGTCTGTGAAAACACATTTTTTATTTTTTGTCCCTCACGTGCTTGATGTAAGCTGTGGGAACAAGCGGCCGGAGAATTTCAGGTCAAAGCACAGATGCAAACACCTATCAGATTGGACCAAGTGAACTAAATAGCAAAAGTTGTTGTTTGGGTAAGCGGCAGTTCCAGCAGCGAGTCCAAGGTCGTCGTCGAGGGCAAGAGGCATCGCGTTGCCGCTTGTTCCCACGGCTTACATCAAGCACGTGAGGGACTAAAATAAAAAACGCGTTTTCACAGACTTATGCAAATGGCTGTACCATGATCTGACCCTTGATTGACCTTGTGCAGTGCTCCCATGATCTATTCCTTATGGGCTGCACTTTCAGGCTTGGTTGAATCCCATACCAGCCGCAGTTTGGCTGCGATTACAGCTCCTTTGAACAGCATTGTCAAGAAAATTGCGTGTAGACCAGCTGTAAAATTGAACTGCCATTTAACATCAAGAGAGAAGGGAACAGGGAAGAAGGGGAGAGGGATGAGTGCAAAGACATACAAAGAGTCACCAAGCTGCTGGCCACAATGCCGGTGTTGGCACATCAATCAATGCTGCATTGGTCGATATCACGCTATGACATCTGCCACAAACTCTTGACCCAAGGCTGTGCATTTTTTTAAATTTGGCTTTCCATACAAGTTGCACATGTTTCTAGCAGTCCTTAATTTATGCATTGTGTTCCAAACAGTGAAGCTGTGAATAATATATGGTTGTGGCAAGTGGGGTATCTTTTCATGGCATAGTGCACCTGTGTCTTTCCCGGTATCGGTAAGTCGGGTAATTTCTGGGTGTGGATACTTTTGGAAGCTGTGTTGTTTTCGTGCTAAAAAAGGGGTGTAACTTTTGTGTTTTTTGCAATAAGATTACAACAGTATTACCCCCATACACCCAGGCCAAAACTCTCTTGGAGCTGAAAAAAAAGGCAGAATTTTCCAAAACTTCTGTCTTGAATGCCGGAATTTTGTAAGTGTCACACCAAATTTTGTTGGGTGCCAAAGTTCCGAATCGGTATTTTCGGTCACAGGCCACAACCCATGCCGAATTGAATGAAATTCTACAGCATCCTGAGACATGAGTATCTCCTGCGGCCACAACGGCACCAACAACGATAGAAGTTGGTACATCCGGCGCATGCAAGCCAGTCGCGTTGGGAATACTGCACTGGCAGTCGAAGGTTGGATTTACTTTTTCGGGTGGCATGCGAAAAGACCAGTGACCCTCTGTCTATAGACAGACCAGTCAATCTGAGTTTGAAATTGGTTTACGTGTGGCATCCCATAATGGGCGATTTGTAAACAAAGATCAAACTTGCTTCCCAATATTTCTACCGCACCGAAAAGTCTCAATTAAAGCTCAAGGGAGCCTTGAATTTGGTCAAAGGTTGATCCGCCGGCAGCCCTCGGCTAATCTCGGCTAGCTCGGCGAGGGCCAAAAATCTCCCAAAATCGCCGCTGTACTGGGTGACTTACGAAAAATTTCGTAGATTTTTGGCCGTATGAGGCGTGATCATACAAATTGAACGAAATACAACAGTATATCCGGACTTGTCCCATATAGCGGCTGGATTCGAGCCTAGAATGCGAATTGCGGAGATAGCGGCCCCCACCAGAGACAGGCACATGCAAAGGGAGCCAAAGAGCTGGAACTCATCAACCGAAAGCGAACTTTAAAAAGACTTTAGACAGATGCACAGGCGCTATTTCATAAAGAGAGTGACGTCATCGCTGAGAATCGAACCCGTCGTCTTCCATCCACATGGTGTCAACGAGGAATACAGAATGGAGACAACTACCATGGCGGACGACGGCTCGCATACAAAAATAGGCTTGAGCTGCTTTATGTTCATGTTCGGGTGGTAGGAGTGAGAGACGCCGCAAGCACAACTTCAAGTTGTTCTGGATTTGTGCATAGATTCGGAATTGATATATACATCGCCACCTTGTTCAACAAACAGGTCATATGCAAATTGACTTATCAATTTCTTGGAACTGTTTGCTGAGTGAGAGTAAGGAGAAGGAATAAAGATAACCAAAACAGCCGGAACTCGGAGTCTCGGAAACTGCCTTGTTAATTATGGGTCGAACAAACTGGTGAGATAACAAAAATAGCTGAAACGAGGCTGGTGCACGCTACGGGGCGAAGTTTCCATGCTGTTATATGCGCAGCTTCCCCGAAAAACGGGGAGTAGGAAGAGCCGATGGTGCGAGGGTAGATGCTCTACCGATGAGTAAGAAAGTGTCCTCGACCGCCCAAAACACTGGCAAAGGTCCGGAGCATCTCCAGGCGAACGACGTGCAGAATTTCTTCGTCATAATGACAGGTGGCTTGAAATACGCACGCAAGGTAGAAGCATGCTCATATTACGGTACAGTAGTGGTCTTAAGGCGCCCAAGAGGTGAGAAGAAGTGCTTTTCTGTGGCTCACCCGACGTTATGGGTTCTAGAGTTCGCCCAAAAAAATTCTAATGCCGGGTAAAACGCCATCGCAGCACTCCTAAGTCAATGCATAGAACTTTGCGACTGACTCGGAGGGGATAAAAGAAACTGTCATGACTTTATTGCGGGGCCGGAGCCAGAGAGCGGGTTTCTTGGTGCCCGATTAACTTTGCCACCGAACACAGGGCGTCAAATAGTGTTCGCGATCGGGTCAAATGAACACACCTTCAAAGTGCCGATACGCGTCTGGCAGCTTAGGGAAAAGCCCGTACTCAGCTGACGGCTCTTTGCTAGAAAGCTTTCCGTAGTGACGGCTGCGTTGCGTATACGTTGGTATGTATCCTCCACAACCGAAACTTTCGATTCGAAAGTAAACTTGATCTGCTTCCAGTCAACAATATAGCATGGGATATTATGTTTGCAATTCTATCGTCTCCCCACCTCCCTCCTTGCTTTTCCCTCTCTCCATCCTTCAAACCCGCTGTCCCGCAATGATCCCGGTTCACGGCCATGTTTGTGGCATTGAGAAGCCCGCTGTCATGGTGGCGTGGAATGTGCTTTTCCCATGATGTCCAGATATAAGTTTTGTCTACTAATTTTACGTCCAAAACGGGGTTTCCGTGCACCCAGCAAAAGGATTCTCTGACGTTTCTCCACCGGTGTTTCCCGTCCTCGTTCGCTAAATGCAAGTCTCTGCTAGGAGGAACTCTGGCTTGTTTCTTAGCGATCCGTTGAATATCAGACTGAATGACGTATGGATGCATCGATGCACTCCGGTTTTGCAAGTTCTGCACCCACGTTTAGATATTTCGTACTCCGTCGTCAGTTCCCGTGTAGAACGGTACAATAACGATCTAGGTGTGGTTTGGTGGCGAAGAAATACTCATTGCATGAATCGGATGGGAACAAATCTCGCAAGTATTTCTCTTCCGTTCAAATTATGGTCCCGGCGCTCCCATTGTAAGTCACGGCCAATTCCTAACCAACATGCGAAGCCCACGCAGTCGAAGTTGGTGTAGTGCTGCGCATGTCTCTTGCAATATATAAAACTCATATGTCTCAGTCTACGTTGAACTCCCAACAACTCCCTAGCTCTCCTAGCTCTATCCAAACTTTCCTTCGCGCAATGTCTCGCTCCTCCCCGACGTTCCGCCAACCCCAGCCAAGAGGACCCAATTTCCTCGATCCCAACTTTGGTGCGGATCCAGGTATCCCTCGCCCGAGCAGTAGATCCAATCAGAGGTGGGATTGTAACCCTCTCTGAGGACCCTTTCCTGAAGTTGCTGTTTAGCGGACAGTTCTTTGGTTCCCAAGCCTCTGGAGCATTTTCCAGCTCCGCACGGAGCGAGGCGAACTCCTATAAGACTTCCTCTCGCCACAACGAATCCCAAGAACAAAGTAACGAAGTTACTGTGAAGGATTCCACGATCAACTTCAGGTGGGTTCTCCATCGCCATTACCTTTGAATTAATTCCAACGATGCCACAGCACGTTCTTCGGTAGTCAGACAGAATTCTCTCTGACAGACTGCACACTCGCGCTAGACGAGCAGACCTTAATGCTCACAATTAAGTGGCAGTTCGGCGACCGACAGGGCGAATGCACAGTGGAGCTCGACAAATTCATCAGAAGTTTTGCCGGCAGGCTCTACTGGGGCGGTCAGGGCTATAAATTCTTCGACGCGTGCAACTCCCCATACATCGAAGGAACCGTGTTCAAAGCCATATATTCGCGTCCCGGCGAGACCATTCAATATCCGCCGGCCGAGCTGGATTTGAAGGATCATATCACCTGGACCATCAGTGAAGGCGAAAACGGGCAGTTCGTCGCTATTGCCCCCTACGACGGCCTCACCATGCTCATGGCGGAGGACTGGCTAGACCTCACCCTCGTCACCCGCCCCCGGATGAGCGCGCTGTTCCAGAACCAAGCATTCCAGCAGGCCATTTTAGATGTATCCAGCCGCGCGGCTGAGCAGGTCATGAGTGAGATGCAGTCCGCGATGCAGTCCGCCATGGAAACATTGCTCAAGGTCGCGATGCAGAACATGCGAGCGAAGTTCGATTCACGCGTCAAGAGCGAGATGAAGAAGCTCACTGCCAACGCGATCGACGGCGAAGCAGCTTTTTCGGCAGTCGCCAATCTCCAGTTGATGATGCTGGAGCAGCGTCAGGCATACCACACCTTCAACTACTCGCTCTCAAGCCAGGGGGGTTTCGGAGGAAGAGCTGCGGAGGCAGAAGCCGCTTTCGCGGTGGGAGGACAAGGGCCAGGAGGAGGAGGACCACCAATTCCTGCCTTGAGAATGCAGTACGCGGAGCTGGCTTCCGGAGGAGGAAGACGTGCTTGACCTCGATGTTACCGGCTGGCGATTTTTTTTGTTTCGTGCGAGTCCACATTTCCATTCTCGTTAGGGTTACTGTACACGTTAGTGTTGTTGGTTCGAATTGAGCTCGATTTTTTCCCATGACCCCACGCATGTACTGATTGGATGACGGTGGTTCGCATTAATGTTGCTGCACATAGCTTTTGACTGCCTAAATTTTATAAGCTAAGACGATGAGGATGTAGGGGAAGGTACAGCAGGGGGTGGCGTCACTGGTAGCGCTGCCACCTGTACCGTAAAGGACACAGCCGTGAAATCCACGGTATTTCCACGGCACGGCCCGTGGGCAACACGGCCGTTGAACAAGTTTTTACACCTTCTGACGGGACGGGACGGCGTACGGCACGGCTGTAGCGGGTAAACGGCTGGATTCTGAACTTGGAAGGAGTTTTCCTTGATTCAAATTGTCTCCTTCAAGTTTGTTGCTGCCAGATGCGTGTAAAGCAAGGGGGTGCGGCGCCATCAGGTGGCTTATCCGGCATGCGGTACCGGGTGGCTATGTCAGTTGGTGGCTGCTCGGGCGACATGGGCACAACTTATTGTTGGCATTCTACAACCACTATGCATATGCAGATGTATGACAGTCTATACTGGACAAAACCCCAGTGCGCACGGATGCTGATGCATGCGCACTCATGCGCACTCATGCGCACGGATGCGCATGGATGCGCATTGATGCCCGGTCAATGCCAGGTCAATGCGCACGGGTGCGCATCCATCGTGCCCATTAATTTTGAGTGCCTCAAAGGCATTGATCAGCCACCTTCATTCATGCGCATTCATGCAGCACGGATATATCCTGAATTCATGCGCATCCATGCTCATCCATGTGCATCCATGCGCCTCCATGCTCCATCGATGTGAATGCTCCTCAATTTCTGACTCACACTGAATTTTAGCCCAAACTGGCCTGGCCCAAAATGGTTCACCCCTTGATCAATTATTCGGTCCCCTATCCCGTCTTTGTATGGCCTCCCGACCCACCCGTCACCCCCGCCCCGCCCTTACCCCGGGACAAAGTGTCGTCCCTCTCACCCAACGAGCGGACCACGCTGCCTTCTCTTCCTCCTCCTTGGCCCACAGCACTTCCAACCCAGCCCCCACTATGACTTCGCGCCACAGTCCAGGTCCGAAATGTTCTTATCTCTCCTTCATCTTCTCTCTCAATTGTTAATAGCTCCGTTCCCGATGCTTGCCCAAGTCTCCCTTCGTAATCCCTCCAACAGTGGTGAGCTTCTCCTCACAGCCCCTGACACAAACTCATTCTTTATTTCTGTCGCAAGTTGACCATGTCCTGCCATCGCTTGCCCAGTCCGATGCCGCCTTCTTCAACGACATCCTTGCCAAACTCAAAGGGCTTTCGTCGTCGTTTGTCCCCAGATCTCGCACTCCCCCCCGACCGCTCTCCGCCACCCGTATCGTGATAGACATTGACGTTCACGATGATGCCATCGATCCGACCCCTTCCCAGCCTGTCCATGTCGCTTCCGCGACCGGCTACCTTGGCATTCAATCCCCGCCCAATCCGGCGCATCCTGCTGTTCTCTATCCGAATCCCACTCTGCTTAAATCCCTCGTCTTTGTCAATCTTCAGAACCAGAACACCGAGGACCCTGGGTCGACCTTCACCCAGATCGTTCTGCTCCCCCCCAATCCCTTCGCTAGCCAGCTTATCATGGCTCTCAACGAAAGCGGCCCACGTATCGCGGCTATCATGGGGAAGTGGACTCTCTCCCGCATTTTGGTGGCGTACTCCAAGAAGCTCATCGAAGTAGCCACTGGGGGATATAATAATGGGTTCAGTGGCTACCGCGAGGTCGGATTTTACAACGATGTTGTGGGCCGCTTCGATGAGGATGGGTATGGTGGCCCGAAGGACGTTACTGTCCCGCAAATTCTTGAGAATACCGAGGCACGCCAGTTCAGGGAGCTATACGGAATGCCGAACAGCACTCACATCTTTTCCGTCTACATTTTCCACACGGTGCGTCCCTTGAGGAACCACTTTACTTTTAATTGCTAACGATGTCTCTATCTCAGTCCAGTCAAGGCATCTCCGCTTCTCCTTCCACATCCTCGACGCAGCTGCTGCTCGCTGGCCCCATGCTTAGCAGCCTCATGCCGCAGCCGCCGGTCCCAGCTGCCCCGGCGCTTGCTAGTTCGGCGACCTCAGTTCCCCGCCCTAGTGCTGCCATATCGACCCACCTCGAGCAGACATTTCTCGATGCCGTTCCGCTTTGTCGTGCCTTGGCCGCTTCCACCTTGGCCACATATAAACGCTTTGCTATGGTCCGCCACATTCGCTTCATGTCAGACGGGCTTGGCATGGTGTGGCCCGAAACGTCTTCGTACCCCAAATCTGTCACCATGACTTCAGGTACTGGGCAGTCCATCGAAATCACAATCGACCACTTGCTCGGAATCATCGACTACCCCACGTCTGTAGCCACATTCAAAAACCACATCCGCGACTTCCGGCTTTGTTTCAGGGCCTACGATCACTTGCAAAAATTGCAGGCGCAGGGCCAGGCACTCACACAAAAGGAGCGTGAGACAGGGGAACAGTTTTATATTCTTTTCGAGGCAGAGTTCTTGGATCCTCGTGTGACTGACTTCATTGTGCCTCCGGCGTACGCTTCTGCTGTCACCGAAAGTGTAGCATCGCTAATTACTCAAGCTAATAAGATATTGGTGGTACAGTCGTAGTTCTACGTTACCTCCTGTATATTTTTTCTATTCAATCCTGTTACCGCTATACCTTCTTTCTCTATTGATCTTTTCCTCCGACGTACCTTTCCGAAGCCGCAGGTATGCATAGCCTCTGGTAGATCCCGCTGATGGCTCCCTACCCTGCCGATCCGCCACAGACTCCTGAAGATCCGGCTGATTTTACTGCCCAATCACTCAAAATTTTGTTCCCTTAAGCGCTATTGGTCCTGACGTCCTAGAAAACTTGATAATATTTGATCACTTAGTACAAGGAAGTACGTGTGTTTGCACTCAGACAACGAATTTCTTCGCGCCTACAGCCCTGGAAAGCTTGCAGAGGCCATTCTCGGTCATGATCGTGTCGAAAACCATGCGACACTTCTGAGTTTCGCTGAGCTTGGAGTCAAGAAACCCGTAGAGCTTGCAAAAGGCGGCTTTAATCTCGTTCTCGTTCCCCATCCTATAAGTTCTTCCCTTTCCTGCTGGCCTCTCACCAACGAGCCCAAGCAATTCAAGACCCCGAACTCCGCCCTTGTTGATTCCCCGAATAATCTCCCCAGCTTCCTGTGCAGTTGGCAACACAACAGCTCCAGCATAACAAAAATCCGCAGCAAGCAGAAATCCTGTGAGGCTGCCGATCTCTCTGAAACAGGAAAACCTAGTTTTATCTCAAATATAATCAGGATTCTCTTCGGAACTTAGAGGACTTATTAAATGATATCCTGAATGCAGGAGAAGAGCCTGGAATCAAAATTTTCTGGATCCTCGCAATTTTGTATCAGCTGTGAATATTTTGGCTAAAAACATATTCGCAGCCTTATGAGGAGAATAATATCATTTTATCAAGTTTGGCTCCATAGAAGATATCCAAATGCATTCTATGAAAGGTCCCAAACTTCCATTTGTGGCCAGATGCTGTGAGGGAAGCTGCATAAATATGGGATACCAGCTCTACGGAATTTTTGATCGTAAAGCTGGTATCCGGCATTTGTGGCTGTGCAAGGCTGTGCTCGCTTCTCGTGTCTCCCACCGCATTTGCTTCCGCTTTGGACAATGTCCAGCACTACTGTGTCCCAGCTAAAGGAGCTCCTGGAGAAATTAGAGGCTCTGAATGTTCAAGAACCCAATCCCCAGCTTGAATCCCAACTTGCTGCAGTTGTAGCTGCAGCTCAGGCTGAGATCGATCACCAGCAGCGCAGAGAGAATGACCCAAAAGTGCAACTTGAATCCCTTGGAGCTCGTGAGGATTAATTTTGACTATTCCCTCAAACTTTCCTAACCTTGGATTATCCACACAGCTGAGGATCTACGGCCGCTGTCTTCCACCGCTGATATGAACCTTTCGGGCAGTGGCAAGTTATGCATTCTCTTGGCAAGTCGCGATTGTTAAAGGCGTTTGTAGTGGATGGGGATAATCCCGAGTTGCAGATAGCTCACCAAGCAGTTCCACGACCCCATTTCAGAGTCAAAACAAACTCGTGTTTACCGTTCCTTGCGATCGAAATGGAGGGTGGTAGTGACCCCAGAGATGGTGTGTACCCAGGATCAGAATCACGATGTTCAGCTTATTGGTATGCTATTTGTAGCATTCTTGGACCGTAACCAGCCACCGCAATTCGGTACACCTCTCATAGGCGTACATCCTCTCGAGCCTCCGCTCGATCTATTTGTGTGGCCAGAAGCTTCGATGTCAACGGAGGGAAAGCCGGCACACGATAAGCTAGAGCCCGCACCATCTATGAAAGCGCCCTTCATAGGGTATTTCCCACAAGCACCGGTGTACATGCTGAATTCGGAACGAGACCGGTCCCATCGCCGCGGGTGGCGGTATGCAGCTCCATTCTATACAAGTGACAGAGAGGAGCAGAAGCAAAACATGCTTAATGTCCGCATGCCTGACAATGTTGCGCCTACCCACTTCGACACGGCCACCCGCTCATTTGTTGCATCACCAATTCCTGGCATGATTCGGGCGCCATTGGGAATACCCCTTGTACACCACATCCACGGGGATGCGAAACGTGCGGTGACCGCAGTCTGCGTCCACACTTTGGAGACTGTGATGCAGTATCCGCAAGGGCCCGAGATCCACGAGCTGGCTCGGCAGCTGGTTGATTTAACCTGGGGACAAGATCCATCTGGTGACCGCCCGCTTCAATATGGGATATTCGAGATTCCGGGGATGAAAACCAATTTGCGCTCAAAGCATGTGGGCAACGCGCCGGCAGGCGATGGTTCTTTCAATATTGCTTCGACGCATGGCGAAGGCGAAGGGTTCGGCCACTTTGGTCCGGCTGTCCAAACTGACACGGCAGAGGCGGCACCAATCAAATCCATTCTCAAGATCCTTCATCGGCTTTACCGGCTTGTCATGCCCTTGTGCATTTCCCGCTTTGAGTGGGAGTTTATGGAATTGAACGGCTACGAAAACAATGTCCTAGCATTTGGTGGCCTAGAGCCTGGGCCAACGAGTTGCCAAGTCAATTCCTCCTCTGCCGCTAATGTTGTCGATCTTGATGTGCCGAGCGTTGAAGAGGACAATGTCCCGCTCCCCTCCAATCCATCCCGAAGAGCGCGTGTTGAGGAGGTCGACGACGAAGATGATAATCCGTCTTCCCACCTGCATCCCACATCTTCGTTTGTCATTCTTGAAGAGATTGAAACCGAATCACCACCCACTCAAGATGTGTTTACGCTGATTGATTTGACTGACCTCATTTATACGGAGTTGAAAAAAGCTGGAGCCCTCGATACATCGATCGGGACGCAGGGTAAACCCCACGGAGATTTCAAAGATGACCCCGGCTGGTTTACACTCTTTGTGCTCCAGTTCCGACTTCCTCCTGGTAGCGACATGGGTCCATTTCTGTGGATGCAATCAGCCATCTGTGTCCGAGAAACTGACCAATACATCCTCTTCATGGCGTTCAAGGGGCAGGACATCCACACCGGCTCGGCACCTACCTACATCAAGAGGTTTATGGATGACTTTCCCTCGAGCGACCTGGGTAACAAGCTCTTCAAATGATTTGGGACTCAGGTACGCGTGGGCTATGTCATGGTGGGACCTCTTTGGAGTGCTTCATGCTCCTGCCTTCGACGTTGCGGCCAACACCACGTCACTGCAGATGTCCGCTCCAACCCCACTGATCGTCGACAAATTTCGAGTTGAACCCTCAACGCCACCTGTGCACATGCGCGTTTGCGCCCACATGTCCAGTGATTCATATTGGAGAGCGCCGCACACATTTACGCCTTAGGCACCACAATGTATGGCATGCGACGACTTGGGTATGGAGCTCAAGTAAGTGCAGTTTCCTTTATCTTACTCTTTTGTTTACTCTTTTATCTTGTTTCTTTCGGCTTTGAAGAAGGAATGTTGTTCTTCATTTGGCGTGTGTTTTTTTGATAAAGGCGGGTGGGTGCCACCCGAGAAATGCTGGTGCGTCCGCCTTCCCATTTGCAAAATTACCAGTCCGGGAATTATGAATGTACCAGTCAATGCGCGCCGTCGTGCACGCGAGGTAAGCGGACCTTGTTATTCCAGTCTCCGGTCCGTGCCCTTTACTGACTGACCGATGATTTATTACAGTTTCCATCACCTTCTGGTCCGAAATCAAGGTCGGTGACTCTCATTGTTGCTTCACTTCGTTGCACTGACTTCAACATTAGTCCGAAGGCCCGACATCTTCGAGTACTTGGACTCACCCAAGGTGCGTGATTCGCTTGGAGTTTAATGTACTGCCTGTCTACCATATCCGCAACATGTGCATTTGATTCTTCGTGCTTTATGGTAACTTACCTGGACCCCGGCTTTGTATAATTAACATGTCAGTCAATGCAACGAATTGAATTTGCCCCACGTCCAAGTGAGTTCCGCCTTAACCATCCGCCCGCTAACTTGTTTTCCAAATGGGGTGGGAAGCGAGCACAGCCTTGCACAGCCACAAATGCCGGATACCAGCTTTACGATCAAAAATTCCGTAGAGCTGGTATCCCATATTTATGCAGCTTCCCTCACAGCATCTGGCCACAAATGGAAGTTTGGGACCTTTCATAGAATGCATTTTGAGATCTTCTATGGAGCCAAACTTGATAAAATGATATTATTCTCCTCATAAGGCTGCGAACATGTTTTTAGCCAAAATATTCACAGCTGATACAAAATTGTGAGGATCCAGAAAATTTTGATTCCAGGCTCTTCTCCTGCATTCAGGATATCATTTAATAAGTCCTCTAAGTTCCGAAGAGAATCCTGATTATATTTGAGATGAAACTAGGTTTTCCTGAGTTTTACAAAATACCAGCCCAAACCGATAAACTACATACGAGATTCAGTTATCCCTGGTTCATAGAAAGTATAAGCCTCCTTCAGATGCTTTTTTACAGGGCCTAAGTGATACTAGGTGCACACTGAGCATAATGGGCTCAGTGCTCCGCTCAACTTCAACAGTATGTAAGGATGGACGGTAGCAGCAAAGCCTCCATAGTGCGGTCGGAACAGCCCAGAAGTGTTGAAGGGAAACACTTGCACGTCACGGATCCAGGCAGCTCTCTTATTAGGACGGAGAGGGTGGGAAGAGGAAGACTGAGAATAGTTTCATTCAATATTCAGGGAACTGGCAATAACGGGGGACATAAGAAAAGATATGACCGAGAACCTGGTCAACCAATCGGAGTAGGGAAATAGGGGCAGTTAATTTGGGAGAAGAGAGGTCATTTATGCGGATCCAATCTCTCGGAAATGTTACTCTCACACTGCCGGGAACATTTCCCGGCGTCAAGGGGCCGCTGGGAACTTGATTTCTCACTGTCAGTGGAGTATTCTCAAGGGTGCTTCTCTTGTCATGGTTTGCTAGGGACTTGATTTCTCACCGTCAGTGGAACATTCTCACCCGTGCTTCTCTGATTCTCACCAGTGCTTCTCTTATGACGCTTTGCTGCTAAGGTTGTTCAACATTATAGCGCGTGCATCATACATTTGCTCTTGTTGCTCTTAGGACGGCTCATATTTAAAACAATATCACCTATCGCCCAGAGAAGTATTTTTTGATGCCTCTGCGTCATTTAAAAGCTTCAAGCGAACATTGAAAGCGGATCAGGGAGATCCACACGAGGCTGTGTGATGTGCGTTGTTTTGGCGTTGACCTCACCCTCTACCGTCTCTGTCCGTGCAAATGGTGTCTCCTCAAGAATTGGAACCCTGCTTTTATTCCCGGTCCAATGGCGCTGGCTATCATTCTGCGGGATCTACCTGTATCCGAGAATCACACCAATCTCTTGCGACATAAGTTTCTTCAATCGGCGGCTTTGTTCCCCCCTCAACCTGCTGCCACTCTCGGTGTTGCCACTGGACTTAATCCACCCAGGTGGGGATTTGTTGCTGACGAAATTCTGGCCGCATTTCGCGTGGTGCTTGCATGTGCTGAGACGACAAAGGCGACGAGGTCCCTTTCCCTCATTTTTTGCCACTCAATCCGCCACCAGTTCCAAATCCAAAATTCACCTCGAACCTTCTTTTATGCTGTGTATCTCGAGTATCAGATCCATGCTGCAAAAGGGTAGTCAAGGCCCACGCTGCAATGACCTGCGGCATGCCTTAGGCTGTCCCGCCCCCAAGAGTGTCATTGAAGGCGGGCGCATCACGAAACTCTGATGTCAGGCCCACCCTGCAAAGAAATAAGTAGAACTCCGCCACTTCCTGCTCAAATCTCTCGAACTAAACGATGAGCACGTACCTTAGGGTGTCCCCGATGTGCCTGTGGCACGCGTTGGGCGGTCCCGCCCCCGAGAGCGTCACCGATGGCGTGCGCATCACAAGCTCTGATCTAAGTCCCCCCCTGTAAAGAAGTAAGAACTCCGTCATTTCCTGCTCAAATCTTTCGAACTAAATAACGCGCACGTACCTTAGGGTGTCCCCGATGTGCCTGTGGCACGCGTTCGGCGGTCCCGCCACGAGACCGTCATCGAAGGCGGGCGCATCACAAAACTGTGATCTCAGGCCCCCCCTGCAAAAAAGTAAGTAGAACTCCGTCAATTCCTGCCCAAATCTCTCGAACTAAACGACGCGCACGTACCTTAAGGTGTCCCCGATGTGCCTGTAGCACGCGTTCGGCCGTCCCGCCCCAGAGACCGTCACCGAAGGCTGGCGCACCACAAACCTCTGATCTCGGGCCCACCCTGCAAAAAAGTAAATAGAACTCCGCCATTTCCTGTCCAAATCTCTCAAACTAAATGACGCGCACGTACCTTAGGGTGTCCCCGATGTGCCTGTAGCACGCGTTCGGCCGTCCCGCCCCAGAGACCGTCACCGAAGGCGGGCGCATCACAAAACTGTGATCTCAGGCCCTCCCTGCAAAAAAGTAAGTAGAACCCTCCCATTTCCTGCCCAAATCTCCCCAACTAAACGATGTGCACGTACCTCAGGGTGTCCCCGATGTGCCTGTAGCACGCGTTCGGCCGTCCCGCCCCAGAGACCGTCACCGAAGGCGGGCGCATCACAAAACTGTGATCTCAGGCCCCCCCTGCAAAAAAGTAAGTAGAACTCCGTCAATTCCTGCCCAAATCTCTCGAACTAAACGACGCGCACGTACCTTAGGGTGTCCCCGATGTGCCTGTAGCACGCGTTCGGCCGTCCCGCCCCAGAGACCGTCACCGAAGGCTGGCGCACCACAAACCTCTGATCTCGGGCCCACCCTGCAAAAAAGTAAATAGAACTCCGCCATTTCCTGTCCAAATCTCTCGAACTAAATGACGCGCACGTACCTTAGGGTGTCCCCGATGTGCCTGTAGCACGCGTTCGGCCGTCCCGCCCCAGAGACCGTCACCGAAGGCTGGCGCACCACAAACCTCTGATCTCGGGCCCACCCTGCAAAAAAGTAAATAGAACTCCGCCATTTCCTGTCCAAATCTCTCAAACTAAATGACGCGCACGTACCTTAGGGTGTCCCCGATGTGCCTGTAGCACGCGTTCGGCCGTCCCGCCCCAGAGACCGTCACCGAAGGCTGGCGCACCACAAACCTCTGATCTCGGGCCCACCCTGCAAAAAAGTAAATAGAACTCCGCCATTTCCTGTCCAAATCTCTCAAACTAAATGACGCGCACGTACCTTAGGGTGTCCCCGATGTGCCTGCGCCATTTCCTGTCCAAATCTCTCAAACTAAATGACGCGCACGTACCTTAGGGTGTCCCCGATGTGCCTGTAGCACGCGTTCGGCCGTCCCGCCCCAAAGACCGTCACCGAAGGCGGGCGCATCACAAAACTGTGATCTCAGGCCCCCCTGCAAAAAAGTAAGTAGAACTCCGTCAATTCCTGCCCACGCCACATACTTTACATTCCTAGCTATGATACAATTCCGTGCAAATCCGTAATGCTTCCTTCCAAACCTGCTTCCGCACCGCCATATCTCGCGATGCTGTGTTGATCACCAAAGCCAGCTCAGCGTCCAGTTGGGTGCACTGCTCTGGCGAGAAGGGGGAGTTTGGAGACTCGACAGTGACCTCCGACATGTGGGCTGGCAAGGCATCTCCGTCAAACGGGTTCTCGCTCGTCACAGCGGTGTTGTTTGCAGTGTGGTGGGAGATAAGTTCTGGGTTCACCTGCCCTTCCCAGTCCACGCCAAAGTTGGCGAGGTCGTCGACTTCCTCTTCTTGGGCAAGCATGAATCGATCGAGTCCACGAGGTCCCTGCTCCAGCAAGCCAAACGTGAACATTTCTCGGGGGGACTGCTTCCTCTCATTCGGCACCGTGATCTTGTGGGAGTTCCAGGCCTCAGCCCATTCCTGTGCATCCTGGTTGATGGCATCGAGGAAGAGGTGATGAAGGAGCCAAACGTGCTCCGGTCGGTCAATGAGCAGTCCACCGGAGACCTCGAGCTCGTAAAAAAAGTTTGCCCACTTCCGTCCAACTCCATTGGTCCAGTCGACCCACAGACGTTCAATGTGAATATTGTGGACAGACCTACAGGGCATCAGTGTGGGCAGTACTGGCGCACCATGGCCACTCACGTTCCCCAGATGTAAGAGCCCCGACCACCGCCTCGCACCTCCTCCATGCGCTCTGCAACCTTTATGTTCTCCACGCCATGATCTCCACGAACGCGACTGGGCCATCCATGGAGTGCTGTGGCTTGCTCAAACAAATCCAGAACAGTTATACTGCGGTTGTTTGTGCTTGCACGAATGCCGACAATGAATCGTGTCTTGCCATCAATGAAACAGTGGATCACTATCTTCCATCGAATGAGTCCTTTGACGAGGACACGACGTTAGCGGGAGACGGGCCTCTGGCAATCACTGGACTTACCGTGTTGCCCGTCGTGATGCCACAGCGAGTTGACCCCTGGAACCCAATACACACGGCGTTCAATAATCCGCTCGCCAAAGACTCTGGAGATCCCGTTTACACGGCTGTACGATGCCTCGATCCGGTCAATGGGGACACGAAAGCCTCGAGAAGCCAGTGCGCCTAATATCATTTCGCGCCCAAAGTAGGGAAAGAGGGAGAGGATGTCGGCAACCTGCCTGTCGAGCGCTTCTGGGTCATCGCTAATGGCTGAGATGGCGGGGGCAGTCGATTGCCACACTCGCGCCACAGAGCCATCCATCTGGACCTCATGGCGATGCACCGGATTCCCTGGCTGTGCCAGGCCACTCTTCAGAGCAGCTCGTCGCACAGTACGCGGAGAGCATCCAATTGACCGGGCGATCCTCGTAGGTCCCCGAAGTTGGAGAGCGCTCGAAAGGAACTGGGTATCAATGTCAAGCTTTGGACGGCCTGTCCCCTTGCCGTTGGGAACTTTGCGCATGACAACGAGAGGGGGGACATTCAATGGGTCCACCGACTGGGTGACTCCCCGGTCAAGTGCTACCTGCATTGCGGCGATATTGTTCCGTAGGGTGGCAAACTCAGCAGCTGGAAAGACATGCTGATGCTAGAGGGGAGACAAGGGCAAGAATCAGCTGTCGCAATGTCATCCAGAGAGAGAGCCACCTGCTCTGCAGCACTTAAAAACCGTGCTGCATCTTGAGATGTGCGTGTAAGTCGCTCTGCATCGCCAAGTTGCGTCCTGAGAGCAAAGTTTACTTTTCTTTGGAGGCGCTGATACGCATCGCGGAGGTTGTGGAGCTGAGGTGGCGGGCTAGCCATTTTCAAACATGGAAAGAGGAAGATAAGTGAGTCACAAAAGTGAGTCACGCCAGCGTCGTTTTGGATCAAGTGGGTATCTATTCAGGCAGTACGGTACACTCAAGACGTCTACAGGACTTTGCATATTTTGGTATGGCGAATTTTTACAGAGCGTTATAATCTCCACCGTCCAAGGCGCATTCGGCAGAAAACCAATGGTCAAAGTCGGTCACCTTGCTCGTGTCATCGAAATCGACATCCTCGATAAGCAGGTTATCAGTCCACTCATTCAGAGGAATCTCGACAGTGTGAAAACAATCGCGGAAGTGAAGATGGTGTTTTCCCTTCGCTGGGATGCGATAAAGGCACACCTGCAGAGAAGATGAGACTGGTCTCTAGTCATTGAAGGGAGGCTGCGACACACCGTCAGATGAAAGTCCGGGTCCAAGGGAACGGCATATCTCTCGGTCATTGAGAACAGGAGGCGCTGGGCGCGGATGAGAGGATCGTTCCGGTGTGCCTTGTACTCCTCTGCTGTGATGTATTTGGCTCGGATGGAGCGCGGGTAGCCTGTGCCGCGGATCCAGCGCAAAAGACGAAGCTGGAACATCTGCGCCTGTAAGAGCTCCTTGTCGGTGAGCCCCGCTGTGCCCTTGTATGTGAACTGCAGTTTGTCGATAACGTCCTGGACATTGCTGATGCGTTGGTTGTACATAGGGACTAGGTGTGCCTTAAACGCGGCGAAATCGGCACAATGCTAGTGGACAGGACAGGTCAGCCAAATACGTACAGGGGGGGCGAAAGGGAAAAAAACTGACGTCAAGCATAGTACGACCAGAAGCAAGCTCGATCGCAAACCCAGTTGCGAAGGCCTGAAATTCGGCGTGCCCCCAAGGGTCAGGGACTCCGAAGAAATAGCCGGTGAGGATAGCGACATGCATGAAGTTATGAACTTCCTCTGTGCGCGGAGTCGCAAAAATGGGTGCCTAATTCCAATCTATTCTTAGCGGGATTCGACGACACTGAAGAGACTCTGACTCACCTCTATACCAGAAACGTAGGTAAGTGCAAGAACGATACCAGGATGGCCGGCCTCCTTGGAAAGATCAAAAATGTCGCCAGCATTGATGGCAAACCAAGGGGCAAGTGTCTTGGCGGCAGAAGGGTCGAGGGCGTTTATGTACGCCAAGGTGAGGCCGCAGAGCCAGGTGCTATCGCGTTGGGTGACTGCAAGCAAAAGGAACGGGCAAATGGGCTCTGGCCCCAATCCGACTTGGATCATGTAGAGTGCTGCCCATGTGCCATCCACCTTGAAAGAGGCAATAACTTCATGTCGGCGTATCGGAAGACCGTAGAATTGGGGCCGGAAATAGACGCCACCGCTTTTGATCCATCGCTTCTTGTCGCTCAGTCGCAAGGCCAGTCCTCTAACGAAAACTGAGTTCTCTGGTCCGGGGCCAGTTGCAGTGGGGCCCTCTGGGTTGGGACTATACCTGTTTGCGGATCAGGCATCAGCGAGTGCGTAACGTGCAGTGTCGAGGTGATGAGCAACTTACACTTGGACCAGGCGGTCGCCATGTATGATCCCTCTGATGGCAGTGAGAGGGCGATCAACCAAGACACCGGTCTCAGCCTGGCTGGCCTTGAATTCCTGGCCGCTATGAAGGATATCGATAGCAGTGATCAGCGTTTCCGCAATCGACAAGGTGGTAGGACCCGAGACTGAGAGCCCCTGCAGCGAGTCTTCCTCAACGTCGCCATAGATGCGTCCACGCCAAGCGACAATGTCGGCGGATGATCGAGTAGCAACTGTCTCGTTAGCTGCAGCAAGGAGCTGTTGCAGAGTTTGCTGCTGCTGCGCCTGAGTGTTCCCCGATTCAGCGTCGGAGAGATCATCATCGATCTCAATGTTGTAGTCCTGGAGCTTTACAGGTTTGTGGACGTTATCCAGAAGCTCGCTGACTGAGGGGAGGGAGAATTCCTCGTCATCCACCTTCGAACGCTTGCCCTCAGGGACCTCGTCTGGCTACAGTGGTTTCAGCGATAAAGATCACGCAAACATTAATGAGGTAACGTACCGCTGGAGAACTGGCATCGCGCTTGCGCGAGGACTGTTCTGCAGCTGCCTAATTGACCGAGTGAGTATGGGCGTTTTGGTGCTTAGGAGGCCGGACGTACGGTGGCTGGACACCCATCCAAACAGCTAGGTTCTGACCCCCCCTCCTCGCGATTGAAATCAGATACACCTTCGAGGCCCCAGAATACACGCCATGGAAGACAAGCATGAGGCACCGGGTCGAAGAAAAAATCGTCAAAGGGGCCCGATGCGTTGCCATGGCGAGGGGCTAGGAGACGTCAGTAGTGAGAGGAGGTGACAATAAGAGCCAAACGGGACTCACCCACGAACAGGAGGCGAAAGACGTCAGTGGTGGGATGGCGGTGGCGGCCGCTAATGGTGCTCAACGCTTTGATGTCAAAATCGCGTTCCATATTGAGTTTCGAGGGAGTGAGCTTGCGCTGGTGCTGAGTGTTGGCGGCTTTCATTTCTAGGAGAGCCCATGTCGCGTGGAAAAAATTAGATGAGTCAGGATACTCGGGATGGGAAGGAAAGGTGATCGTATTTGCAGCGAGGTGCCTGCGAATATGTCCATCAAAGTGGCGCCACAAGCCTGTCGCTGTCTTCTCGAGGATGAGATAGGTGGTCAAATGGCAAGAGGTTAGGGCGTCGAGAAGCTGTGGGCCATCCTCGTTGGTATGGAAAGAGTAACATTCAATTGCGCCGTTTGTTGGATGGGTATGAGTACCAAGCTGAAATCGACGATGATTGAGAGTGGCTCCAGTGGCGAACATGTGGCAAAAACTCACTTGGAAAGGAAGGAGAGCGAAGAACCATGCTACCTGGTTTGGTTTGAGGTTGGGGATCTCGTCACTTCCATTGTCAGCCTCCAGCAACGATGAGCTCGGCGGTGGATTGGAGGAGGCAGTGTTGTTGCGCCGGCTGCCACGAGGCGAGGTGCCATTGGTGGAATGCATCCACTGAATGCTCCGTCGACGTTGGTGCTGGACAGAGTCTGCAACATCACTGCTACGCTCGGCCGAGTCTGGAGCGTTCCAAGGGGAAATCTGAGAGGATGACTTCTGGTTGGCAATAACATTGGTGAAGGCCACTCTAGGCGGTGGCAGGGAGGATGTAGGCGCGAAAGGATTCGGCCTGTTCCGAGGAGGGAGCACGTGATTGCTGGGCTGTGAGGCTGGCTGGGATGAAAATGACGTAGCAGTCGAGTGGGATGGGATGGATTGGGAGCGAGCCGGATGCGTCGAGAACGGATTTGCGGCCCAAGAGTTCGAGGGTGGAAGTGAGGAAGAGGGCGCAGCCCACGAGTTTAAAGTTGGAAGCGAGGGTGAGGACAATGCGACCACAGGAGCGTTTGGGCTTTGCACTGCAGGCGGGGTATCTGGAATATTGCTGGACACAACGCCCACAGCCGCAATCGGGGGGTGGGCAAAATAGGGGTGGCCGCAGAAGCAAAGTGTCTGAGGCGTGTCCGGGAAATCGCGATACTACGGGACAGGTGTCAGTGGGCGAATGTATCCAAAATGGCCACAGGAAACAACATACCCTGCCATCTGGAAGCATGCAGCCAAAGCCACCACACTGGGCGGTGCAAGTCCTGCAAGATCCCCTAGGGGGAAGGCCGAACGACATGAGAAAGAGAGATTATGTGCTGTGGGCAGCTGACAAACTTGTATAGTTGCTGACCAAAGCTCATTTTCAGAAAAGGGGCTAGAATTAGTTCAAAAATATTTCGACCGAAAGGGGGAACTGACAATGACGAATTGGGACGATATCCAAACAGATGACGGCATGCGTGCAGCATTGATGCCTAATTCCTGTGACAGATCCGTAATTGAACCTGCCGGAAACCGGCATGGATACCGCATGGATGCGGCACGGAACTGACTGTGATGGGCACGAAATCGGCATGTTGGTGGCATGCATGCGCATCCATGCACATCCGTGTGCATCGATGCCATCCGTGCGCATCGATGCGCATCCATGCGCACTTGGGTTTTGTCCAGTAACGACCGTCATACAGATGTGTGCCCGTATACATGTGAGTGTTGGAAACTGCTACTACAAACCATATCATCGATGTTTTTATCCTATTCATCAGAGATAGCTTTTAAAAGGGCAGTTAAATGAAGGCAGAACTCAAGAATGGCTCTCTGCGCAAGTAGAGAAAGCAGTATGGTATTAGGCACTCAATGTACTCCATAATGAGTAGCCACCCAAACAGCCATCATATGCTGTAGCCACCCAGCCCCGCATACCAGTTGAGCCGGGTGGCTCCACCGCATACTCTCTAATGTGAGGAAGTTTGTGGGCATCGGTGATTCCCGATAAGCCCTCGGACATCCCAGGCAAAGGGAAACCTCGATATCACCCAAGTACAGCTCAAAGCTAGGACATTGAAGACGATAAGTACACCAAAAAACACTTATGCGCACAGTCCAGGTAAATGTGGCGCATTCATTGCACCTATAATGAGGTGCTGCCTGAAATACTGTTTAAAAACAGTTTAAATGATTTTTTAAACATTCTTTACCGCTTTAAACGAAAACCAAATGGTTGGAGCCTTGCTGGTAGGTAAAATTCGACGTGCAATGTGCTCAGAATTGTATTCCAAGTGATTTCTAAGCTGATTACAATGTCCACTGTCCACCCACAACGACCTTTGCGAATGTCTGTTTACCGCAATCTTCCCCCTGTTTCCGGATTTGGTCTGGTGGATGGTGCAACGGATTCAGAGTCCGGACTGAACGCAACCAATTAAGAATTGAAGGTATTTTGAGCATGATTGGTGTACCTAGTTATACTGGACTGCATAGAAATTTTTGCCAGAATGCTGCTACTCAACGGAACATGGGAGATCGAGACAAAACTGCCAATCAAATCAACGGTGGTGCCCGTCCACATCAATCACTCCACCAAATGAGTTGTGTAAGGTGCACTGGAAAGGTATCTGGAACTATTAGTATAAGACAATGAATAATAACAATGGAAATCCTACCTGATATGCAATGGATCAGCTAGGCTGACATTGGCACTGATATGGCTCATGTTAGGAACGATTCCGGCTGTGACGATACTTGCCGTGTCAGGTGCAGTGTACTTGCACCTGGTAATGCTCCTGACACTCCAAGTATCAGGTGCAGTGTACCTCTTACTAGAACAATAAATATAAGACAACATATCAGGAAGTTTGTTCATACAATAAGAATCAGGTGCGCAAATGCCAGCCATCATCCGGAATCAGCCGACCCGAATCTTATAAGGTGGATAGGGCCGACAAGCGGCAGAGCCCGCTACTATGGAAGTATTCCCGTCGTCCACCTCCATTAAGCATAAACTAAAAGTTCCGAGGCGGCCCCAAACTCACTCGGTCAACGCTGCCGCATCGACCAGCTTGCATCAGGCCGCAAAAAAGTATTTCTGGGCTGCAAGCCCATCCAGTTGTACCAGCCATGGCAGTGAGAACGTCCTGGACTCGACAGAGAATCCAAACAGTTGACAACGATTAGTGTTCATAATAGGGAGGTTGTGCAAAAGCCGCACGAGCCGCATGCGGCTTTTGTGCATTGTGCAAAACCGCATGCGGCACCGTGTGGCTTTTGCTTTCCTGTCTATGATGAATACAAACCCTAGATCTAGTGCCTTGAATGCCATCAGCGTTGATTCCAGCATCAGGGGAAAGGAGGAAAGTGGGGTAAACGGCGGTCTTCGGCAGTGTCAATGTCATAGCCGCACAACAGATGTGCCGAACGGAATAATGACGTCAAATAGGGTGCACATTACATTCGGTAAGTAGTTCAGTGTACTCCATACTACCTAATTCACGTGTATGTCTCCAAAATGAACCTGGATTCACTCAAAAACCCTTTGGTTTGTTGTGCGGCTTTGCACAATACAAAAAAGCCGCACGCGGCCTGTGCGGCTTTTGCACAACCTCCCTAATGACAGATACAGTAATAGCCGAACTCGTAGCTATAATGCTTTACCTAGCAGAAATGACTGAAAGAAGAGCATGCAATTGCAGCAGTTGTGCCGGCCATACAAGATATGGTGACGGTGAGAGACTCGGAGGGCATGGGTCTTGAGCCATGAAGGTTCCATGATCCCCAAACCCGGAAAGAAAATGTTGAGGATGGGGTGGAACATTGTGATTCCGTTACAATCCTAACATCGCCCCAATCTAGAAATTCAGACAGTGGTACATAGACTGGAGAAAAGAAATTGGGCCCTACACTAACCACTGAGATGTTCTCATGTTGCGAGCATGTTTGGAAGCAGGTACCGCCAACCCTGGTTGTTCCCGGTATCGGTTTATCAGAGAGTGGAGAACAACCCGCAGATGATTGAGTCAAATCGGATGCAGGACTCGAGCCTGAGGGGGCACATGGGCATGCTTAAGTACCGGGGCGCACACGTCATAAAAAACCCCTCAAGAGTGTTCGAAGAGGTTAACCGTACATTAAACCCCTAAGATAAAAGCGGCACTGCCACACGCAGAGCAAAGACGACAACGTCTTAAGGGAGGAGGTTGAGGTAAGAGGTGGTTGACGGAATACAGTAGTTAACCCCGAAGCGAAACACCACGTGGAAGCGAAACATCGCAATGTTCACTCACTTCGGGGTGTCAGATGAACTGGAAATTTTGGGACACAAATCTCCTCCCTATATTACTTAGATGTGCAAAATATCTTGTGGGAATACGGCTTGTGGTCCTCACGCTGCACTGATTTAGATCCAGTCATCAAATTGCTGCACGGGTCCAGCTAAAAACAACAAGATGATTATGACGGTCCCTTATGCAGACCTGGGTGGTTCGGGGGGTTTTGAGGTCGCTGGTTACGAATATGACCACCAAAAGAATTGAAAGTACATCGATGGGGCAGAAGCTGTTGATTATTGTGTTTCGCTTCCACGTAATTTGGCCAAATTAGGTCTTCCCGCTGATTTGCGCTCGTTCTCAACCAAAACACCGCAGAATGCTATAATCCTTTGCACTGGGAGGTAGCCAGAAAGCCACTCATGAGATCTAGATTAACGCCAGAGAGATTTGAGTGGTTCTTAAGGCTCCATTTGATACCAACATCAAATTGTTTCGCTTCGGGGTTAACTACTGTACTTGTACGGGAATTCAGAGGGTTAATGTGTCTTATTACGAATCTCAAGTCAAGTCAATTCCGATAAACTCCATGTAGCAGCGTACATAGTTAACTTTACAGCTGTTTGCAAAATTGATGACAGTCGCGTGATTTCAAAACATTTCAAAACATTTTTGGAGTTCTCGTGTTCTGAGCTCGTTTTCGTGCCTCTGAATGCTTTTCCGACATTTTTGATGGTACAAACCGTGTTTTCATAGGCTAAAGTACCCTACAGGGCACTGGAATCAGTGAAAACGGTTCAGTAGAAGATCGGCTGTTTCGGCGCCGCATCAACCGCGCATTACATACGTGCGAACCTTGCTCGCTTCATTCTCGCTTCCTCGTCTCTCATCGTCGCTTGCACAATGTCTACCCGCCGCGCCTCTTCTAGGGTCTCGAAACCGAGCGGACGTGGTCTGCCCTCCTCGGAAAGTCCGCAGGCAATACCCGCAAAACCCAAACCGAAACCGAAGCAGAAGGCCGTTCCACCCAAACCCAAAAAAACTGCCAGTTCCTCGTCTTCCCCCTCTTCCTCGTCGTCCAAATCCTCTCGCGCGCGCAAGAGCAGCGCCACCTCTGCGACATCTCCCAGCCCGGAGCCCATGACCAAGATGCTAGATGATGACAGCGAGTATGAACCGCGTGATTACGAGATCGAGGACGAAGAGCGGCGGGAGCAGGAGGAGCAGGAGGAGCAAGACGAGGAGCAGGAGGAGGATGGAAGTGAGGAGGAGCGTCCTGCTAAGCGTCGTAAGGCTGCACAAGGTATTTATTCATCTCTTTCTTATAGTTTCTCTTCCACTGCGTCATCTCATGATACCAAATCAAAGCCCCTGCGCCGCCCGCCGAAATCACTTACCATATAAACTTCTTTGCAACTTCTGACATGTCGAAACTCGGAAAGAAACCCCAGCCCAAGGGATCCTCCATCTTGAAGCTTCTTGACAATATCACGTTCGATCGCTTTGAGCAAAAGCTGCTCGCCAAATTCTGCAAGTTAGCTAAAATTGCGGTGCCGCCAGAGGACGACGAACTCGACATCAAGTTTCAGGTTCCCCGCCAGGTTGTCAATTATGTTTCCCTTGACGATGAAGATGCGTACAAACATATGATTGCATCAGCCTTGCGCGGACAAAATCCGTCTGCTAACATTGCTATCAGCTATATTGAGGTTCGTTTCTAAAGTTTTATCGTTTGTTTACCTAACCATGCTTAGGACAAGACAGCATCTAAATCGGACGTCGAGGAGGAGAAGGCCGCCGGCAAGAAGAAAGCAGGCAAGAAGAGCAAGGTATGGGCGTGCATATTGTAACGGGCAGTACACTAAGCTTTCTAGGTGCCCTCTGAAAACGACATTTCTCCCGTAAACGCCGAGATCAACGCAAAAATTGCCCTATCGCGCACAAAATATACCTGTCACGACAACGATGGCAGCGACTTTTGTTGGCCGTCTCCAGAAGATGGAAAACATGTCGCACTGGGCCACCCGCACTTCAACATGTGGGCGGCTGCTTGGGTATGTACCAGTCTTCCTCATTTTTGTGATAAATCCGTGAATGATGTCTTGCCGTTATTTTACAGGCACATGGCAATGGTGATGAAGAAACACCGCCTAATCATGCTATTTTCAGCGGCTATGGTAATTCCGGCCTCGCTTCCAAGTCCTTACTCCAACGTCGTGCCGCGGGCGCAGCCACAAACCAAGCCTCAACTGCGACGGGGCCCACGATCCACAATAATTTCACAATTCCCGATGGTCTTCTCGATTTATTTCGTCCTACAGCCACTGCAGTACCACAACCTGCTCCTGCGCCTGCTCCACTTACTCAGACTCATGAGCCGCAGCTTATGCTGCTGCCACAGGGTATGAACGTCGGCCCACAGATGCCAATCGCGACATTTTGCAATATCACAAACCTTGACGACGCAATTGCAGAGAAATTTGCAACTAACAGGTATCGGACAACGGCAGCATTCCGATTTATCGAACTCAAAGACCTCCCGCTGATCCAATTCCTCCCTGGCGAGATTGCGGAGTTGCGAGAGGCGGTTAGGGAGTGGGCGGTAGCAACGTAAAGGACGGTTCTCTTCTCTCCAAGCTCTCCCCAGCTTTCTTCGCGTCACACATGCTTTCTTGCTCATTCCAGATTATGCATACATACCGAATGTCTTCCCTCCTGCAGTTCAAAGTTCCTGTCGCATAATGATACCGCCGCATCACATCACATCGCACATACAACCTTTCTGTTTATTTGCATCACATCACACATACACTGTTTTTCCTCTCGCAATCCACATTCTCTATGTGTACTGATTTCGACTCAACAAATAACTTTCTTGATCAATTCTTACGAGGCCGGTTGGGTTTGTCGAAAACAAGTCGGTGGTCACAAAGAACATACTTACTTGGTGGTTTCGGCCGTGCCGGTCCTAACAAAGGTGCCAGTGGGGTATCAAAGGGATTCCTGAAGTGCTAGAATTTTCTTATGAATTCTATAAACCTCCCCCGGTTTGATTCCTGATGATACTTTTTCTTGCCATCAATTACCGATTGATGGCTGGTTTCTCGTCATACTTCACACCTATCTCTGTTTGAATCACCTACAGAGTCAATTCACTATTTGCTTGACAACCGTCTTACAATGATCCAATTAGAAGTAACCCGCATGCATGAAATACCCTTCGGCGTCCGATGGTGTGATTATTTCCATCGCAATTTTCATGTCGAAGATAAGGCCGGCACCCGTGGATGCGGAGAAGAGATCCGAATGACGACGGATGAAGGCCTTGATTTTCGAAAACGCCTCTTCAATTGGGTTGAAGGCTGGGGAGTAAGGAGGCAAGAATTCAATACGGACGCCTAAATACGTAGAAAGGAATGAGTGCGTGTGTTGAAAAGACATAAAGCACATACGAAAGCGCTCAGCCAGTTCCAGGATCTCTTCTCCATGGTGAATGCGTGCATTGTCCATAACCAGGACTGACAATGGACCAGGGAAGGGGGTAGTAAGAGGCATCTGTCGACAGTCAAATGTGAGATCATGTAACGACTTGCAGCACAGAAAAAAAAGACAGGGAGAGGACGTACGACTTCGTGTTCAATGAAGTCCAGGTAATCAACCCGCTTCATCGAGCCCTCGACCACGCGGTTCGCCATCATCCCGTCGACGGTGAGGAGGCCCGTCCCTGTCAGTCGTGTCCCTCGCACAAGTTTCTCCTTCTTTTTCGCTCGTTGTCCTTTCTTTGATCTACCATATCCACGGCTGTACGTGCGGTCGTTCTTGGACGTCTCGTCGAGAAAGCCAAGGTAGTGCGCCGGATATTCAGCCATCCTGCGCACAAAATCCATCCGAACCTTCTCATTGCGCTCTGCGGCTATCTTCTTCAGCTTCTTCCGTGACATCCCGAGACGCTCCAATTCGCGGAAGTTAGTGGTAAAATGCACGGATATGTATCGATTGTGCTTCAGTAGGTTCAGCATCTCGTCGAGAAACCAATCTGGCCGCAGTTTGACTAGATTCATGATGTAATCGAGGTCGTCTCGCTGGAGAATCCGACGGCGTCCTGAGGTAGTACTCTTGGCCTTCTCTACCCATCCCGTTGTCCGCCAGAGCTTCCGCGTTCGCCAGAACGTCGACTCGGAGAAACCGACAATCTCCAGAATATCGTCGAGCGGTAAGATGTTGCGCTCGAAGAGGTTCATCGCAGCCAATTTGACCTGATGATGGACGACGCGGCCGGGCATGATGAATGTCGTGTGTACGATAGAGGAGAGTCTGTAAGTTTTAACGAGTGTAGCACCAACGAGAGAGGGAGAAAGGGACGATGAAGCGAGAATGAAGCGAGCAAGGTTCGCACGTATGTAACAAGCCCGGCTGATGCGGCGCTGAAAGGCCTGATTCTCTATTGCACCGTTTTCACTGATTCAAGTCTACTGTAGGGTAGTTTAGCTTATGAAAACATGTGTGGTACCATAAAAAATGCCGGAAAAGGATTCAGAGGCGCGAAAACGAGCTCAGAACACGAGAACTCCAAAAATGTTTTGAAATGTTTTGAAATCACGCGACTGTCATCAATTTTGCAAACAGCTGTAATATGTAAGGAAGGAAGGGGCTCGAGCCCCATTGCCTCCGCGCGCGTGTACACGCCATTGCCCTCCTCACCATGCAGTGCCACTGCCTGCACGGGGGGAAAGCGAGCACCGAGCTGAGGAATGATTAACCGACTGTGCGAGAATGATAAGGACGGTCAATACACACCTTGCGCCTCCCCCATAAGTTCGCGAAAATTCATGACATCATGAGCCCAAGTCAGCCCGAGAAGCAACATTTAAGAACCTAGGGAATAGAATGTAGAAGGGTGTTAAGGGAGACGAAGACGGAGGTGGATGCTTCCAGTACATGTGGACGAAGATTATGTCGTGCAATCTGAAAGGTAGACCTAAGTGCAAAGTCGATATTCTACATGTGCTGCCACGGAGTGCGAGCATGCACCAGCAGGCGGAGAATAGGGTAGCCAGGGCAGGTTTTGCACAACAAACAAGACGCCGAGACAAGACGCCGACCGAGAGACTTTAAGCAGAAAGTTCTTGGGGTACAGAGCAAGCAAATGTTGCGGTACAGAAGCGTCAAGGTCAAGCCAGTGGCGAGGGTCACAAGTTGGTTTTGAAGTTGAAGTTGAATAGGTCACATTGGAAGGGCAGAGTACTCGACACGGTCCGTTTGCCCAGGCGGGTGGAGGGAAGTGAAGGGAGAGAGGAAGAGACATGGCAATAGGTGGCCATCAAATCACGCAAGCAACTCACCCAACAGCGTTCAGTCCCCTTGTGCGACGGGAGCGGATTAAAATCTCAGCAAGATTATGAGTGCACGTCGACAATCATTCGGCTTTTGTGCCGTCCTTAGATTTTTGCAGAGGGATCAGTGCTTATGCGAAAACAGACAACGAAAATGCGATGCTCTGCAAGTGGCTGAAGTTAGGGTGCCCTAAGAGCCCGTACCTTATGGTAGCGGGAATTGTGTCAGGGACCTACCTGACACTGTACCTAATACATATTGTTTACAGGAGTTCCTGAAAATAATGGCAGTCACGTCATATTTTTTTGCGCGCTTCCCAAAAAGGAAATCGCTATTCGGCTCTTCTTGACATTCATCACGCGTCTCTTAGCGTCTCTCTTTGCCTTTCCTCACCTCGCTCTCTCTCTCTCCCTCTACATGGCTGCGGCAGCATCGGAAGAAGACATAATTTCCCTCGACGGTTCATCAGATGACGACCTACCAAGCGTGAACGAAATGATTCAAGGTGTAATCGGAGACCATCCGGCAGGTGCGGCATTTCTCAGCCTCACGGGATTTCTGCCAACATCCCGCACTATGCAGCCACTTCCAAATTCCTCGTAAATACTCCCGCGATCATGGAGAAACAAGCGAAAAAACAAGAGCAAAAGGACAAGTGTGCGACCAAGCGCAAACTCGACTCGGACTCGAAGTCTACCGACACGAAGGCCAACAAAGGCAAGAAGAGGAAGGTCGACGATGACGACAACGAACCACCCATCACCGTAACCTACTACATTTACATCGCGAAGCCTCCCCCTCTGAAATTGAATCGGCGCGGTGCCAAGGCCGCTGCTGATGACATACTGCAGAAAGGCCCCTTTCACCTCTGCACGTCTCAGTCTTATACTTCCCTGATATCTGCTATTGCTGCTGAGCTTCCGTGTCGAGTCGAACACATCCCCAAGACGAAGATTACTTGGAAGCCCAAAATACCGAAGGCCGCGGATAAACTGCCGCTTCAAAACGAGATCGGGTATCAGGCTCTTGTCACCGACATGGAGGGAAAGGCGGACAAACGCGTGGTGCTGCTATACATGCCGCGACCTGTCCACCCCATGGAAGACGTCGTGGTGAGAGTGATTTCTTTCTCTATTCCATCTTCAGCTGACACTGTCTTTTGTGGCCAGCCTTGGGACACAAACCGCGACCCCGACCCCGTATTTGACTATTCTGAACTTGAACCTAGTGGCGCGAGCGATTCAATTGAGCAACAAAAGGTTAGCGTGCACTTTTATCGCATTGTCGATTCTACCCATGACGAACAGGTATCATTCAACAAAGCGACGAAGGAGGAGCGGGAGAAGCTCGAGCAGAAGTATCCCATTGGCAACTACCCCAACTTCCCGGACCGCCACGTGTATTTCGATTCTGCAACCGGTTTTTATTTTGAGCTCAATTCCACACATCTCGGTGTTTGGTCGTCCGCCATGGTCTGTCAGGTGCTATGTGGTTGACCGAGAGCTGATTTACATCACAGTCACAAGGCAAAACCGATGAGAATACCCCTCCTGCATCAAAATTCTTTGATGCGAATCAGCGAATCAAAGCTGTTCCTGCCATTATTCCACATGTTCCGGTTCCTCTTGCTGCACCCACCATTCCTGTCCATACTGCTATTCCTGCTCCTGCTCCCGCACCGTCATTCTCAGACCTCCTTTTCGCCTCGCTTCTGAGTGGTGGCGGGCTTGCGGGCTTATTGAATCCCAATAGCGCTGTTGCTCCTGCCCCCCGTGCGCCCCAGCCACGCCCTGCTCCTCTGTCTCCTATCAAGCGTCATTCCATCACTGTCGAGCGCTTTTGCGAACTTTATGCCTTGGAGGAGAAGGACGCTGTTCTTTTGAATGAGGTGGGCTTCAGACCTGGAGATCAGACAGATGTGTCGGTAGACGACGAGCTGAAGAGGATGGGGTTCACGATCTTCAGTTGGAAACACATTCATAACGCTAATCTTCATTTCAAGGCAGATCTTGCCGCCGGAATGTTTGATTGAGCTATGTATAGTTTTTGTCATGTTTTCTTGTCGCTGATTCCTGCATTACTCGGACACTGTCAACTGTACTCGCGTTACAACTCTCTCACATAAATGTACTCGCATTGCCATTCGATATTCAATACAATCGTGTTTTTGTGATTATGATTTTACCAAATGTAGCCTGCATGCCGAAACCACCCTTCCGCCATCTCTGGTGTGATACACGATGTCGACTCATGCAAGGCCGCAATAGGATCTTCGGCTTCATGGATTGCTTCTCCATGGCGGCACAGATGGGCCTTCCCTGTAAACACTTTGTCAGCGCAGGTGTAGAACGAGGCAGAAAGGTTACAAGTGGAAAACGATTCCTCGATGGGGTTTAGGTCCGGCGAATACGGTGGGAGGAACAAGATCATGATGCCTGAAAGCGTGTGAGAAGGCATTGCGACTGGGAGCTCAAAAACGCACCATTCTCATTGAGAACTTCCTGCAATAAGTCTGTATGATGAATTCTGCAGTTATCGAGGACAAGGACGCTTTGAACGTCGGGGTATGGGTTCATCTCCGGCACCTTGGTTCTGCGAGTAGACAATAATGCATGTGTAAGAGCCCACGCACCACATCTTCGACAATAAAATCAAAAAAATCGAAAGCATCCATTGACCCTTCCACAATCCGTGTAGCGATGTATCCGCGGGTGCTCATGGCTGCAGTGAGAGTATAGCGCTCATCACGAATGAATTGATGCACGTAGGTCGCCGGCTGACCAATGGGAGAGCGCCCATAATGTCGTGCGAGTGTGCGTTCATCCTTGCTTGACTCGTCTACTGCAACGAACTCCATTCCCGTCCCGGAAAAGTTGTCAGGGTCACGGATGCAGCCGCGGAAGTCGTCCCTTGAGGCCTCGTTCCTCTCCTTTGCGATCTTCTGCAGCATCTTCCGCGTGAGGCCGGCCCGGACCAACGTCGCCTGCAGCGCAGATCTCGAGATAGCGATGTCGTGATGAATGGCCAGATACCACTGCAATTCATCCAGCATAACCGAAGGATCGTGGAAGAAAATCTCCTTTGCTGCGTTGAGCACTGCTAGGCTGATGATACGCTCACGGCCACGGAGATGAGACGGTGGTTTTGTGACGTTGCCGAACTCCTCGAAGATCGCGCGCCAGCGGTAGAGAGACCTCGGAGACACATGAAAGGCATAGCAGATATCTTCGGGTGACCATCCAACATCCCAGAGTATAAGAGCGCGCTCCTTGATGTCAGAACTGATACAACGATTGACCATGATGAATGTAGGGAAGAGCCGAATAGCGATTTCCTTTTTGTGAAGCGCGGAAAAAAAATGACGTGACTGCCATTATTTTCAGGAACTCCTGTAAGTGCCACAGAAATTCCGGCTGACATGTCGAGTGTCAGGAGCAGTGTCAAGTGCAAATAATCAGTGTCTGTCAGGAAAAGTATTGGAACAACGGAAACTGTTTCTGATATAAACAATGTCAGTTGCAAGCTGATATATTCCATGTCAGTTAGCATTTCAGTCGTTCTTATTCTGTCTCTTATTTCAGGAATGTCAGGTAAGTTTCTGGTGCACCTGACAACCCAATTTGCGGTGTTCTCGAAAATTGCCTTATATGGACATCACGTGGTATGACATAGTTGGTTGGTTGCCAGAAAATCCCAAAATCTCAAAAATCAGTGTATGTTCCGCCATTCACAGAAAAGTACCCCCTTGGTGTAAAGTGCAACTCATTCACAGAACTCCAAGTTGCCAAAACAGTAAGCCTTTTATCAATATCTCAACAACGACAGAGGCATGTATCTATCTTAAAAGTTCTAAGAGTATATAAGTTCACTGGATTGGTGGCAGGGATTAAAGTGGCGGGAATTTATGACTGTTCAGCAACCACACCACTTATTCTTATTGTGCCTCACCTGTCAAACACAGATCATTATCTTGGGTAGTAATTTAATTGAATGGCATCTTCCAATGAATGTTCGATCTCTGAGGGGAGGATGAAATCAGAGAACAGAGAACATAGCGAGTATAGGTAGCAGCCAGCCCAGAAACAAAAATCACATCGCTCTTAAACCTTTTCATAGTTGGTCGAGGCGATCTGACTGCCTGTGTCCGAGTATTCTGACCGACTCGGAGAGAAACTGGCCTGCAGCTGAATAGACTTTGGGGTGATAAAGATTGTGTTGGCCCGAGTAGAATCTGAACTGTGACCAGGCTTGAAGCTTCCAGATGTCATAGTCGAGCTCGCGACCCCAGTGCTGGATATGGTCTCTTTTCGAGATGCGTGAAAGTTGACCATGCGGAAGATGACGAGGAGGGGTCCGAATACAGTTGTGGACAAACAAAGTCCGCCAAAAAAAAATCGATTTTTTTGGGCGAGATGGAGACGCCAATCGAAAGATCTCATCGAGGGCTTCACATCGGTATATGAATTATGTAATTCTGTCGAGCCGTTGTGCCGGAAAGTGCTATTTATTGTTGATGAACCGTCAAAATTTTGGTCATCGGCTAAAAAGCGCGGGAAAAATATGGGAAAAAAAATGGAATCGACGCGGATTCTCAAGGCGAGTTTGAATCTGAAAAAATTAAAAAGATTCATCAAGTGGTTGTTGCGCAAAATAACAAACATTCCTTGATCACATGGTCTGTCACCAGGTTGATTTCCGTGATGTTTCCGACAATACCCCTGCTTTTGTCCATTCTTATACCCACACTGAGCTTCCAATTGTTCCCACTCCATCTTGTCCTCTACTCTCATGGCCACCTGTCGTGGAAGACCTGCTAAACGTGCCAAGAGAAACATCTCTGGTCTGAAGAATCAACCTAGGCTGGCATCTTCACCGGAGAGTCCTGCTCGTAGTCCCAGTCCAACTGACACTCTGGGTGACTATTCTGACACACAAATTCCTGATGATATGGAACTGGACAGCATTATGTATCTTGAGGTTGACACAGATCATGATGACAATGACAATGAAGCAGACTGGGATGAAATTGCAGAGAAGGAATTCAACAATCATTTACTTGAGATGGTTGCTCAAATGGATCAGTCCTCAGCACATGCCTCACTTGCTCCTGATGCACTTCGTGCCTTCGATATGAGTAAATCAAATGGGGGGAAACAACGGAAACAACATGATACCATTATTCCAGACTCAAATCCATCGCCTGCACAGAGGGGCAAAGTTCAGAAGATGACAACTAGTAATAGAGAAGCCAAAGGGCTACATGATGTGTTGGTGGAACGAGGATTCAATATTTCCAAGCTTAGAGCCAAATTTTCTCCAGTTTGCCCCATTGAAAACACTGGGTGTTGCATGGCCTGGCTCTTGAGCCAGCAAGAAGATTTTTTAAACCAGCCCTCTCTGCTTGAGGAGGTGATCACTCAAGCAGGCCATGAATGTATTTTTCTTCCCAAATTCCACTGTGAGTTGAATCCCATTGAAATGGCAAGTGATTTTCTACATGTCCATACTTTGCTTGAATTTGTAAGGACAACCTCAGCTCGGCGCGGGAACTAGCGGGAGAATCCGAAGTAGACTCAATTCACAGTACTAAATACAGAGTTCTAGAATACGCACCTAGCGGGAGAATCTGAAGAGAAGAAAGGATGAGGATTCCCACGCTAGGCGAGGTTTTTATAGCAAATAGGTACTAGCCAGTAGCACGTGTCCGAAGTGATCGGCAATGGTCCCGAGCTTGATCACATAGTACATTCCATTGCGAGCGGCCGGACGAAGGGGAACGAGGGGGAATGGAGTCCGGAGGGACGAGGGGCGACATTCTGGGCAGAGGCGCAGCCGGGGGCTCGGGCGGGGGTTCCGGACAGAAGGTCGGACAGACGGGCGAGGCCGGATGGGGAAGGGGCTGTGGACGAAGGATCAGACAAGGCAGTGGGGCAGTGCGATGGGCTGGAGCCGGACGGACAGGCGGTTCCCCTGACATCACCCCCCCCTTGGAATGCGACACATGAACCTGACATGGGCGTTGCGCTTCCGGAACGAGAGCGAGTCAAATGCGGCCGAGGCGATCCAGCACAGGGTGTTGGGGTAGCGGAGATAATAGGCATCAATGGCATCTTTGGCGAAGATGTCGGAGTGCTATACCCACTTATTGTGTTCCGGGCCGTAGCCTTTCCACCGCACCATGTACCAGAGGCTGTCATAACGAACCTTCGCTTCTAGGATCTCCTCAACCTCCCATTGAACGTTGCGGTCCGTCTGGAGGACAGGTAGTGGTTCGTCGTTCCGGGGACGTCCGGGGAACGGGTCCGGTTCCGCGAGTTGGAGTTTCACCACCGGAAAGACCAGGTGGAGTTGGGAGTACCGCGGGGGAAGCTCGAGCTTGTACGCACCCTTTTCGACAACCTTCACAACTTTAAAGGGGCCGAGACATTTGTCCGCGAATTTGATGGACGGACGGGTCATCTGGATGTCAGAGGCGTCCAGCCAGACTCGGTCGCCTACTTTGATCTCCGGGGCGGGCATGCGTCGGCGGTTGTAGTACAGCTTGAACTCATCTTTGGCCTTAACGAGTGCGGCTTTGGCTTCCGATACTCCAGACGCGATCCGGTCCTGGAACTCGTTCGCGGATTCCACGGTCGAACGCAATCCGTTGGGCTCGAACCCCATCCTGGGGAGCCTCCCGGTGTCCGTCATGAATGGGACTTGTTGCGTTGAGGAATGGACGTGGTTGTTATACGCGAACTCCGTGGCCGGAAGGAGCTCGTCCCAGTCGTCCTGTTTGTAGTTTGTGAAGATCTGGACGAACTGCTCGAGCTCCTGGTTGACACCCTCGGTTTGGCCGTCGGTTTGAGGGTGGTAGGCGGTGGAGGTCGCTGGTTCTATCCCGATAAGGTGCCACAGCTCCGTAGTGAACTCCACGACGAATTGCGGTCCCCAGTCGGAGATGTATTTCCGGGGGGTTCTGTGGTGCCTCCAGACGTTCCGGTAGTAGAGCCGAGCAGCCCCGACTGCACCGAGGCCAGTGTGGCACTCGTTGAAGTGGGCTCGCTTACCCAAGACGACAACCACGACCATGACTGCGTCGAACCCGTGTGCATCCGGGAGCTCGACGATGAAGTCCACCGAGACAGTGTCCCAGCGTTCTTCCGGGATCTCAGTCGGGTAGAGCTCTCTGTGGGGCAGCTTCTGGAGCACCTTTGTCCAGTTGCACGGGTCGCAAGTCCAGACATACTGGCCGACGTGGCGGGACAACTAGGGCCACCAGTAATTCCGGGCAATGAGCTTGAGGGTTTTGAAGCGAATGGCGTGTCCAGCAACCCGAGTGTCATGGTGCAGCGCAATGATCCGGCGTCGGAGGTCCTTATTCCGCGGCACGACAATCTTACCACGGTAGTGAAGGAGGCCTGCAGCAATGCGCCACTCGGACAACCGGGGGGAGTGAACGTTCCGGTTCTTGAGGAGTTCCTGCGCGACAAGTGCAATGGGGTCCTCAAGACCCGGTTCACCTGCAAAGGCCTCCCGGACGTCGCGAAGGAGGGGAACCTCAGGGCCGGTAACCACAACACCTTCTAGGACGCGGACATGGAACAAGTCCGGGCGAAGGAGGGTGACGTCCATGTTGTCTAAGCCTACTCCGTGGTCCGGGCGTCGGGACAGTGTGTCCGGACGACCCATGAGGCGGCCGGGCTGGTGGTGGTGGAGCACGAAGTTGAACCGGGACAGGTACAGGGACCACCGCGCTTGTCTCCGGTTCAAGTTCTGCGCCTTCCAGAAGTACTCCAAGTTTTTGTGATCCGTCCAGATCTCGACCGGATGCTGCGTACCTTCGAGGAAGTGTTGCCACTCCTCTAAGGCTCTGATGATCACGAGCATCTCCTTGTCCTGGATCTCGTAGTTGCGCTCAACGTCACTCAGACTCTTGGAGTAGAATACGACCAGATGCCACCTTCCGTCCGCGTCCAGCTGGGACAGGACGGCCCCGGTAGCGTAGTCGGAGCTGTCCGCCTCGACTTGGTATGGACACGACTCGTCCGGCAGGACCAGGACGGGCTCCGCAGTCACCGCATCCTTGAGGGCTTGGAAAGCGACAGTGGTCCAGGTCCACGCCCTTCTTCGTGAGATCGAAGAGGGGTCGCGCGATGTCCGAGAATGCCCGGATGAACATCCGGTAGAAGTTTGTGAGGCCGAGGAACTGCTGCACGTCCTTCTTGTTCTCCGGAGCAGGCCGGGCGGCAACTCCGGCGACCTTGACGGGGTCCATCTCGATGTGGTTGTGCGAGATGATTACACCGAGGTACTCGATCAACGACTTCTCGAACTCACACTTCTCCAGCCGGAGGTAAAGCTTGTGCGCCTGAAGCTGTCGGAGAACATCTCGGATGATCTCCTGGTGGCCCGCAAGGTCGGAGTGAGCGATGAGGATGTCATCTAGATACACCATGACGTCTCTGGACAGGATGAGGTCTTGGAAGATGTCATTCATCATCATCTGGAACGTGGCCGGAGAGTTGGTGAGGCCAAAGTACATCACCAGCGGCTCAAAGAGCCCTCGGTTGGTACGGAATGCTGCCTTCCACTCGTCGCCTCCCTGGATGTGGACGCTGTTGAAGCCCCATCGGACGTCGAGTTTCATGAAGAACCGAGCTCCATTCAGGCGGTTAATGAGATCGTTAATCAGCGGGAGCAGGTATCGGTTCTTTACGGTCATCGCGTTGAGCGCCCGATAGTCCTGAACGAACCGGAGGCTTCTGTCCTTCTTTTTGATGAAGAAGACCGGAGACGCCATCAGGGACTTAGACAGGCGGATCCGTCCGGTGTTCAGCCCGTCTTCGATGAACACGTTCAGCTCCTTTTGTTTGAGGGGAAAGATCAGGTAGACCTTGCAGTTGGCCGGTTTCGCGTCCGGGATGAGTTCGATGGCGTGGTCCCACGTCCGGTGTTCTGGTAGCGCGTCGAACGACTCCTTGTCGAAAATGTCGGAGAAATCCTCGACCCACGCCGGAACCAAAGTCCCGGGCGGGGCCGAGTTCCGAGCGAAGGCCTCTGCAAGCCACTGAGAAATTGTGCTGCCAGCGCGGATTTCTTCGGCCAGAGCGAACGCGGTGTAGAGGATACGGTCGCCGTCCTCGAGCTCATCATTGTCGTTGTTGTCGTCATCCGGATCCGGAGTGAGGTCCGGAAAGTCATCTCTGTCGTCGTCCGGGTCGTACCCGTCGTCTCTGAGCCACTCCTCCGAGTCAATGGGACCTTCACAGAGTTGCCGGAGGATTGCGGCGGAGATCTTCGCACTGCGACGGACAGCGCGGAGCTCATCCCAGCAAGTGCTGCAACTGGTCAGGCAGCGGGTGATCCGGACCTCCTTGGTCTCCCAGTCGATCTCCGGGTTGTGCTTCTGGAGCCAGGAGTAACCGAGGATGACGTGCTGCTTCCCGAGCCACGTTACCACGAGTTGGATGCGCTCGGAGTGCCCTTTGTAGTTGACGACCATATCAACCACACCGGAAATGCCTCCGGACGCATTGGGTGTGCCGTCGACATTGAGGACCGGGATGGGCTGGGAGAGCTTCTGGACGGGAAGGTTACGAGAGATCACGTACTCCGAGTCGATGAAGTCTCCGGTCGCCCCGCAGTCGACCAGACCCTTCACGGACATCGTAGCCGCAGTCTCTGCCAATTGCATCTCCAACGGAATGTGCAGGGAGTTCCGGCCCTCAACAGAATCAATAACGTACTGCCGGGGTAGTTTGCGCTCCCACCTTGGGCGGCGGATGCGGGAAATGGAAGGAAGGGGTTCTGTCTTCGCCTCCGGGGCTGGAACAGAGGGCTCCGGCTTGGGCACGGAAGCCGGAACGGGGGGTGCGTCTTTCGTTTCAACTGCTGCTTTATTGGGTATATCTTTGTACAAGCAGGAGTAACGATTGGGAGACATGACCGAGGGCGCACCACTCACTCAGTCGTGGCCGGAAAACCCTCCGGCTCAGCATCTCCGGTCTCCGGTTCGGCCAGGAGTCCAGCGGTGGTGGAGAGGCGGGCGAAGAGCTCTCCGAGGAGATCGTCACCGAGTTGACGGACGACCTCGTCCAGGACATCCGCGTGCCGGATGTCCGAGGGAGTTGGACAGTCTCGGGCGAGATGTCCGACTGCACCGCAAGGGAAGCAAGTGCGGGGCGTGAAACGCGCGCGGGTCCAGTCGACATCCATCAGAATGCCAGGCGGAAGGGCGGGCACCGGCGCAGCTTTAGGAGCGGGCGTGAAGGAGGGGACTGGGAGGAACGTCCCAGTGCGGGGGGTGCGGCCGGAGCCGGGGTGCGAGTCGGGGGTGCTCCCGCTTGGACACGGGTGAGGGTGTCGTACTGGCGGAAAGCACGGAGACGCCATCCGACGTAGTCTAACAGCGCCGGGGCGGTTCTGGACGTTGTGGTCACTGTATTAATCCGCGGATTGAGCCCTGCACGGTACTTAGTGACGCGGACGAGTGGGTCCGTGTAGGTAATAGCGGTGGGTCTCTAGCCAGAGGAGAGCTTGGTCCTGCTCATTCTCTTCTACGAACTGGAGCCGGAACCGGACTCAATTCCGCCCAAGATGGGAAAGGGAAAGGAGCGATTGCAGACTGCCATTCTGCCCATCGTCCGGCCGTGTCTCGTGCCATAAAAGACATGGTGTACTGCACGAGTTTTTCCTCTACAACCTGTCTGTGGACCATAAAGGCTTCCGGAACTAGTCAGAGGTATGTAAGGATGGAGTGGAGGAACATCCCCCTTGTGTCCGGTCGCTGTCGAAAACGGCCGGGGGGTTCGGACGGAGAACCGATTTTGCTGCGGGGGTGAGGGTGGTGAAGTCTGGACCCGCCACCAGAGCCGGAGCGGCAGGGACAGGGGCAGCTGCGGGTGGATTCTGGCTGTTGTGTAAAACACGGAGGAGTAAGACTTCGATATTCGCGAGAGAGTCTTCAACCGCTGTCAGCCAGGACTCGGGGTCGGAAGCTGAGTCCGGATGTGAACATCCGGGAGCTCGGGTTGTGTGGCCCCGTTTCCGGACGTCGGGGTGTCCATGGAGGAGGAGGGGTCAAGATTGGAAGTGGGGGAGGCCAGAGCGCTAGCATAGCGGTCTGAGTCCGAGTCTACACCAAACTTCCCAATCTTGACCGGTTGATCCCTTAGATCCTTTCTTCTGCTGTAAGGGCAACCTCAGCTCGCCGCGGGAGCGCGGGAACTAGCGGGAGAATCCGAAGTAGACTCAATTCACAGTACTAAATTAAGAGTTCTAGAATACGCACCTAGGGGGAGAATCCAAAGAGAAGAAAGGATGAGGATTCCCATGCTAGGCGAGGTTTTTATAGCAAATAGGTACTAGCCAGTAGCACGTGTCCGAAGTGATTGGCAATGGTCCCGAGCTTGATCGCATAGCACGTTCCAGTGCGAGCGGCTGGACAAAGGGGAACGAGGGGGAACGGAGTCCGGAGGGATGAGGGGTGACGTTCCGGGCGGAGGCGCAGCCGGGGGCTCGGACGGGGGTTCCGGACGGAAGGTCAGACGGACGGGCGAGGCTGGACGAGGAAGGGGCTGTGGACGAAGGATCGGACGAGGCAGTGAGGCAGTGCGATGGGCCGGAGCCGGACGGATGGACGGACAGACAGACAGACGGGCAGTTCCCCTGAGAGAATTGAAGCAATTTACACAGTACTGGGGATGGTACAAGTATCACTACAGGCAAATCCCCAAGACCAGCTTTGCCGCATCAAAGGAGTTGGCATTGAAATACCTGGATGCTTGTCCAGTTAAAGTTATTTAGCAGTTCATCAATAGATCATGGAGGTTTATGAGTGCTTATAGGAAAGGGCTTACAGGTAAGGCAGCAGAATGGGCAGTGAGGCCACAAAAGCAGCACCGCGCACTCTCGAGTACGGCGTTGGCAGCAATTGAGGCTATTGTAGCTGATGCATGATGTAATTTATGTAATGTGGCTGTGCGAAAAAACCCGATGTTCGCCAATTGCCTCAAATCACACATCTGAAAATTGGATCTGGGCCAAAAAATTGGCCGCCGGCCATTCCTCATGGGAAAAACTTTGGAGGTGGGTTTTTGAGCTCTTTGAGTGAATCCGGATCTGATGTGCATAAATTTGGAGCCAAAATAATTCTAGATTGGGCTACAGATCACTTGCGGGCTTTGTTTGTCCACAACTGTAGCTTCCCTCCCTCGCTTTGTTGTAGGGCATGCGCAGGATGTTCCCCCGAACCTCACCCACCGCGATGTGTGTAGGGCTACGGATATGAATTATGCACGTCGAACAAGTGAAGTATGTATGAAACCAAAAATCAAAGTCTGTATGTCCAAGCAATGCGTTTCTAAGATAAAATCAACCCTGTACAATCCGAACTCAATTCATGTTGAAAACGACTCCCAAATCATCGTGGAGACAGAATTGAGGTGAGAAATGTCGGCATTTCTCGCACAAAACAAGGACTGGAATGGGATAGATATGGAGATTCGCATCTGGTTTCTATGTGGTCTGCCTCCCCTCGATCCATCAACAGAACTATCCGTTCGATTCACGGGCCAGAGGCCGCCAACCACTGAAATTGTGGGTTTATTTTTTATATTTCGTGTAATCTCTATTTTGGTCGCAATTGCGGAGGCTTGGCCCCCAGATGCCGAGCATATAGAAGAACTTCGAGCCGGGGGCGTTGGAGAGGGGGCAATCTCGAGAATGACTGTGACGTGGTCCGCTCCTCTACTTGAACATTCCAGCCCCGATCCAAAATCCGGAATCGCCGGATGCCAAGGGATTACTCGTTTTGCGTCTGTTTTGACCTTACAATATTGTATTGTGGGGGATTCGGCGAATATGAAGCGCAACCAGGTGTCTCCCCATTCCATGTGCACGCCAGTGAAGTTACCCGGCGCTGGTTGAAATGAAAGAGGCGCTGGTGGTACCAATCTGCAGCGGCACCGAGTAGAAAATCTTTTTTAACAACGAACAGAGAACATAAGCTTTCCTGTCTTGGGAGGAATTCTAAGTTTGGATTTCCGCCCAGATTCGTGGAATTTACATGCATTCGGAGACGTGGATACAGGAGAGAGACGGCAATTCATGTGGCGTGTATAAGGCTTTCATCGCCCAGTCCCCGATCACACCAAGTAAAACATCTCACAAGACAATGCCGCGGGAGAACCGGCGTATTCCAGTAGTTGATGGCCGTGCAATTCATGCAAGACATTGCCTTCTGGACCAATGGAAAGGTATTTAAGGGAAGGTTGAATATCACAGAAAGCATCAACTCCAATTATCACAGTATTTGCTTCAGAGCTCATCTACAATGTTTTCTCTCAACAAAATTTCCATTCTTGTCGCTGTCCTCTTCGCGGCTGCCAAAGTCAACGCTCAGGATTTCGCCGCCTTCACAGGCACTGCTTGCGACGGAATTGTAGGCCTTGATGTGGCCTGTGACGGTACCTGCTTCGATTTCGCTGGAAGGCATTCTTTTGAGGCAAGTAGGACGGAAGAAATAACGGGGATTGATACTGATACTTCATCTTCAGATTACCTCGCAGACGGACGTCTCTGTCACCATGTACGAAGGCGTGGATTGCACCGGCCAGGATTTCCCTTTCGGAGGAGAAAGCCATGGGGCCTGCATCGACGTCCAAACCGGCACATCAGTCAAGTCCTTCAGATGTGTCCACGTTTAAGGTGAACGCGGCTATAGCTCTGCTCGGTCCATCTGCTAACATACGAGACGTAGTCTCTGGAATCCGGTCTTCCACGAGTTCTTTGCTCCTCTTCAGCTAATAGCCGAGTATATGATTTTGGGTGCACAAATTAGTGACATTTATGGTGGATGTTGTTACACTGTGCCTCTAAAATCTTTCTTTTGGTCTATAATCAACGTGAGTTTGAACCGAATCATGATTTGCAAACCAGGGTATGGTTGGGTTACTGCATATGCGGTATTTTGAGGCATAGGAAGTTGCCTGTTGTACCGAGGTCCATTCTGCCCTTGAACTCCAACCAGGTGCCCAACAAGGCAATAAAGTCGGTACGGATTCCGAAATTACTTCATTTTCAATTTGAAGTTCGACCCAAATCTACCTTCTTGAAGTGCCCAGTATTTCTCGCACAAGAACTGGAGTAGTGGATGGTGCGCATCTCCGGTCTCGGGTAGGGTCTGGGTCGTTGTCCATAGGCATCCAAGGAAACCTTTTTCTCTCATCATGCTCTGTCCAAATTTCCATGGATGTCCCCGAAGCAGTGATACTGCTCTGCCGTCGAGGAAGTGGACGGTGAAATACATTAATGTTTGACATGGTGTTTATGTTGAATTTATCCTGGATTGAAGTAAGTACCAAGTATTGCTTTTTCTCGCACAAGACAAGGACTGAAGTACTGGAGTGAGGTGAATATGGCTCTATAGCGGGAGGTCCGCATGCTCAGCAGAACAATACCATTCGCGGTCTCAAATTGACACGACAGGGAATCCCGTTCGATTTTGGTCTAGGTATGGGATAGTTAACCGCTCCGAAATAAACGTTTATGTACCGTGCTTCAATTTCAGGTACGTCCCAAATACTACTTAGTTAGTATCCACAAGCTCTCAAGAGCTCAAATTTCTACCAAACCAATCACTTGCATCCGTTGACCTGGACTTACCTAAGCATGTGAACCACATCCACGGTTCCAAAACTCGAAATTTTCTCACCAATCAAGATTGAGAAGGGGGTGAATATGGCTTGGTAGCGCGTTATCCGCATCTTCCGTCTGAGGGGAGTAAAGTGTCTGCCCTTCGGCATAATTGCCCGTTCAATTCGGGACCCGGCCATGCGCAAGGCTTTGACGAAACTTTTTTGCCCATGAATCATGAGTCACATGTTGCGTCGGTCCCGCGCGCACCTCCGAAAGGTTCCAAGAGCTTCAAACATTACTTATATACGACCACTCAGCCTGCCAAATCAGCCCCGTTGGAAATAACGTCGAGTAGGATTGAAAATTAATTTCGAGCATGGTTGAATTACTTGTACGTATTTCCACAGATGTACGCGTCTGATACCCCTATCCAACCCTTATCATGTTTTAATCGCCTCATTGCTTCTTTTATCTTCCCTCTAAGTTGTGTCCACCATCTTCCATTTTCCATTTCCGGGCGGTCCACGTATATATGCAGTGCCTTCCATGTCCGCGACGTCAATGACGATCATTGGGCAGAAGTCCCGTTTGATTCGGGGCTCGGCCATGGGGTTGAAATCCGTGCTTTTTGACCCCATATTAGTTCATGGACTTGGCATTCTCGTTCGCGATCATTCAGCAGAGGTCCTCGTTCGACTCAAAGAAATGGGGAAGGGCTAAGGATTCATCTAAGTATGTAGATTCCGCCCTGTTGCACTGAGATCCATTCTGGCACAAAACCTTGAGTAGAACGGGATGAATATGGCTTGGTATGGGGTGGCCCGCGTCTGCGGTCCCAGGAGACGAGTCACGCGGGCAAGCCCGTTCGATTCGGGGCCAAGCTATGGACCTGCATCGATGTTTTTCTCTTATTTACGCTCCTTTTTAAATAACAGTACTACTCCTCGGCCGTCGAGGAAATAGACGGCGACTCGCATTGATGTTTGACATGGTGTTTATGTTGAATTAATGGTGGCCGAACTTCCAGTTGGTCGAATGCAAATGCCAAATATTGGTTTTTTTTACACAAGACAAGGACTAGAGCGAGATGAATATGGCTTGGTAGCGGGAGGTCCGCATTTGCCTTCTATGTGATAGTCGTATGCCATTCGGCAGAACTGCCCGTTCGATTCGGGTCCCGGCCGTGGGTGAGCGTCCTGGGAAGTAAACATTTTTCTACCATGCTTCTATTTCAGGTACATTCCTAACAACTAGTATTCCCAAACTCTCGAGAGCTCAAATCTTCACCAAACCAATCAACCGTTGATTCAGACTTGCCTATGTGAACCACATCCACGGATGATCCCAACTTTCGGTCTGCCCTTGAAATCGGAGGAGTCTCTCACAGACAGACACTTCAACAATATGAATTGGTACCTCGATTTGTTGAAAAATGGGAGGATCCTTCCCACCAATCAAGATTGAGACGAGGTTGAATATGGCCTGGTAGCGCGTGATCCGCATCTACCGTCTGAGGGAGAAAAATATTACCAGTGGGTGGAGCTGCCCGTTCGATTCGGCGCCAGGCCATGTGGCATGCAATCCAAAATGTACTTTTTTTTGTATAATGCTCTGATTTCTGGTACACTTCCGAGCTCTGTGCGTATGGAGCTATAAGATTCATCGAATTAACGCTGTCCACATTTAAGAGCCTCAAACCTCCGTCGGAGGCAACACCATCCATGCTTCAGAATTCCGAAAGGATTCCCAACATACTTAGTCTGATATCCGTTGATATCTCATAATTTGGGCTCAAATGTTCTTCGAAATCCTTCGGAAACTTCACGGCTCGGAAGAGAATTAACGTGGTTTGGTAGCGTGAGGTCCGCACCTGTGGTCACTCAGGAATAAATCCCGCAATGACTTAACGCCCCCGTTCGATTCGGGACTATCGCGTTCACGTAAAACTGGAATTTTTTGTCTCTTGCTGCAAGATTCAACTCAGAGTTTTTTCGAACCCATTTTTGTACTTCATCTCAAAATTGAGTGTCCTTTGAAGAGCGCGTTACGTGCGCATGTGTACGCGTTCAAGCTTGATGCCACGTGACACTGTCCTTTACCGGACCCACTTCGCTGAAAACTTGCTGAAAACTAGATCCAAGTCGAAACCAAGGCAAAATCCAAAGCCGCTGCTACCGAGTCCCACCGCCCACCACTTCTACGACGACGCTTACTGCCCCGTCGCTATCGACCTTCTTGCTCTCGGGCTCTGGCTCCCTCTTCGGCGCATTCACTGACCGCACTGCAGAAGAGGCGGAGCCGCCGCTCCGGTCCGCGCTCATTCGAAGAAGACAAAGAAGAAGGGTGCTGCGTCTACAGCTGCGTCTGCTGGGTCAGTACCTGCGATATGGAAGTCCGCTCTACCCACCCCCGGACCCGCCTCTGCGTCTCTCCCGCTTCTCCTCCTGGTACGTGCCTCCGCGCGGTCGATACTTCTTCGGTGGTGGACGCGGCGCTCCCTGGCACCTGGCGCTTCGGCCAAAGGCAACAAATTTAAGGGAGGGAAGGATAAGAAGAACGCTTCGGGCCCCCTCTACCTACTCGTTCAGCGGACAAGGATAAAGCGGGGAGAGCCCGGACCACGGCTGGTCTCCTCCGCATCCATTCCCCCTCCACACCCAGCGCCAGCGCCAGTCACTGAGGACTCGCTCCCAAAGGAGGACGAAAAGCAAGCGGAGGATGGAGACGAAAAAGACTCCGAAGCGGAAGAGATCCCCTCCCGGCCATGCGCCCTAAGCCGAGCCTGCACAAGCCCCCGAGGCCCCCGTTGACGAACCGCCTGCTGCCAAAGCCGAGGAAGATGGAGGTTAAAACATTGAGTGAGTAGTTTTGCATTGGTTCTTTGATTGGACGTTTCGGTTTTCTTGTTGGGGGTTTTTCGTGGTGGTGGGATTTGGAGGCACAGCGACGGTGTGCGTACGGTCCATTTGTGCGTTTCGGGCTTGGCGGCGTCTGTTTCACCGTTTGCTTTATCTTTCTGGTCTCTTCACTTGTGTTGTCTCTGGGCTTTGCGCTTGTCATGATGAGACGACGAGGTTTGGAAGCGGTCTTGGTGTCGTGAACTCGAGCTGCCGCGCCCTCGTGCGCGCTGCGGCTCTCAAGACCAGCGACCACGTCGAATTTGGGCTTTGGCCTTGACCTCGTGCGAATAGCGCATCCGCTGCCGGCGTGGAGGTGGTGGAGATGGCGCCAGTTTGCGACAAGAGGACAATCCCATGTTGTCGCGCATACAGCCGGCCCGAGGCCAAGAGCATACTTCGAGCCTACTCGCTGAGGAGAGGAAAGTGGTCGCGCCCGGTACGTCGACTTGGAGCTTTGGTTTCCTGTGAATCTGCTGCCGATGAGCGATGCGGCGCAGATGGCGCGAGTTTGCGAAAAGAGGACGATTCGATGTTTTGAGGGACAACAGTGCCGCACCCGAGGCGGGCGAGGGGCGAGGCTCCGCCAGTGTGACCGAGGAGAGCCTGCCAGGACGAAGACTCCGAGGCGGAGGAGATCCTAAGGTCGGGCATGCGCCCAAGGCGAGCCTGAACAAGCCCCCGAAGCCGAGGGAGACGGGTTGGATGAGTGAGTTTTTCTTTAATTGGGTTTTGATTGGGTTTTTCTTGCTATTCTATTCCACTGTGCTTTACTCTTCCCGTTTCCGGTCTCTTCCTTTCTTCTCCTCTGCTTCCTTTCACATTTCCTTCTGTATTTCTCATCTTCTTGCTATATGCTCCCCCTCGCGCGCGTCATGTGCTGTTCCCGGCCCGGTGTCGGGCAGCGTGCGCCTACTTCTTCTATCACCAACACTTCTACCGACCCGCTTGCCGCCGCGGTCAACCCGCGGGCGAGGCCGACATAAACGAAGACACCGCGCCGCCTCCGAGAAGCGCTCGCCGCCGCCGACGCGGAGCTCGCGGCGCAGTACGAACGGAAAGGGCAGGAGATGGAGATGAAGGAGAGGAGAGGAGGGAGCGGGCGGAGGAGGACGACGGGTGGGGGATCGTGCTTGGGAAGAAGAGAGGGCCGGGGGCGGGTGAGTCGTTTCGGCTTTGGAGTTTTTTGCGGGCAAGGGAAAGCCTAGGGTGGGGCGTGGGGAAGAGCGGGTAGGCCGCCACGTAGTAAGGAAGTGTGCACCGCGCGCCGTTGGCATGGCTCGACGTCAGGGGACCCTTTCATGGGAAGATGTGCGATTGATCTATGGACGGGCGTTCGTGTGCCCGCCATGTGGATTCGCATCCCTTGTGATTTCGGGAAGGTCGAGACGCGGGACGAGGAGCACGGCGATGGCGTCGTGTCACGTCCATTATCCTCTCATGAAGGTAGAGATGGGGCGGGGCGGGCACGTCTCCGGCGCCTCCCTGGGTCTGGACGCCGGTGCGTGTCGTCGCTCAGGTGCTAATCAGGAAGCCGCTAGCTTCTTTCGAACGAACAGTGAAGCAGCGATGAGGGTTGAACCACTGCGATCTGGGGCAAGGTTGGTTTACCTCAAGACGTCGACCTGCCCGCCGAATAGAACAAAGACAGCGTAATTTGGAGGTGGATGCCCTGTACGGGGCGAATTTCTGGTATATCTTTCCTTTTTCTTTCCATTCGGGGAGCCAACTTATTTTGTTTCAGGCATCGCTCGAATGGATTGACTAAGCATTTCGATTTCACCGCCAATAAGTATTCCAGATTAATGGCGATCCAAAATTGGTTTGGGAAGCGTGGCAGGACGGTGAAGATCCTGTGCAGCGGGTTCATCACGACGATATGCACCCGCAAGATTTTACTGTGTCCGTCCTGTCAGCTTCCCGGTCAATGATATGGTATCTTCTTCTTTGCTCACGCCATGACGTTCGTCGTTCAGTGTTGTCCAGACTTTGGAGCACTGCTGCCATATAATCTCTCCTGCGCTCCAAAGGTCAGTCATCACATCTCCTTGAAGTTCTTTTCCTGTTTGCAAGGAAGGGGGAGAGCGAAGATGGGATCGTTCAGAGAGGTTGGGATTGGGTGGGGACGGTAGCAGATATTCGCGTGGTTGATCATGCCCACTGAAATAGGACGCGGTTCTCTCCGTTCTCGCCGAGTTCTCTCGTGAGATATCAAACATGGCCTGTGCCGGTTAAACATACTCACGATAGCTGTGGTGGTGGCCAGATTAGCGAATGCGCTACAGCCATTCTCGGGTTCTTCTCTCACCGTCCGCATTCTTGCCTGTTTTAAATTATGATCATCTTCCGCTTCCAATTAACCAATTAACTTCGATCTGTTCAGGTCATCAGTACTCCCACTTTTGCGCCCGAACATTCATCATCTGAACCGTAGCCGTGCTCACGCCTAGTAGTATATAACTAGAATCCCAAGCTAGCTTTCCCAAGCTTTTGTAGCTTCATCCCCCTTATCCCTCATGACCGTCCAATTGGAAATCCGGGACATCAAGAACCGCTTGTACATAGCTATGGTAGGGCTGCGCGCTACTCCCAAGAACACGCCCTAATCATTATTCAATGCGAAATTCAAAGGCCGAGGTTTTTCTATATGGTACTACCGTTCGGCTTACCACCGGACTCCAGCTCAATGCTTCCGTTTTCTAGGGGGCTATGTAGTCATGTTTGGATTTTATATCCACGTTCTACATACACGAGGCTTGTGGAGGCAACCATGGAGGAATTGTGTTTTGCCTGGTGCCACGATACTCCTATTCATCCTTTGCACGGCACATTCAGCGTCCCTGCTTGTCAGCACTGTGTTGCTGGATCGAGCTGAGGAAGCCGGCTTAGCCGACTTGGAGGTAGCCAGCGCGGAGAACATGGACTTGGTCTATGAGGCCCTGATCACTGAGGCCCTGACCACTGCGGCCATCTCGATCCGAGTAACAAATGCGATCTACGTTACCAGCAAGTATGTGTCTCCTCGGTCAAGTGAAACGGTATTGAACGGGTCCTTTTAGTGTTCTCGCGGATGCCATTTTCGTGAGTTCGCGTGGTCTCGTTAGTCGCTTCAGCTCTCTGACGGTTGCATAGATATTTCGGTGCTTTGCAATTTGGAACTTTCGCTGGAGTGTCATTATCATTCCAACATTTTTTACTATTGCTGTGGCCGGTGAGCCGACCGGCTCCCAATAATAACTGATACTTACTTCTTGGTCCAGCTTTGGGTTATTCGGCCTCATTGTCATCTATTGTTTTTCTATTTGTGGGCAGTATCGGGACGTCGTTCTTCACAACGGTCATGCTGATGGGTCTGAGTGGTATGTTCATTTCGTGTGGGACTTTTGACCGGTGCCGGGATGTAATCACTTCTCAGCGGGAAGGATCTGGTGGCTCGCACGCAAGGCTCGCCAGGTCCTGGGAAAGAAAATGATAAGCAGGTACTACACCGTGTGTGCGATGATGTACGTGTGTCAGTATTCACTTCCCGCCTTGGCCTGACATTTGTTAGTTTGGAGTCCGGAGCGCTGTACTGTGCCGGTGCGATGGCATTCATTATACTCTTCGTGAATTTTTGGACAATGGACGGGAGTTACGTTGGTGTAAGTCTGTGCCTCCATCTTAGCCATTTCCCATCTTAGAACGCGCAGGACATCGCTTTTTCGACGGGAGCACTATTGGGGCAACTAGTGGTACGTCTGTCGCCAAAGCCCATTCTCGAGCCCTGCTGATGAATTGTCCAGGGGATTGCGCCGACAATCATTGCGGTCCGCGTTGGTATAGGGAAAAGTGTCGAAAGCGCGGACAGTTTTGTGGAAATGGCGCAACCGCGCGCCTGGGCTTGCGAGATTCTGGCAGCCATTGGCTCACCCGTTTCAATTCAACAGCGGTTTTTGGGCCTTCGACGCGAAAGTGGCAACGATAGCGTAAAGGCGGACATGGTTTGTTACAGCTAATTGCAGTACCTAAGGCGCGGATTAAAAATCTCTGTTTTGAGATGTTTTCAAAGAATTCCCGATATCTCAGTCAGTTCTTCACCAATTCGCATGAAAACTATATAGATCTACTCAGCTAATTCATACGCAATTAGTGATAGAAAGAAATCCATGAAAATATTATATATTTGGAATTTTCTGGTTTTGGGCTGTTTTCACACCAAAAGCTGTCTAGCATTCCGAGAACATATCCCAGTGGTCTGATATATTGGGAAGGACAACATGTATAACTGAGGTAATTAGTGATAGAGCCAGAAACATATGGGATTCCTCAATAAATACAATGTTTACAGTATCTTTCAAGGCCAAAACTGGTGAATGTATCTGATGGAGCTGCAGGGACTGTAGAGTAATTTATCCGTATTTCTGGCTCTATCACTAATTTCTTCCAGTCATACATGTTATCCTTCCTCAAAAATTAGGCCACTGGAACATGCTTTCAGCATGCTAGATGGCCTTTGGTGTGAAAACAGCCCAAAAGGAGAAAATTCCAAATATATAATATTTTCATGGATTTCTTTCTATCACTAATTGCGTATGAATTAGCTGAGTAGATCTATATAGTTTCCATGCGAATCGGTGAAGAACTGACTGAGATATTGGGAATTCTTTGAAAACATTCCAAAACAGAGATTTTTAATCCGCGCCTTAGGTACTGCAATTAGCTGTAATGACGGAGAATAACACTTTCTCTGAAACTGTTTTATCTGGCTGACAGGCTTTTCGCTTCCCTTCTATCTACTCTATCCCTCAAGGGTGAGCCACAGATGATGAAAGGTGTTTGCGTGAACAAAAATCATTGAGCCGTACAGTTGGGCAACCAGAGCAAGAATGCTATTTTTACCGCCTACATTTCTTAATCCGTCCTGGTTGCTGTAGGCAAATCTAAGCACAGCTACGGCATGGCGGATTGAAGGCATGCATCCTATGAAGGGTTGGAATGAGCACTTACCTTTCAAGCCAGTAAAATACATTGCGTTTAGCCCAACTTGCGCGGACCAGGTAAATGTACAGTTCTCCCGCCGAGGCTGCGCTCTCTCGCATTCAATCTGGGCACGTCGCGGGTATCCATCTGTGTCGTGTAGATGCACAAATTCATCAATCACCGTTGTCTTCCTCCGTTTCTGGATTTATTCATTTTTGTTCGGCCCGTCAGTGTCAACTTCTAAGTGAGAATATTACGTCTTTAGCCCTGTTGCTGTGTCTGTGTCCTCCCAGGATGCACTGCCGCCCGATCTGTGCGTTTCCACACAACAATCCTGTTCTTATCCTAGATGGTAGTATATGACTGGAATGATATAGCCCCTTCCTCTGTCCCTTCCTCCCGTCCTATTCCTCATGGCATTGGCTGGGCCATTGAAAATCGAGGATATTGAGAACAGCATGTACATAGCTATGGTAAGTGCTCCATACCATGTTCAAGAACCGGGCCTACTCATTCTCAAAGGCGGAGGTATTTCTGTATGGTGGGTATTCATCTTTCCAGTTGGTCATACCTCAATTTTGTCTAGGAGTATACGCAGTCATGTTTGGATTTTATGTCCACGTTCTATCCACTCAAGGCATGGGGAAGAATCGTGCTTTGCCTGTGGCGACAATACTCCTGTTCATCCTCTGCACGGCACATTTGGGCCTTCTGCTTGCCAGCACTGTATTTTACAATCATGCGTTGACCTCGAAACCCACACTCAAGCATGGACGTGAGCCAGACCCGGTACTTCAAGCAACGAATGCAATCTATGTTACGAGCAAGTGCGTATCCGCGTGTCAAGCGGCATGGTATCGAGGAACTCATTCTGCTCTAGTTTGGTCGCGGATAGCATATTTGTGAGTTCGCGCATTGACAGAGGATCAGTTCGGTGAGGCGAGGGCGGTTGGCCAGATATTTCGATGCTATGCAATCTGGAATTTCCGCTGGAGAGTTATCATCATTCCGATATTCTCTACTGTTCTTGTCGCTGATGAGTTGACTAGCTTCCGGCAATGACCGGATCGGCCACTCATTTAGTGGTTGAGCTTTGGGCTGTGCCGGTTCACTCTCCGCCAACGCATTTTTCGTGTTCGAAAGTTTCTTCGCTAGGTTATCCATCGCAATGTCGCTCTTCACGACGATCATGCTGATGGTTCTCAGTGGTATGTTCGTTCCGGCGTGCGGGGATGTTGACTTATGTCAAGATCTCATGATTTCTCAGCGGGAAGGATCTGGTGGCTGGCGCGCAGAGCTCGCCAGGTCTTGGGAAATAAAAGGATAGACAGGTACTACACTGCGTGTGTGATGATGTACATGTGTCAGTATCCCCCTCCACTCTTGGACTGATATTGGTTAGTTTGAAATCCGGGGCGCTCTACTGTGCTGGTGCAATCGCATTCGTCATCCTCGGATTCCAGCAATCTTTCGCTCACTCCAATCATGGTGGTATAAGCCTCCTCTTCCGTCTTAGTCCTTCCGCGCCTCACATCGCGCAGACTACCGCATTTGCGACGGGAGCCGTATTGGGACAACTAGTGGTATATCCGAGGCCAAACCCAATCCAGGGCCCTGTTGATGAATTTTCAAGGGGATTGCACCGACAATCATTGCAGTTCGCGTTGGCCTAGGAGAAAGTGCCGAAAGCGTGGACAGTCTTGTGGCAAGGACGGAACCGGGTGCCCGGATTTGTGAGATTCCACCAGGCATTGATTCACCCGTCTCAATCGAGCAGGGGGTTTTGTACATTGGCCCCGAAAGTGGTGAGGATTGGATCAAGGCAGACATGGTTTGACAATCGACGGAGAATAACACTTTCTCTTTCTGAGACTTTTTTCTCTCGCTCCCAGAACTTTCGTATCTCTTCTATCTATAAAAGCCTCGTGAGCTCCCGATTAAAGGTGTGCGTGAACAAAAAGCATGGAGTCATGCAGTTGGGAAACCAGAGACGTCGCTTGTGTTGTGTACTTTGCCGCAAGAATCATTTACTGTTTTCTATCACCTAAGCATTTGTGCTTAATCCGTCCTCGTTTCTGTAGACACATCTAGCCACAACTACAGTATATCGGATTTATGAAGGGCAACTTCTTCGAAGTATTCACTTGCATAAGAACCTCCAGGGACTTGGACATCCGCCACAGTTTGGATCTGACGCAGAAACAGATTCGTCTAATGTTTGATGGGGAGTTCGAGGCGAACCCACCTTGTGTTGATTCCAGTCCTCGCGCGGTGAAGTACCTAATATTTCTCACACAAAAAATGGGGTAGAACATGGCTTCGTCGCAGTTGGTCCGCATCTGCGGTCTCGTGTATAGTTTCCTATTAGATGATTTCCGCAGGCGAGTTCTGGATTGAGGTAAGTACCAAATACTAATTTTCCTTGCACAAGACAAAGCCTGGAGTGAGATGAAAATATGCCTTGGTAGTGGTTCCATGTGATATTGGTATGCATGCTATTTGGCAGAATTGCCCGTTCGATTCGGGCCCAGGTAATGTTGCCGTGACTCCAGACTTGAGCCGACGAAGTCGACTTGGAGTCGCCAATTTAGACCCAAGGGGGTTCGGGCCGGTCAAGCCGGGGACTGGGGGCAGGTAGGTAGGGTCGGCCATGAGGCCGGGGGAAAAAAAAATCGCATCCCCATTAAAGTCAGCCAAATTGGGTCCGAATGCTCGGATGAGTTCAGAATGTGCCCCAAATATGTCCTCTTGCTTGCCAGTATATTTCACCTTCATTTCCTTTCATTGTAGGGTGGTTTGAGGTTTATATAGCGAGGTATGAGTGTTTATATAAAGTGTCTGTCTACGAGAGACTAGGTTTGAGGGTGGTCCGATCAGTTTCTTCCATGTATGGCAATTGATGTTGGTTGTGTTTGGCAATGGTGTCCATCATGATGGGTGGAATAATTTGGGTATATGGGTGGCCTCAGGGTCAGAACATATATCTTTAATAGCTCTACATGTTACGAAACAAGCTCAAGTCCAGTAAACCCAATTTCCTTGGCGTCAAGCTGCAGGTCACGCGAAAAATTACCTGATTTGGACGTCACGTGGGAGGTAGGGTCAGCGAGAGGGTCGTTTTGAGAAAAAGCTGTCAGGTGTTTTTTTGTCGGATTCGAACCCTCTTATTTAGACCGAGTCGAGTCGAGTCGCTTTATTGACTCAATTCAACTTGAGTCGACTTTGAGTCGGTCACAGCCTAGTCATACGGTTCGTCGAAAAAACGCGATTGGGGACAAATTGGGGACAGGGTCGAATTTTGTGACAGGAGTGACAGAATCACGCTTGGTGAGATTGCGTGACATCGCCGTGACAGCCAATTTTTTTTTTCCCTTTGGCGTTTTTCAGCCTGCAGAGTACTTAGAATAAGTTTCTGGAAATTTCTTCAAGAAAAGTCGACTCAAGTCGACTTTCTCGACTCGACTTCATTCAAAATCGACTTGGGCCGACTTGACTTGGAGCAACTCGACTTTCCGAGTCGTGGCAACATTAGACCAGGCCATAGATCGGGCTTTGTGAAATAAACATTTTTCGACTTCCCATGATCCGATTTTTGGCAGCGTTCCCCGGTCCGTTCGTGAACCTCAAAATTTCCCTGATTCACTAGACCAACTCCGTCCAATTTCTCCTTCAAACAAGTGTCTTGAACAAAGTACCGCCCTTTGAAGTCCTTCGCACCAGTCGAGATTGAGAAGGGCATTAATATGGCTTGATAGCACGTTCTCCGTGTCTCCCTTCTGCGGGGAAAAAATTGTCTGTCGGGGGCTGCCCGTTCGATTCGGGGCCAAGCCATACACATCATCGAACCTTTTTGCCCATGTCCTAATTTTTGGTACCATTCTGCGCTCTGTTGATATGTAAGAATTTCGAAAGAGCTTGAGGAACTATCGAATGAACGTCGTCCATATTTTTGAGCCTTGAAGTTCGCTTTGTGAACACCTCATGATTTTCATCATCTCATTTCTGGCACGTACTGTCCATCGATAAATCATCGTTTGGAGTCAAATGTTGGCTGAAATTCTTCAGGAAAGACAAGGCTCGGAAGAGCTTAAACATGGCTTGGTAGCGGGAGGTCCGCATCTGCGTTCAATGACTGACAAGTGTGTTCACCGATTCGGGACTATTCCATGATGCTGCATTTAAATTTTACAGTAGTATTTTTTTTTTGTATCTTGCAGCAAGACGTTCCGTTGAATCCATTTTTTACTCCAACTCAAAATCCAATATCCTAATTGCGCGTACTTTCGAGGAGCGCGTTATTTGTGCATGTGTACGTGTTTGATGCGACGCGACCTTGTCACCTGACCAGTCGAAGTAGCGCCAGCACCTCCACTTGCTCTCCTTCGTTCTGTATCTTTTTTTGGCTCAGAAAAGGGGCTCTGCACAGAGCCCAAATCCCCTCCGCAAAAGCCGCGCTCGCCACTGTCGTTGTTGTCGTCGGGTTAACTTCTAATTCTTCGGCGTTTGGTGTAAATACAAACGAAATCCAAAGCCGCTGCTGCCGAAGCACGGACGACGGCTGGACGCGCGTCGGGGACAGTTTTGCCTCTGCGCCCGCTGTGATCGAGAACTCACCGTAGAAGACGACAAGAAAGCGGACAACACGAAGATGACGATTCGGAAACGAAGGAGATCCGAGTCCTCCTGCCCGCCATGCGCCCCAAGGCGAGTGAAGCCGAAGAAGATGAGCGCGGATGAGTGAGTGTTTTTGTCTCTCTTTACCTACGTTTTTGGAGAGGTTTTGCGGGGTAATGGTGGGCATTGGGGATTATCCCCTTGCTTTCGACGGAGCAGTTTCCGCGGCATTTCTGCGTACTGTGTTGAGCGTTCGGAATTTCTGCGCGCTCGTCGTGGTGCGCTCGCCGTTTTGCGTTCCGCGTTCTGCATTTTCGATTTGCATTCCGCATGCGCATCCTACTTCTCTATTCTACGTTCTATGTTCTCCATACTCCCCACTTCCTATTTCCTTGCCTGTGCATGCATTCTGTCATGTCGCGCGGACCGTTCTGTGTTTCTGCGTTGCTTGCGCGCGCCGAAGGTGGGGATGCAGACGGACCGCGCCCGGTGCAATATGGGTATGGATGTGGGTGCCTAAAGGAGACGGCGTGTGGTTTGCGATTACGCTTGTTGTCGGTGCCAGAGGTCTGTATCGGCACGGGGCATTATGGGACGGCGTGTGTCCGCGAGGTTGCGCGGGTGCTGGTGCGGGTGCGGGCGAGTTGTGTACTCAGTAGGAGTGCCACTAGCTGGTGCGTTGAGGTGGACCCAGCGTGGAGACAGCGCCTGGCGTCGGCGAGTGAGCGGTTCTGTCGTGGAGAAGCAGAGAGTCCGTTGTCGAGGTGGAGGCTGGGCGGCGTGGCTGGCGAAGCGGGTATTCAAGGCGCGGGTGCTGGGCGGCAAGCTTTGGCCGAGCTTCCGGAATTGGCTTCCGCGCAGAAAGCTCGCAGCGCTCTCGTACACGTTGGTTCCGCCGCGACGCACAGCAGGGTTGGCTTGCTCTGAATCCTGAGACTGCGCAGACGGGCGGCGGGGATGGCGCGAAAAGATGGCCCGATACTTGATGGACAACGGGACGTACAGCACACCCGAGGCGGAGACGTTTTGCTCGCCCTCGCACTTGCCCTTGTACCAGTACTGGACCTTGCTCGCGAGGAAGCCACGAACGCAATATCGCATTCCTTTCTTTCTCCGCGCTCTTTGTGTCATTGTTATTTTTGTCTTACCGACGTCCTCGCACTGCTGCTTGAGAGTTACTTTCATCCGTGTGGTGCTGGGTGTGTGCGGATGCGGGTGCCAGTGGAGGTGCCAGTGGAGGTGGACGTGCAAGTGGTATTACTTTATGGGCGCCCGTTCTGCCTTGCATCTGCCTTATGCTCGTTGCAGCCCGCACCACCAGTTTCCTTTCCTTTGTTCGTGGTACGGCGTGCGGGGTGTTCCCCCGAACCTCATCCACCGCGATGTGTGTAGGGATACGGATATGGACCATGCGCGTCGGGTACCAGGCAGGACTGGCTCACCACATGGCCATGTGGTTGTCACGATGCGTCTCGAGCTCAAGGGTGAAGGCTAAGCTGCCGGAGAGATGCTTTGGCAGCGATATTGTGAGACGAGCTAGCCGCGGACAGCTCGTGCGCGTTGTTGCTCAGATGAGCCACCACCTCGAGTTTTGGCTTCTGGCGCATCTGCTGCCGACCAACGCTTATTCTCGCTCCCTAGTATTCCTTATTTCATATTTCGTCTTGAATTTGCACGAGTGAAGTATGTAGTATGAAACAACGCTTATTCTCGCTCCCTAGTATTCCTTATTTCATATTTCATCTTGAATTTGCACGAGTGAAGTATGTAGTCAAAGTCCGTACGTGCAAGCAATGCATTTCTCCTTAAAAGATGACCTGACAATACGGCTTACTTGCAGGAAGTCCGCAGTTCTTTTGTATGCAGAGATCCTGTTCGAATCGGGACCAGACTGTAGGTAAGGATTCAGACACTCGATATATATGAGTACCTCACTACCCGGAGGCCATGGGTTGCTTCATTGATTTGAAACGCGCGCGCCCAGCAACAAACCAATCAACAATCTCGTGTTCTCCGTGTTCCTCAATAGGTTGTTCATTCATCCCCTCTCCCTTCCATTCATCTTGCTCTTTCCCGAGCGTCATGTTGCTGACTCTGGCATGAGAGCTCCTTAGTCTCTGGGCGAGGATCGTCGTATCGAGTGTGCTGACACAATATAAACACCCTCGCCCCTAGCGCGCTAGAACGGAATCCGCACGTAGTGCTATGATCCAGCACAGTATCATAGCTTGCCGTGCTCAGCGCCCCGTTTCCCGGGAGGACGTACCTCCAGAGGTCGAGCGTATAGCTTGAACGCTCCAGCCCCGATCCAAAATCCGGAATTGCCGGATGCCAAGGTATTACTAGTTTTGCGTCTGTTTTGACTTTACAATATTGTATTGCGGGTAATTCGGCGAATATGAAGCGTAACTAGGTGTCGCCTCATTTTATGCGCACGCCAGTGAAGTTACCCGGCCCTGATTGAAATAAAACAAGCGCCGGTCATATCAATCTGCAGGGGCACCGAGCAGAAAATCTCTTCAACGACGAAAAGAGAACATAAGCATTCCTGTCTTGGGAGGAATTCCAAGTTCGGATTTCGGGCCAGATTCGTGGAATTTACTTTCATTGCATTCGGAGACGTGGATAGAGGAGAGAGACGGCAATCCGTGTGGCGTGTATAAGGCTTTCGTCGCGCAGTCCCCGATCACACCGAGCAAAACATCTCACAAGACAGTGCCGCGGGAGAACCGGCGTATTCCGGTACTTGATAGCTGTACAATTCATTCAAGAGATTGCCTTCTGGGCCAATGGAAGGGTATTTAAGGGAAGGTTGAACATTCAAAGAAAGCATCAACTTCAATTACCCCGGTATTTGCTTCACAGCCCATCTACAATGTTTTCTCTCAACAAAATTTCCATTCTTGTCGCTGTCCTCTTCGCGGCTGCCAAAGTCAACGCTCAGGATTTCGCCGCATTCACTGGCACTGCTTGCGACGGAATTGTAGGCCTTGATGTGGCTTGTGACGGTACTTGCTTCGATTTCAGTGGAAGACATTCTTTTGAGGCAAGTAGGACGGAAGAAATAACGGGGATTGATATTGATACTTCATCTTCAGATCACCTCGCAGACTGACGTCTCTGTCACCATGTACGAAGGCGCGGATTGCACCGGCCAGGATTTCCCTTTCGGAAGAGAAAGCCATGGGGCCTGCATCGACGTCCAAACCGGCACATCAGTCAAGTCCTTCAGATGTGTCTACCTTTAAGGTGAGCGCAGCTATAGCTCTGCTTGGTCCATGTGCTAACATATGAGACATAGTCTCTAAAATCTGGTCTTCCACGAGTTCCTTGCTCCTCTTCAGCTAATAGCCGAGTGTATGATTTTGGGCGCACAAATTGGTGGTATTCATAGTAGATGTTGAATTACAGTGTGCCTCTAAAATCTTTCTTTTGGTCTATCATCAACGTGAGTTTGACCCGAATTGTGATTTGCAAACCAGGGTATGGTTAGGTCCCCGCATATGCCGCACTTCGAGGCATATGAAGTTGTCGGGCTCGGAAACCCGGTTCAGATTCACTTTTGTGGTAATGCGTGGGGTCTAAGCCATCCGACAGAAAATCCAGGGGGAATTCATGTTTGAATTCGTGTCCATGAACCCGTCGAAAGTCCAAAGCAACTCTGAGCCCCCCCAATCCTGAACTTGATTCTAAAGGGGATCCTCACCTATCGCTTTCATGAATTTGATTGAGTGACGGTTGTCAAGAACCCGAATCCAACCCCGTCCTGCGTTCCTTGTGTGCTGATCCGGACTTCGATAGAAGCTACCCCCCCATTGATGTATGGTCTCTCGCTCGATTTGGGACCGGGCTATGTTCCGTTCGATTCGTGGCCAGGTCATGTAGAAGCCTTCCATTAACCCTTTTTGCAGAGTCATGCCCTGATTTGTGGTAGACTTCGGGGTTCTATGCATGTGGAGCTTGGAGATTCGTCGAATTAAGTATGTCCATATTCCGAGCCTCAAGTTGACTCTGTGACTCAAACACTATCCACGCTTCCTAAATCATACTTAGTAGTCTGATGGGTCCGTTGATGGCTCATAATTTGGGCTCAAATGTTGGTTAAAATCCTTCGGATAACACAAGCCTTGGAAGAACTCCGAGCTGGGGGCGTTAGAGAGGACGCAATCTCCAGAATGACTGTGACGTGATCCGCTCCTCTGCTTGGACCCTTCAAGCCCGATCCAAAATCCGGAATCACCGGATGCCAAGGGATTACTGTTTTGCGTCTGTTTTGACTACAATATTGGATTGACTGACACTCCATCCCCGACCTAACATCCGGAAATTTCGGATGCCAAGGGATTACTAGTTTTGCGTCTGTTTTGACCACAATATTGGATTGACACTCCATGCCCGACCTAAAATCCGAAATCTTCGGATGCCAAGGGATTACTAGTTTTGCGTCTGTTTCGACCTTACAATATTGTATTGTCTGGGATTCGGCGAATATGAAGCGCAACTATGTGTCTCCTCATTCCATGCGCACACCAGTGAAGTTACCCGGCGCTGGTTGAAATGAAACAACCGATGGTAGCACCAATTTGCAGCGGAACCGAGTAGAAAATCTCTTCAACGACGAACAGAGAACATAAGCTTACCTGTCTTGGGAGGAATTCTAAGTTCATATTTCCCCCCAAATTCGTGGAATTTACTTCCATTGCATTCGGAGACGCGGATAGAGGAGAGAGACGGTAATTGATGTGGCGTGTATAAGGCTTTCAGCGCCCAGTTCCCGACAACACCGAGTAAAACATCAGATACGACAGTGCCGCGAGAGAACCGGCGTATCCCAGTAGTTGATGGCCGTGCAATTCATGCAAGACATTGCCTTCTGGGCCAATGGAAAGGTATCTAAGGGAAGGTTGAATATCACAGAAAGCATCAACTTCAATTACCCCTGTATTTGCTTCAGAGCTCATCTACAATGTTTTCTCTCAACAAAATTTCCATTCTTGTCGCTGTCCTCTTCGCGGCTGCCAAGGTCAACGCTCAGGATTTCGCCGCATTCCCTGGCACTGCGTGCGACGGAATTGTAGGCCTTGATGTGGCTTGTGACGGTACTTGCTTTGATTTCACTGGAAGACATTCTTTTGAGGCAAGTAGGACGGAAGAAATAACGAGGATTGAGGCTGATACTTCATCTTCAGATTACCTCGCAGACTGACGTCTCAGTCACCATGTACGAAGGCGCGAATTGCACCGGCCAGGATTTCCCTTTTGGCAGAGAAAGCCATGGGGCCTGCATCGACGTCCAAACCGGTACATCAGTCAAGTCCTTCAGATGTGTCCACGTTTAAGGTGAGGGCGGCTATAGCTCTGCTCGGTCCATGTGCTAACATACGAGACATAGTCTCTGGAATGTGGTCTTCCATGAGTTCTTTTCTCTTCTTTAGCTAATAGACGAGTATATGATTTTGGGTGGACAAATTATGAATAAGTGGATGTTGAATTACAGTGTGCCTCTAAAATATTTATTTTGGTCTATCATCAACGTGAGTTTAAACCGAATCATGATTTGCAAGCCAGGGTATGGTTGGGCTACTGCATATGCGGGATTTTGGGGCATAGAAAGTTGTCTGTTGTACCGAGATCCATTCTGCCCTTGACCTCAACCCAGGTGCCCCACAAGGCAATAGAGTCGGTGCGGATTCCGAATTTACTTTATGTTCAATTTGGAGTTCGACCCAAATCCATCTTCGTTGAAGTACCCAATATTCCTCGCACAAGAACTGGAGTAGTGAATGGTGCGTGTCTCCGGTCTGGTGTTGGGTCCAGGTCATTGTCCATAAGTACCCTGTGGAAGTGCGACTTGCCGAGCTCGTCGCTTTCCCATTCCCATGCCATTACAGCTGTCAACTACATTTGGTAACACCACGCCGATCTTCTTCGTTCTTCTTCTACGACGCGTCTATCACGCGTATTTCACCTCTACTCAATATCTCCTCCCTTTCTCTTTCTTAGAACACGTCCACGGCCACACAACTCCTTTTATCCACGCTGCACTGTCAAGATACCCATCTCTCAATTCACATGAACATTGTACGGACACGATCGTCCTGGAGCTAAAACATGGTCAGGAACATTGATTTATTACTTACAGCATTTTAGTACTTCTTTCCATTCCTTTATGGTCGCGTTTCTCTCGCATTATCACCCTCATTCCCCATTTCGTATCAATCCCGACGCGACGGCGATCTCGACAGCACCTGGATACTCGGACTGCGCCTGGGATTGAATTTGGCATGGATTGGGCACCCATAGCCAACGCTGAGCGGGGCAGCGGTTCTCCCTATACGTATCTGCGCTCATCCCGGTGTTCAACGTGCTGAAGAGGTGGTTTAGCCGAGGGATTTACAACGGACACTTTACGTACGTGATATTAGTTTTATGTCATTCGCTTGCGGGCTCCGGTGTCCCAAGAGAACGGGAGCAGTCGTCCCATTAATGTACCTCGCTTCTTTTCCTCTTACCACCACCACAATCCACTCATTGACTCGGAATTCGTGCGCCCTACTCTGAGTTTCTATTCTACAACGAGCTGAGTATCTTCTGAGATTCATTGAGCTGATTATTATTTTGTTAGAGCTCTTATCTTGATCGCGCGAAGGGGATCTTTACTGTACGACTCAGCGCCATTATCGGCACGACCTGGACACCACTCGGTCTACCCCCAGACCAACCTTCTCTTCGACAACCCAAGGAAACCTTTTTCTCTGATCATTCTCCGTCCAAATTTCCGTGGATCTCCCCGAAGCAGTGATATTGCTCTGCCGTCGAGGAAGTGGACGGTGAAATACATTAATGTTTGACATGGTGTTTATGCTGAATTTATCCTGGATTGAAGTAAGTACCAAGCATTGCTTTTTCTCGCACAAGAGAAGGACTGAAGTACTGAAGTGAGGTGAATATGGCTCTGTAGCGGGAGGTCCGCATGCTCAACAGAACGATACTATTCGCAGTCTCATATTGACACGACAGTGAATCCCGTTCGATTCCGATCCAGGTATGGGATAGTTAACCTCTCTGAAATAAACCTTTATGTATTGCGCTTCAATTTCAGGTACGTCCCAAATACTACTTAGTTCGTATCCACAAGCTCTCAAGAGCTCAAATTTCTACCAAACCAATCACTTGCATCCGTTGACCTGGACTTACCTAAGCATGTGAACACGGTTCCAAAACTCGAAATTTTCTCACCAATCAAAATTGAGAAGGGGGTGAATATGGCTTGGTAGCGCGTTATCCGCATCTTCCGTCTGAGGGGAGTAAAGTGTCTGCCCTTCGGCATAATTGCCCGTTCGATTCGGGACCCGGTCATGCGCAAGGCTTTGACATAACTTTTTTGCATCATGCCACGATTTGTGGTAGACTTCCGAGCTCTGTGCATATGGAGATTCCATAAGGATGTTGAACTTGATATTCTTTGAATGAATTCAGTCCATATTTTCAAGCCTCGAAGTTGTCGTAGGCAACACAATCCATGCTTCTGATTCCGGCATGATGACCAGACTCCACCATAGTCTGAGTTCCGGTACGTCCGTTCAACGGAGTTCAAATTTTAGCCGAAATCCTTATAAAATCCACAGCTCCGAAGAGAATAAACATGGTTTGGTAGCGGGAGGTCCGCATCTGTGTTCACCTTGGGAAGACCCATTGACGTAGGGACCCCTCTCGATTCGGGGCTGAGCCATCACGCTCAAGTAAAGCTGGAATTTTTTGTCTCTTGCCGCAAGATCCATCTTAACGGTCCTTCGAATCCATTTTTGCACTTGAATTCAAAATTGCGGCTGTCAAAGAGCGCGTTATTGATGGATGTGTGCGCGTTTGATGCCACGTGACAGTATCCTTTTGTCCCCTTCAGTCTCTCACGCTCTTGCAGACTCTCGCGCAAGTCGGCACACGCGGCCCACTTACGGTTACCTCTTGTACAAGGATAAAGCGGGGAGAGCCCGGACCACGGCTGGTCTCCTCCGCATCCATCCCCCCCTCCGCACCCAGCGCCAGCGCCAGTCACTGAGGACTCGCTCCCAGAGGAGGACGAAAAGCAAGTGGAGGATGGAGACGAAGAAGACTCCAAAGCGGAAGAGATCCTCCTCCAGGTCATGCGCCCTCAGCCGAGCCTGTACAAGCCCCCGAGGCGCCCGTTGACGAAGCGGCTTCTGCCAAAGCCGAGGAAGATGAGGCTGAAACGTTGAGTGGGTATGCATTAGTTCTTTGATTGGACGTTTCGGTTTTCTTGTGGGGGATTTTTTGTGGCGGTAGGATCTGGTTGGGGGCAGAGCGACGGTGTGCGTACGGTCCACGTACGGTCCATTTGTGCTTCGTTCTCCTGCTCCTATACTGCTTCGGGCTTGGCGGCGTCTGTTTCACCGTCTGCTTTATCTTTCTGGTCTCTTCACTTGTGTTTTCTCTGGGCTTTGCGCTTGTCACTTTTGGGGGAGATGCTTTGGACTTGGAAAGGCTCGAGATGAGACGACGAGGTTTGGAAGCAGTCTTGGTGTCGTGAGCTCAAGCTGCCGAGCTCTCGTGCGCGCTGCGGCTCTCAAGACCAGCGACCACGTCGAATTTGAGGTTGGCCTTGGCTTCGTGCGCATAGCGCATCCGCTGCCGGCGCGCAAGGTGGTGGAAACAGTTTGCGACAAGAGGACGATCCCATGTTGTCACACAGGCAGCCGGCCCGAGGCGAAGAGTCTACTTCGGCTTCCTCGCTGAGGAGAGGAAAGGTGGTCGCGCCGAGGGAGACGAGTGAGTTTGTCATTAATTGTGTTTTGATTGGGTTTTTCTTGCTATTCTATTCGACTGTGCTTTACTCCTACCGTTTCCGGTCTCTTCTTTCTTCTCTGCTTTCTTTCTGATTTTCTTCTGTATTTCTCGTCTTCTTGCTATATTTTATGCTCATGATGCTAACCCTCTTTCCTTACAGCATGCTCTGTTCCCGGCCCGGTGTCGGGCAGCGTGCGCCTACTGCTTCTATCACCAACACTTCTACCGACCCGCATGCCGCCGCGGTCAACCCGCGGGTGAGGCCGTGATGGAGGAGCGGAGAGAGAGGGAGCAGGCGGAGGAGGACGACGGGTGGGGGACCGTGCCTGGGAAGAAGAGAGGGCCGGGGGCGGGTGAGTCGTTTCGGCTTTGGAGTTTTTTGCGGCCAAAGGAAAGCCTAGGGTGGGGCGTGGGGAAGAGCGGGTAGGCCGCCACGCAGCAAGGAAGTGTGCACCGTGCGCCGTTGGTATGGCTCGACTTCAGGGGACCCTTGTTCTTTCATGGGAAGATGTGCGATGGATGTATGGACCGCCATGTGGATTCGCATCACTTGTGATCTTGGGAAGGCCGAGACGCGGGACAAGGAGCACGGCGATGGCGTCGTGTCACGTCCATTATCCTCTCATGAAGGTAGAGATGGGGCGGGGCGGGCGCGTCTCCGGCGCCTCCCTGGATCTGGACGCCAGTGTGTGTCGTCGCTCAGGTGCTAATCAGGAAGCTGCTAGCTTCTTTAGAACGAACAGTGAAGCAGCGATGAGGGTTGAACCACTTCGGTCTGGGGCAAGGTTGGTTTACCTCAAGATGTCGACCTGCCCGCCGAATAGAACAAAGACGGCGTAATTTGGAGGTGGATGCCCTGTACGGGGTGAATTTCTGGTATATCTTTCCTTCTTTTTCTTTCCATCCGGGGAGCCAACTTATTTGGTTTCAGGCATCGCTCGAATGAATTGACTAATTATTTCGATTTCACCGCCAATACTTAAGTATTCCAGATTAACGGCGATCTCAAATTGGTTTGGGAAGCGTGGCAGGACGGTAAAGATCCTGTGCAGCGGGTTCATCACGACGATATGCACCCGCAAGATTTTACTGTGTCCGTCCTGTCGGCTTCCCGGTCAATGATACGCCATCTTCTTCTTTGCTCATGCCATGACGTTCGTCGTTCAGTGCTGTCCAGATTTTGGAGCACTGCTGCCATATAATGTCTCCTGCCCTCCAAAGGTCAGTCATCACGTCTCCTTGAGAAATTCTTTTCCTGTTTGCAAGGAAGGGGGAGAGCGAAGATGGGACCGTTTGGAGATGTTGGGATTGGGTTGGGAAGGAAGCAGATATTCGCGTGGTTGATCATGCCCACTGAAATAGGACGCGGTTCTCTCCGTTCTCGCCGAGTTCTCTCGTGAGATATCAAACATGGCCTGTGCCGGTTAAACATACTCACGATAGCTGTAGTGGTGGCCAGATTAGCGAATGCGCTACAGCCATTCTCGGGTTCTTCTCTCACCGTCCGCATTCTTGCCTGTTTTAAATTATGATCATCTTCCGCTTCCAATTACTCAATTAACTTCGATCTGTTCAGGTCATCAGTACTCCCACTTTTGTGTCCGAACATCCATCGTCTGAACCGTATCCGTGCTCGCGCCTAGTAGTATATAACTAGAATGTTCCATCCCAAGCTTTTGTAGCTTCATCCCCTTTATCCCTCATGACCGTCCAATTGGAAATCCGGGACATCAAGAACCGCTTGTACATAGCTATGGTAGGGCTGCGCGCTACTCCCAAGAACACGCCCTAATCATCATTCAATGCGAAATTCAAAGGCCGAGGTGTTTCTATATGGTACTACCGTTCGGCTTACCACCAGACTCCAGCTCAATGCTTCCGTTTTCTAGGGGGCTATGTAGTCATCTTTGGATTTTATATCCACGTTCTACATACACGAGGCCTGTGGAGGCAAGCATGGAGGAATTGTGTTTTTCCTGGTGCCACGATACTCCTATTCATCCTTTGCACGGCACATTTAGCGTCCCTGCTTGTCAGCACTGTGTTGCTGGATCGAGCTGAGGAAGCCGGCTTAGCCGACTTGGAGGTAGCCAGCGCGGAGAACATGGACTTGGTCTATGAGGCCCTGGTCACTGAGGCCCTGATCACTGCGGCCATCTCGATCCGAGTAACAAATGCGATCTACGTTACCAGCAAGCATGTGTCTCCTCGGTCAAGTGAAACGGTATTGAACGGGTCCTTTTAGTGTTCTCGCGGATGCCATTTTCGTGAGTTCGCGTGGTCTCCTTAGTCGCTTCAGCTCTCTGACGGTTGCATAGATATTTCGGTGCTTTGCAATTTGGAACTTTCGCTGGAGTGTCATTATCATTCCAACATTTTTTACTATTGCTGTGGCCGGTGAGCCGACCGGCTCCCAATAATAACTGATACTTACTTCTTGGTCCAGCTTTGGGTTATTCGGCCTCATTGTCATCTATTGTTTTTCTATTTGTGGGCAGTATCGGGACGTCGTTCTTCACAACGGTCATGCTGATGGGTCTGAGTGGTATGTTCATTTCGTGTGGGACTTTTGACCGGTGCCGGGATGTAATCACTTCTCAGCGGGAAGGATCTGGTGGCTCGCACGCAAGGCTCGCCAGGTCCTGGGAAAGAAAATGATAAGCAGGTACTACACCGTGTGTGCGATGATGTACGTGTGTCAGTATTCACTTCCCGCCTTGGCCTGACATTTGTTAGTTTGGAGTCCGGAGCGCTGTACTGTGCCGGTGCGATGGCATTCATTATACTCTTCGTGAATTTTTGGACAATGGACGGGAGTTACGTTGGTGTAAGTCTGTGCCTCCATCTTAGCCATTTCCCATCTTAGATCGCGCAGGACATCGCTTTTTCGACGGGAGCACTATTGGGGCAACTAGTGGTACGTCTGTCGCCAAAGCCCATTCTTGAGCCCTGCTGATGAATTGTCCAGGGGATTGCGCCAACAATCATTGCGGTCCGCGTTGGTATAGGGAAAAGTGTTGAAAGCGCCGACAGTTTTGTGGAAATGGCGCAACCGCGTGCCTGGCCTTGCGAGATCCCGGCAGCCGTTGGCTCACCCGTTTCAATTCAGCAGCGGGTTTTGGGCCTTCTACGCGAAAGTGGCGACGATAGCGTAAAGGCGGACGTGGTTTGATAATGACGAAGAATAACACTTTCTCTGAAACTGTTTTATCTCCCTCGCAGCCTTTTCACTTCCCTTCTATCTATCTATGCATAAAGGGTGAGCCACAGATGATGAAAGGTCTTTGCGTGAACAAAAATCATCGGGTCGTGCAGTTGGGCAACCAGAACAAGAATGCTATTTTTTATCACCTACATTTCTTAGTCCGTCCTGGTTGCTGTAGGCAGATCCAGCTACAGCAAGCCAGTAAAATGCTTTGCATTTAGCTCAACTTGCGCGGACCAGGCAAATGTATAGTTCTCCCGCCGAGGCTCGGTTTGGGAGTGCGCTCTCTCGCATTCAATCTGGGCACGTCGCGGGTAACCATCTGTGTCGTGTAGATGCACAAGTTCATCAACCACCGTTGTCTTCCTCCGTTTCTGGATCTAGGCATTTTCGTTCGGCCCGTCAGTGAGAATATTACGTCTTCAGCCCCGTTGCTGAGTCTGCGTCCTCCCAGGATGTACTGCCGCCTGATCTGTGCGCTTCCACATAACTATCCCTATTCTCATCCTGAATGGTATATATGACTGGAATGATATAGCCCCTTCCTCTTTCCCTTCCTCCCGTCATATTCCTCATGGCATTGGCTGAGCCATTGAAAGTCGAGGATATTGAGAACAGCATGTACGTAGCTATGGTAAGTGCTGCATACCACATTCAAGAACAGGGCCTAATAATTCTCGAAGGCGGAGGTATTTCTGTATGGCGGGTATTCATCTTTCCAGTTGGTCCTACCTCAATTTTGTCTAGGAGTATACGCAGTCATGTTTGGATTTTATGTCAACGTTCTATCCACTCAAGGCATGGCGAAGAATTGTGCTTTGCCTGTGGCGACGATACTCCTGTTCATCCTCTGCACGGCGCATTTGGGCTTTCTGCTTGCCAGCACTGTATTTTACAATCATGCGTTGACCTCGAAACCCACACTCAGGTTCGGACGTGAGCCAGACCAGGTACTCCAAGCAACGAATGCAATATATGTTACGAGCAAGTGCGTATCCGCGTGTCAAGCAGCAGGGTATCGAGGAACTCATTCTGCTCTAGTTTGGTCGCAGATAGCATATTTGTGAGTTCGTGGATTGGCAGAGAATCAGTTCGGTGAGGTGAGGACGGTCGGCCAGATATTTCGATGCTATGCAATCTGGAATTTCCGCTGGAGAGTTATCATCATTCCGGTATTATCTACTGTTCTCGTTGCTGGTGAGTTGACTAGCTTCCGGCAATAACCAGATCGGCCATCCATTTATTGGTTGAGCTTTGGGCTGTGCCGGCTCACTCTCCGCCAACACATTTTTCGTATTCGAAAGTTTCTTCGCTAGGTTATCCGTCGCAATGTCGCTCTTCACGACGATCGTGCTGATGGTTCTCAGTGGTATGTTCGTTCCGGCGTGGGGGGATGCTGACTTATGTCAAGATCTCATGATTTCTCAGCGGGAAGGATCTGGTGGCTGGCGCGCAGAGCTCGCCAGGTCTTGGGATAGAAGGATAGACAGGTACTACACTGTATGTGCGATGATGTACATACGTCAGTATCCCCCTCCACCGTTGGACTGGTATCACACCGGAAAGGGAAATGTTTGTGGTGGGATAAAAACTGAGTCTGATTCCACTAGTATCAATTTGAGTTTTCCTCCTACCTCGAACTATGAGAATCAATGTAAGGTCAACCAAAAATGAATCAAATGGTTTCGAAAGTGCTTTCAATGTCACAAAGAAAGAAAGATAGTTTCTGCAGATCATGAAAGGCTTGCACAAACTTGAAGTTTCATTGCAGCTTTCAATGACATCAAAATATCCAGTTTCGGGAATAAAGAGAGCAACGCTGAAAAAACCACTTTCAGCGCAGCTTTCTGACACCCTGAAACAATTAGTTTCAGTTGTTGAGCTATTTTTGCTATTGGTGCGGACAATGCCGGACCAATAGCAAAAATAGCGCAGGTTTCTTGATGCCTGAAACGCATTGTTTCAATCTGTTTGAAAAGCACATTGAAAGTGGTTCTTTCAACATGCCTTTCTTTATTTGTGAAACTCCTCCTTTCATTGGTCTTGAAAGGGGCCTTAACAGCTATAATCCTTGGCATGCTTTCATGTAGCAAAGAAACTGGTGTTCTTTGTGACATTGAAGGGCCCTCTGAAACAAGTTGGATCATTTTTGGTTTATATTACATTGATGCTCGTAGTTTCAGGTAGGAAGAGAACTCAAATTGATACCAATGGAATCAGAGTCAGTTTTCATCCTACCACAAACATTTCCATTTGCAGTGTGTGTTGTTTAGTTTGGAATCCGGCTCGCTCTACTGTGCTGGTGCAATCGCATTCATCATCCTCGGATTCCAGCAATCTTTCTCTCACTCCAATCATGAGAATGTGCCACAAATCTGTCCCGCAGGCACGAAAGCGCGCCGAACAAATGCATTAATCGTGTGGTGGCGCCAATAGTGATCGTGTCGGACAATCAGCACACCGTTAAATGGAGTGAGATAACTGCTGCACACCTTGAGAGGAATCGGAAATGTGGATCCATTCTAAGAATGTGGGCCTTCCAGCGAAAAACCAACCCAAATAAACTGCAGGACAAAGCTTTGACAATGATGCAACGGAGTCGGGAGGCTGTTTCCCGAGAGTCTGGGCATGGAGAGGTCATGAAGCACATCCAGATTGTAGATTAGGCAGGTGCTCCACTGCCAGTAGCCTCAGAGAGCCTTTTGTCATCCAGGACACGCAAAGGACGCGCTCGGAGGAGCGAGATTCCGGTACCAAATTGTCTTCTTGGCAGGCTGCATGCTCCTTTGCGGTCCCGCTGATACCACCAAACCACCAGTAGAGGTTGCGGAGGGCCAGGAAAGTGTGGGAAAGCGGAGAGCAGTGACGGCGCAGAAGCAAAGGCCGTGAGAACATTTCATGATTGGGAATAAGCAGGCCACCACACATCATGATCGGTGGCGCCAAGGGGGATGCAAGAATAAATTTTTGTATATGGGGTAAGAGGGGGGGGGTCCCAGAGAGGCTTAAAAAAACTTTCTGACATACCTTTTAAACAGAGTTCAAATGTGTTCAGAAACAAATTTTAAATCATATCTGAGGCTCCAGGAGCTTCAGGAGGGAGTTTCTACCCGAAGCCGCAACAAAATCACAGACATTGATGCGAATTTCCTAATTTGGCCCTCCATCGCGATGGCGCAAATCCGATCAATCACTATCAATCACATAAATTTTTGCTTTCGGCACTTGCTTGATAGCGAGAATACAAGTTGATACCAATCCTATACCAGAAAAATGTCTACCACCTATAATCAACTGACTTGTGTGATTGACAGAGCAGAGAAGCAGACTGAGGGAAGATAGGATAGTTGTCGAGTGCACTTCAGTCCACTAGACACATTGGGTGCATGTTTTGCCCTTGCTTTTTTTAAATTTCCTTGAATAGGGAGGTATCATTGCGCTTATTTTGCAACTAATGACTCCAGCTTGTACACAAATTAGCAGACTTGAGTGCCTTTCAATTGTTGCGCCGAACCCAAGCCAGCTAGATCGGTCCGGTATAGGGGTGGGAATATCCTTCCTCATAAGGCAATTTCCCATGGAAGGTGGAGAGGGGGTCCTGAATCTTGCCTTAGCAAACTTTCCGAGTAGATATACATTTGTTGAAAGTTGATTCCCCCTTGAGTGGCGTGGTAAACTACAGACTAAGGTGTGCTGTGAAAACGTGATGCTGAGTGCATAGAAACCAAACAACGTGCAATAAAATCAGTAGGGTAGATGTAACGTGAAACTTAGTTCAGATTGGTCGGAATTATACAAGTACCATACTATTTCAACTGTAAGTTCAAGTCACACGTCGCCAGCCTGTTGAACTGAACCTATTTCATTTCGGTCACCAAGGAGGCTGAACTGAGTGACATCTGGGTCCTAAAGAGGGTTAAAATCCGAATTTTTTCTTAGTTCTCTGGTTTATATTTTAGCAAGGCATCCAACCACATTTTAAAAGGTGCAATCATTTCATTTCCCATCCTCTTCAAACTGTGACCATGATCCGGCCTAGGAACAGTTCAACGGGTGGTTGAACAACTGGACCTAAAAGATGTTGCACAAGGTAAAAAGGTCTTGGTGTTAGGTGTGTGGAACAATTGAACTAAAGAAACTTTGAACCAAGAAATAAAGGTGTCACATAGTTCATTTTTAAGCGCAGGGGTCCGATCAGGGTAGAAGCTTGTTACATAATCCACACAGCCACTTCCTCCTTAAACCGTGACGAGGGCAGCACTATAGATGGAATTCACGCGTTTTAGCATCTAATATTTTTTATCCGACCCCTCTCAAGTTCCTCGAATTTATTTGAGCTTTTTCCGTGCCATTTGCACTTAGTGGCTGAAAGTCATGGAGATAATTGGGGATTTTATCCAGTGGATTCTGGTGTGTTAACGGAAATTTTGAGTCAGCAATATGGTGTAAACAGGTGTCTAGAGTCTATCCGAACTTAAAAATCACCCTAAAACATGCAGTATACAGCGGAGAAATGAGATGGAACATATGTGGCTGTGTAGATTACATAACAAGATCCTACCCTGATCGGACCCCCGCGCTTAATAACAGACTTCAGCAAATCGAGGTACGAGATCATAATTGTTGAAGCATCTGTCTGCGAGAGACTAGGTGTCACACGCCCCGTCTGTCTGAACTTAGGAAACGGTGAACTTAAGTGGTCACAGGTCACACTGGCTGAACTTATGATTGAAATAATACAGTAATGTGGATTCACGCTTGCATTCAGCAAGAGGGTATCCTTATTCATAGTGGAGAAGGTCCGTAATGTGGGTCCAGTACAAACAAATGAACAGGAAAAAAAAAATGGTTGCCAGGTCTAACTGGCTCAGGACTTGAAGGCGACGTGCAAGGCAGGTTGCACTTTCATTCCGGCGTCGAAGCTCACCACTGTCACACCAAAAAGGAAGACAAATGAAAGATTGATGTGTGTTACAAACGAGTTGATGATCCCCTAATTCCATTCTATCCGTGCTAGAGCTGCTCGTGGGCTCTGTGACTCTGAACTGCAAAGTGCTGATCTTTCCTTTTTCTCTTAAACATTCTTCCAAATCACCCCTCCCCACACGACCAGATCCTCGAGTACCCCTTGTGGCACTTAGGGACATGAAGTCGACCGTGTCGTCTGACTGGTTCCAAATAGATTCTCGGAGAACCACGATCATGAGAGTGGGGTATATGCCCTATACAGATTCAATTGAATTAAAACGGAGCAGGAAATGGGAGGAACATACAACGAATTGGACGGTGGAATATCCTGAAATGCAGTCTATCATCCTGCCTACGCTTTCTGGGCCGCCGACTACCAGAGAGGTAACAAGGAGATCGGTGATCTATATTCAGTGGGGATCAGTCCTTGAAACCTGCAAGGCTGGCAACCACGCACAAGCATAATAACATACAAAGTCCCAGATTCGATTAAGAGCACGAACACGGAAAATACTCTATTCTTCTTCTTCGCGTGCAACAAGCGCATGACCTCATCGCGAAAGATCCTTGACTTCACTTAGCATTTGAATTAGGGGTTAGAGCGGAGATGCACGAACCAGGCTTTCCAAATGGTCAACGACATGACGGACACATTCGTGACGATGGAGAGCACAGGAGCAGCTACGTCAGTCCCTTTACACAAACCGGTATAGTTGATATTATTCACGCCGGATCTGCACAAACTTGCATGGACAATCATGTTTACTGGAAGAAAATTATGTGGGTATATGGGAGGTGAATTGACGGGGAACATACTGATCATACCACTCCAGAAAAGAAGCGGAAGTAAAACGACGGTTTTACGGTCATGCCAGATGGCTAAGAGTCGCCAGATAACAAGTACGTCGCCCATTATCATCTGAAATGATTGAGAGAATGTGAGAGAAAGTTTAATTGGTTTCCCCGACCTGACACTCAAACAGGACACCAGTGATAGACGTTTCTCGTGCAACCAGGGCATAGAAAAGCGCAAATTTGTTATCCGTTGACAAGTCGTTGGGGTAGAGAAGAAGGTCGACTAGGCCAAAGAGTTGTGCGATCTCGAGTGCCCACAGCACACTGGAGAGAAGGAATACCATGTACAGTACGGAGAGGATGATGAGGCCGGAGCGATTTTTGAAACCGCGTTGCCTGTTGGTTTTATTCAAACAACTGAATAGAAGAAGGTGAATCGAGCTGACCATAATCCACGGGTGGCTTGAGCAAGTAAGGAGATGTAAATGCCTGCCGATACTCAGCCGCCGATTTCAGGAGCACATGCACACAAACCGTAGAGAACGGTGGCCACAAGCACGGGGATGATCCTATAAACAAAGGCGAGACCAGCCCTGTGCATGCCTGCATCGTCGAGGGGCATTGTGAGAGATGAAACAAGGTGATGCTGGTTGCGAGTCAGCTTAAATGTAACTAATTAGGATTCCGTCAATCAGGAGATGGGCTGTTCCTATACTTGGGGGAAGATGTCTCCCATGATGTGGAGCTATCCCATGATGTGGAACTATCAGTTCATCGCCAAGGGCGATGAATAGAGCTACATCGCAGCAGCAGATTATCCGGGAGATGCTGATATGCAGGGAAGTGGCAGATACTGGATGGAATGAAGGCTCCGCATATCTGTCTCGGTAACCCAGACGTTCTAGCGTGATCCTTATCTTATCTACACATCAGATTGATTCAGAGGAGTTTCAAAATTCATTAAAATTTACTTCGAGACAGCTGCACTTAGTGCGGCATTCTCCCACACCGGCAACTCTGATGCCGAGCAAAGAACCGTACCTCCAGTTTTCAATCAGAAGAAGGGAGCGTAGTGGGAAACACCTAAGTAGTTCTAACTTCTGGCTAGTTGTGCTAGTCATTGGCTAGCTAGCGAGCTGCGGCTAGATCACAAGCCGGACATAGCTGGATATGGCTATGTCAGCTGCCATCGGCTAGCCGAATGCGGGCCGTGGCGAGGCGGTGCAGCACGATGCCGTGGCTAGGGACCCCCGGAATGCAATGAGTGTGTTCACCCATTGACCCGTTCGATTCGGGACTAAGCCATTATGCTGCATTGTACAGTTGTCTTTTTTTTGTAGCTTACAGCAACACGTTCCGTTGAATCCATTTTTTACTTCAACTCAAAATCCAATATCCTAATTGCGCGTACTTCCAAGGACCGCGTTATTTGTGCATGTGTACGCGTTTGATGCGACGCGACAATCACTGCCTTGTCACCTGACCAGTAGCACCAGCACTTCCACTTGCTCGCTCCAAGTTTGTTCTGTATTTTCTTTGACTCAGAAAAGGGGCTCCGCGCAGAGCCCGAATCCCCCCCACAAAAACCGCCCTCGTCGTTGTTGTCGTCGGGTTAACTTCTAATTCTTTGGCACTTGGTGTAAATACAAACGAAATCCAAAGCCGCTACTGCCGAAGCACGGGCCGCCGACGCGCGTCGGGAACAGCTCTGTCTCTGCACCCGCTGTGACCGAGAACCCTTCCCGCGGAAGACGACAAGAAAGGAAAGGACAAGACGAAGACGACGATTCGGAAACGAAGGAGATCAGAGTCCTCCTCCCCGGCATGCGCCCAAGGCGAACCTGGACAAGCTCCTGTAGCGCCCTCTCGCGGAGAGGCTGCTGCCGAAGCCGAAGAAGATGAACGCGGATGAGTGAGTGTTTTTGTCTCTCTTTACCTACGTTTTTGGAGAGGTTTTGCGGGGTGATAATGGGCATTGGGGATTATCCCCTTGCTTTCGACGGAGCGGTTTCCGCGGCATTTTTGCGTACTATGTTGAGGGTTCGGAATATCTGCGCGCTCCTCGTGGTGCTCTCGGCGTTCGGTGTACGGCACCCTGGATTTTCGATTTTGCATTCAGCATGCGCATCCTACTCTATTCTACGTGCTATGTTTTTCATACTCCCCATTTCCTATTTCCTTACCTGCGCATGCATTCTGTGATGTCGCGTGGACCGTTCTGTGTTTCTGCGTTGCTCGCGCGCGCCGAAGGTGGGGATGCGGACGGACGGCGCCGTAAACGATGGGGGCCGTGGAATATGGGTATAGATGTGGGTGCCTCAAGGAGACGGCGTGTGGTTTGCGATTACCCTTGTCGTCTGTGCCCGAGGTCTATATTGGCAAGGGGAATTATGGGACGGCGTGTGTCCGCGAGGTCGCGCGGGTGCTGGCGCGGGTGCGGGCGAGTTGTGTACTCAGTCGAGTCGATGTCAGTGTGCGGAGTGCCACTAGCTGGTGCGTTGAGGTGGACCCACCGTGGAGACAGTGCCTGGCGTCGGTGAGTGAGCGGCTCTGTCGTGGAGAAGCAGAGTGTCCGTTGTCGAGGTGGAGGCTGGGCGGCGTGGCTCGCGAACCGGGTATTCAAGGAGGGGGTGCTGGGCGGCAAGCTTTGGCTGAGCTTCCGGAATCGTCTGCGCGCAGAGAGCTCGCAGCGCCCTCTTTGGTTCCGCGGCGACGCACAACAGGGTTGGCTTGTTCTGAATCCTGAGGCTACTGCAAACGGGTGGCGGGGATGGCGCGACAAGATGGCCCAATTCTGCGATACTTGACGGACAACGGGACGTACAGCACACCCGAGGCGAAGACGTTCTGCTTGTCCTCGCACTTGCCCTTGTACCAGCACTGGACCTTGCTCGCGAGGAGGTCACGGACGCAATATCGTGTTCCTTTCTTTCTCCTCTGCGCTCTTTGTGTCATTTTTATTTTTGTCTTACCGACGTCCTCGCACCGCTGCTTGAGAGTTAATTCCATCCGTCCATATGGTGCTGGGTGCGGGTGCCAGTGGTGGACGTGCAAGTAGTATTGCTTTATTGGCGCCGGTTCTTCCTTGCATTTGCCTTCCGCTAGTCGCGGCCCTCACCACCAGCTTCCCTTTGTCGTTTCGCGGTAGGACGGGCCCGAACCCTACCCCACCGCGACATGTATAGGGATACAGATATGGGCGCATCGGGTCCTGGGCAGGACAGGCTCAGCATATGGCCATATGGTTGTCCCGATGCGTCTCGAGCTCGAGGGTGAAGGCTAAGCTGCCGGAGAGATACTATTTCAGACCCGGTAGTTGGCCACCCCATCTAGTTGGCCACTTGAGGGCTAATGAGCCCCCAATTGTATGCTCGTGCCCCGGCGTAATGGGGGATGGGAGTAGGACCTCTGACGAAGGTGTGGATCAAATTTGGGGCCGAAGTGATGAGTTGATCTGGAGTTACGACATTCCGGATCAGGTTCCAGAACGTGTGAACATCAATTTCTTAAGCTGACGGCACTCATCTTTCTTGTCTGGACTCGCTCTCCACTAATTCCCAGTCGTTCGGGGACTTTGTGGGCTCATTCTGCGCTCCTGCTCTGGGGGACTCGTCTGCGATGGCGTTGTATGCTTATGGATCGATTCTCTCCCTGCTATAGCCGCACGAAGGCGCCGCTATTTTTTTGAAGGGCTCAAGCTGGCCAACGGCGTATCTGACCATACTGTGGTGCTATCAATCTAGAACTTTCCACGAGGCCTCTGTGTAGCCGATTCATCAACCTGGAAGGTCCTTCAGAATTTCATCTCATGGACTCCCCTTTCACTGTAGTGATTCCTCTCAAAGTACACAATTTCAGTGTTGCCGGCATTGGGATTTTTTTGTAGAGATGAAAACACTTGTGGATTGGGTTATGCGTCTCAATACATTGTATAACTTCCATACAAGCTATATAAAGCTCATTTTGGGCCGCCGCATGGATCTGACCGCCGGTAGACCCGCTGTTACTCCAGGGACCCCCAATTGCTGCCCTTTCTCCTGTACAGGAGGGCAGTTTTTCATTACACATATCCTTTGGATGTGGGGTCAAATGAGTTTTAATAGCTCTTATACCTTCTAAGTACACATCCAGATGCATTTGGGCAGCCGTCCCAGTCCTTGCGGCTTAATTCAGCGGGGTGGCCAACTAGCCCCTTATTTGGCCATGTTGGTCCCTCCTCCGAAAGAAATTCACTGTGAGGTCAAATGTTGGAATATTTCGGTGGTAATGCCCTTGAACTCTTCGTTGGATACCTGCCTTCAATCTGACATAGCCAAGTCCCCACCGGTTCGGCGCACAGGTTGCAAATGAGGCGTGAATGCTTAGGTGGCCAACTACAGGGTCTAAAATAGTACTTTGGCAGCGATATTCTGAGACGAGCTGGCCGCGGAGAGCTCATGCGCGTTGTTGCTCAGACCAGCCACCACATCGAGTTTTGGCTTCTGGCGTATCCGCTGCCGACTAACGCTTATTCTCGCTCCCTAGTATCCCATAGTTCACATTTCATCTTGAATTTGCAAGAGTGAAGTATGTAGTATGAAACCAAGAATCAAAGTCTGTACGTGCAAGCAATGTATTCCTCCATAAAGGATGATCTGAGAATACGGCTTCCTTGCAGGAAGTCCGCACTTCTTTTGTATGCAGAGATCCTGTTCGAATCGGGACCAGACTGTAGGTAAGGATTCAGACACTCGCTATATATGTGTACCTCACTACCCGGAGGCCATGGGTTGCTTCGTTGATTTGAAACGCGCGCGCTCAGCAACAAACCAATCATCAACAATCTCTTGATCTCCGTGTTCCTTGATAGGTTGCTCATTCATCCCCTCTCCCTTCCATTCATCTGGCATTCCCGAGCGTCATGTTGCTGACTCTGGCATGAGAGCTTCTTAGTCTCTGGGCGAAGATCGTCGTATCGAGCGTGCTGACACAATATAAACGCCCTCGCCCCTAGCACCCTCGAACGGAATCCCCACGTAGCGCTATGATCCAGCACAGTATCATAGCTTGCCGCGCTCAGCGCCCCGTTTCCCGGGAGGGCGTACCTCCAGATGTCGAGCGTATAGCTTGAACGCTCCAGCCCCGATCCAAAATCCGGAATTACCGGATGCCAAGGTATTACTAGTTTTGCGTCTGTTTTGACTTTACAATGTTGTATTGCGGGTAATTCGGCGAATATGCAGCGTAACTAGGTGTAGCCTCATTTTATGTGCACGCCAGTGAAGTTACCCGGCCCTGATTGAAATAAAACAAGCGCCGGTCGTATCAGTCTGCAGGGGCACCGAGTAGAAACTCTCTTCAACGACGAAAGATGAAGAGAACATAAACATTCCTGTCTTGGGAGGAATTCCAAGTTTGGAGTTCGGGCCAGATTCGTGGAATTTACTTTCATTGCATTCGGAGACGTGGATAGAGGAGAGAGACGGCAATCCGTGTGGCGTGTATAAGGCTTTCGTCGCGCAGTCCCCGATCACACCGAGCAAAACATCTCACAAGACAGCGCCGCGGGAGAACCGGCGTATTCCGGTACTTGATAGTTGTGCAATTCATTCAAGAGATTGCCTTCTGGGCCAATGGAAAGGTATTTAAGGGAAGGTTGAACATCACAGAAAGCATCAACTTCACTTGCCCCTGTATTTGCTTCACAGCTCATCTACAATGTTTTCTCTCAACAAAATTTCCATTCTTGTCGCTGTCCTGTTCGCGGCTGCCAAAGTCAACGCTCAGGATTTCGCCGCATTCACTGGCACTGCTTGCGACGGAATTGTAGGCCTTGATGTGGCTTGTGACAGCACTTGCTTCGATTTCACTGGAAGACATTCTTTTGAGGCAAGTAGTATGGAATAAATAACGAGGATTGATACTGACACTTCATCTTCAGATTACCTCGCAGACTGATGTCTCTGTCACCATGTACGAAGGCGCGGATTGCACCGGCCAGGATTTCCCTTTCGGAAGGGAAAGCCATGGGGCCTGCATCGACGTCCAAACCGGCACATCAGTCAAGTCCTTCAGATGTGTCTACCTTTAAGGTGAGCGCAGCTATAGCTCTGCTCGGTCCATGTGCTAACATACCAGACATAGTCTCTGGAATCCGGTCTTCCACGAGTTCCTTGCTCTAATAGCCGAGTGTATGATTTTAGGCGCACAAATTAGTGGTATTCATAGTAGATGTTGAATTACAGTGTGCCTCTAAAATCTTTCTTTTGGTCTATCATCAACGTGAGTTTGACCCGAATCGTGATTTGCAAACCAGGGTATGGTTAGGTCCCCGCATATGCCGCACTTCGAGGCATATGAAGCTGTCGGGCTCGGAAACCCGGTTCAGATTCACCTTTGTGGTAATACGTGGGGTCTAAGCCATCCGACAGAAAATCCAGGGGGAATTCATGTTTGAATTCGTGTCCATGAACCCGTCGAAAGTTCAAAGCAACTCTGAGCCCCCCCGATCCTGAACTTGATTCTAAAGGGGATCCTCACCTATCGCTTTCATGAATTTGATTGAGTGACGGTTGTCAAGGACCCGAATCCGACTCCGTCCTGCGTTCCTTGTGCGGTGATCCGGACTTCGATAGAAGCTACCCCCCCATTTATGTATGGTCTCTCGCTCGATTTGGGACCGGGCTATGTTCCGTTCGATTCGTGGCCAGGTCATGTAGAAGCCTTCCATTAACCCTTTTTGCAGAGCCAGGCCCAGATTTGTGGTAGACTTCGGGGTTCCATGAATGCGGTGCTTGGAGATTCGTCGAATTAAGTATGTTCATATTCCGAGCCTCAAGTTGACTCTGTGAACACCATCCACGCTTCCTAAATTTCGATCCACCATACTTAGTAGTCTGATGGATCCGTTCATGGCTCATAATTTGGGCCCAAATGTTCGTCAAAATCCTTCGGATAACACAAGGCTTGCAAGAACTCCGAGCTGGGGGCGTTAGAGAGGACGCCATCTCCAGAATGACTGTAACGTGATCCGCTTCTCTGCTTGGACCCTTCAAGCCCGATCCAAAATCCGGAATCACCGGATGCCAAGGGATTACTAGTTTTGCGTCTGTTTTGACAACAATATTGGATTGACACTCCATCCCCGACCTAACATCCGGAATCTTCGGATCCCAAGAGATTACTAGTTTTGCGTCTGTTTTGACCACAATATTGGATTGACACTACATCCCCGACCTAAAATCCGGAATATTCGGATGCCAAGGGATTACTAGTTTTGCGTCTGTTTCGACCTTACAATATTGTATTGTCGGGGATTCGGCGAATGTGAAGCGCAACTATGTGTCTCCCCCATTCCATGCGCACGCCAGTGAAGTTACCCGGCGCTGGTTGAAATGAAACAACCGACGGTCGTACCAATCTGCAGCGGAACCGAGTAGAAAATCTCTTCAACGACGAATAGAGAACATAAGCTTTCCTGTCTTGGGAGGAATTCTAAGTTCAGATTTCGACCCAGATTCGTGGAATTTACTTCCATTGCATTTGGAGACGCGGATAGAGGAGAGAGACGGTAATTGATGTGGCATGTATAAGGCTTTCAGCGCCCAGTTCCCGACAACACCGAGTAAAACATCAGATACGACAACGGCGTATCCCAGTAGTCGATGGCCGTGCAATTCATGCAAGACATTGCCTTCTGGGCCAATGGAAAGGTATTTAAGGGAAGGTTGGATATCACAGAAAGCATCAACTTCAATTACCCCTGTATTTGCTTCAGAGCTCATCCACAATGTTTTCTCTCAACAAAATTTCCATTCTTGTCGCTGTCCTCTTCGCGGCTGCCAAGGTCAACGCTCAGGATTTCGCCGCATTCCCTGGCACTGCGTGCGACGGAATTGTAGGCCTTGATGTGGCTTGTGACGGTACTTGCTTTGATTTCACTGGAAGACATTCTTTTGAGGCAAGTAGGACAGAAGAAATAACGAGGATTGAGACTGATACTTCATCTTCAGATTACCTCGCAGACGGACGTCTCAGTCACCATGTACGAAGGCACGGATTGCACTGGCCAGGATTTCCCTTTTGGCAGAGAAAGCCATGGGGCCTGCATCGACGTCCAAACCGGTACATCAGTCAAGTCCTTCAGATGTGTCCACGTTTAAGGTGAGGGCGGCTATAGCTCTGCTCGGTCCATGTGCTAACATACGAGACATAGTCTCTGGAATCTGGTCTTCCATGATTTCTTTTCTCCTCTTCAGCTAATAGACGAGTATATGATTTTGGGTGGACAAATTAGTGGTATTAGTATTCATAGTGGATGTTGGATTACAGTGTGCCTCTAAAATATTTATTTTGGTCTATCATCAACGTGAGTTTGAACCGAATCATCATTTGCAAACCAGGGTATGGTTGGGCTACTGCATATGCGGGATTTTGGGGCATAGCAAGTTGTCTGTTGTACCGAGATCCATTCTGCCCTTGAATTCAACCCAGGTGCCCCACAAGGCAATAGAGTCGGTATGGATCCCGATTTACTTGATGTTCAATTTGGAGTTCAACCCAAATCCATCTTCGTTGAAGTACCGAATATTTCTCGCACAAGAACTGGAGTAGTGAATGGTGCGTGTCTCCGGTCCCGTGCCGGGTCCAAGTCATTGTCCATAAGAACCCATGGAAACTTGTTTTCTCTCATCATGCTCCGGCCAAATTTCCAAGGATCTCCCCGAAGCAGTGATACTGCTCTGCCATCGAGGAAGTGGACGGTGAAATACATTAATGTTTGACATGGTGCTTATGTCGCATATAGCGTTGAAATAAGTACCAAGCATTGATTTTTTGAGGACTGAAGTACTGAAGTGAAGTGAATATGGCTCAGTAGTGGGAGGTCCGCATCTGTGTTCAGCAGAACGATACTATTCGCAGTCTCACATTGACACGGCAGGGAATCCCGTTCGATTCGGGTCCGGGTATGGCAAAGTTAACCTCTCCGAAATACACCTTTATGTACCGTGCTTCAATTTCAGGTACGTCCCAAATATTACTTAGTTAGTATACACAAGCTCTCAAGAGCTCAAATTTCTACCAAACCAATCACTTGCATCCGTTGACCTGGACTTGCCTAAGCATGTGAACCACATCCACGGTTCCAAAACTCGAAATTTTCTCACCAATCAAGATTGAGAAGGGGGTTAATATGGCTTGGTAGCGCGTTATTCGCATCTTCCGTCTGAGGGGAGTAATGTTAGCGGAATATTTGGGGCAAGTGCGCACGGAGGTAATGTCGCGCGTAGCATACGCGCGACGGCTGGAATGCACGGTCTTTACATACAGTGCCACGTAAGACGGCGCTCTTCATTCTGCCTACATCCAAGGCTGAGTGAAGAGCGTACGTCCTCACTTATAATTGCTGCATTCCTTACTTACTTTACATCTAGTAATTATTATCTCTAGGTATATAATATACATTCTGCCTACATCCAAGGCTGAGTGAAGAGCTAATTATTATCTCTAGATTGTCTCTAGATCCCGCGCACTGACGGGACCACGGCGCACATCCGCGTCTACCACACTCCTTCCCCACGCTCGTAACTCCACCTGCGTACCCCGCACCCCTCTATTCTTAACAGGTTATGGCCTCCCATGGCGACGACGACGACTATGCGACATCCCGCATCCGGCTCCCCACACTCGGGCAGCGTGGCGAAAACTTCGTCATCTGGAAAACCCAGCTGAAGTCGCAGATCACGGGCATGGGGAAAGCCCGTTACATCAACGGGCGCGCGACCGCACCGGTCGAACCGACTCTTCCGGACAAAGCCGACGATGCAGCCAAAGCGGCGCACAAGAAGGCCCTGGAAGAGTACGATGAGCTATTGGACGAATGGGAACAGAATAACGAGAAGATTCGTACCCTTTTCTTTGCGACCATTCACCAGACGCACAAGATCCGTATCGCCAACCATTCGTCTGCCCGTGAGTCCTGGAATGAGCTCTGCAAAATGTACGAGCACCAGGGGGAGCTGCACGCACAGTCCCTCGTCGACCGCATGCACCAACTCAAGTGCCCCGAGAGCGAACGCGACCCACGCCCGACTCTCGACGAGCTCGACCTTCTCATTGCCAACCACGCCAGCGCCGGCGGTACCCTCACTGACTCGGAAAAGAAAAATATTGTCCTTCACCTTCTACCGAGCAGCTGGCGCGATAACATCCGGACCATTCTGGCGAACACCGAATCCATCCGCCAATTCTCCATGCAGATCAATCCCTCCGGCGCACCTGCACTCTACACCGCCGACATGCTCGTGGAAGCAATTTGCTCCCTCGCGCGCGATGACGCCGCGATCAACGGCGCCACCTCCCCAACCGGCGGCGCGGCACTCACTGCAAGCTCACGCGACATATGCAATAACTGTGGTCACAAAGGCCACTGGGCCAAGGACTGCTGGTCGAAGGGCGGCGGCAAGGAGGGACAGCGTCCAGCAAACTGGAAGGAAGCAGCGCGAGGTAATAGGGCCAACAGGCGCGATGGCGGCGGCGGAAATTCGGGACGAGGCGGCAGCGGTGGCAGCAACAACAACAACACTGCCAACACCGCAGACGCAGGCGCGCCGAACTACTCATTCGCCTTCAGCGCCACACACGTCGCGACCGACTTCACGAGGCTCGAGGAGACAGGCATTGTCTCCCGCGGGTACACCGCCCTCCTCGACTCGGGCGCGAACCGTCACTACTGCCCCTCGCGCGAACGCTTCGTCGACTACCACACCATCGACGCCGTCCCCATCCGATCCGCCGACAACCGCACCTTCTACGCCACTGGGTGCGGCAAGGTCCCCATTACCGTCCTTCACAACGGCCGACGCATCAACATGATGCTCCTCGATGTCCTTCACGCCCCCGATATGCCGCTGACATTAATCTCTGTCAGCCGTATGGCCAGATCTGGCCACGCTGTCCATTTCGAGAAGGACAGCGCGCGCGTCCTCACCCCGGACTGCGCGGCGTTATTTGTCGTCCCCGAGCGCAACGGGCTGTACCCCGTCCAGGAGGTGCAGGCATCGAGCACCCCGACGCCCACCATCAATGCCGCATGCACGACCCTCACCTTGCACGAGTTCCACTGCCGTATGGGCCACACCAACGTCCGTGGCCTGCAGAATATGATCAGCAAAGGGATCGTGACAGGGATAAAGCTCACCGACACCGACGCGGCGCCTTGCAGAGGATGCGACAAGGGTGCCTTGAAGCACGAGCCCCCGCACACGCGCTCAAGCTCCGCCGAGAAGGTCTACAGCGACAATGATACGGGCAGCAGCACCTGGGGACCCGCGGCGACTGCGTCCCTCGGACGTAAGTCATATGCTGTCCTATTCCTTGACGGCAAGTCGGATGAAGTCGTAATCGTCGGGCTAGAGAACAAGAGTGAGGAAAGGGCAGCCTACAAGCAGTACCAGGCTTGGGCTAAGGTTCACCGCAGCACCGCTAGCGGAGAGACCGGCGGCAAACCATCCACGCAGGGCAGCAGCGCCGAACGCGTCCTGCAGACTCTACTCGCGCACGCACGTGCCATGCTTCACCTCGCAGACCTCCCAGCATCCCTCTGGCTCGAAGCCCTCTCGCACGCAGCCTGGCTTCGCAATCGCACCGAGACCGCGAAGACAATTGGCGCGACGCCGCACGAGCGCGCCACGGGCGACAAGCCCGATCTCTCACATGTCCGGCGATTCGGCGCGAATGTCTGGGTGAAGCTCGAGAACGCGTCGAAAATCGACGTGCAGGCAAAGCCGTGCCGGTGGATCGGAATTGATGCACACGCTAAAGGTCATCGAATTTATTGGCCAGAGAAACGTACAGTTACAGTCGAGCGGAATATACGGTTCGAGGGGGAGCCCGAGGACGTTACTTACCCGAGCGTCCCGATCGAGGGGGAGTTGGGTGATCACAGCGCTCGCGACGCTCGAAATCCACCCGCTGCAGCACCAGATACAGCCCCCGAAGCTCCTTCAAACGAATCAGCGCCGGAAATTCCACCAGCAGCTCAAGACGCACCTTCAGCAGCGCCAGAAGCGCCAGATCCCATCGCAGAAACACCACCCGCAACCCCCGAGACCATCCGTCCACCATCTCCCGCACCGGCGCGCGATCCATCCCGTTCCACGCGTACGCGCAAGCCCACACAGTGGCTACGCGATATAGCCGAGGGAACCGGCTCCACAGGCGGACGAGGCGCCGCCAAGATCCCCGACAGCGTCATACCGACGCACGAGCCCACCGCGAACACCATATTCGCGAATGAAGCATGGCTACACGGAGCCTTTGCCTTCACCGCCGTCCGAGCCGTTGTTGCCGGAAACGAGGCGCCAGCACCGCCGACGTCGACGAGAGCCGAAGACGCGCCATTCATGCGCGAGGCGAAGACGCACGCAGCGGACAAGCAGGGGGAGAGTGCAGAGAAAGAGAAAGACGGTGTTACCAAATCCGGACACAATGACGTACGTGACCCGAACCTCTTCTCTTCCTCCTTCCACCACCACCGCCAATGCGCAACACACGACGACGCCAAGCCCCGGGACACCCCACCCATCGCCGAAGGCCACCACCAGGCCCACAGCATCGATCACATCAAGTCGACACACCCGACAGCACCCACGAACTGTCACCCGCGCCTACCACCGCGCGAACGGCACAACCGCCGACACCGCTCATCCGAAGCGCAGCCCCAGGCGCATACGCCAGGGCACCATACCACCTATCCTATGCCATCTTGCAGTCACCGCAGCCCCATCGCGTTCGGCAACAACGGACTTCGAACGAAGCACATCGACTTACGCTACCATCGCATCCGTCAAGCCATCGACGACGGCACCATTCCGCTCTCGCATGCCGCCGCAAACGACCCCACTGTCGACGAGCTCATCAAGCTCCTCGTTCGCGCCAACATTCGATAACCCACGAAACTCCGCGCGACTTGAGGGGGAGTGTTAGCGGAATATTTGGGGCAAGTGCGCACGGAGGTAATGTCGCGCGTAGCATACGCGCGACGGCTGGAATGCACGGTCTTTACATACAGTGCCACGTAAGACGGCGCTCTTCATTCTGCCTACATCCAAGGCTGAGTGAAGAGCGTACGTCCTCACTTATAATTGCTGCATTCCTTACTTACTTTACATCTAGTAATTATTATCTCTAGGTATATAATATACATTCTGCCTACATCCAAGGCTGAGTGAAGAGCTAATTATTATCTCTAGATTGTCTCTAGATCCCGCGCACTGACGGGACCACGGCGCACATCTGCGTCTACCACACTCCTTCCCCACGCTCGTTACTCCACCTGCGTACCCCGCACCCCTCTATTCTTAACAAGTAAAGCGTCTGCCCTTCGGCATAATTACCCGTTCGATTCGGGACCCGGCCATGCCCAAGGCTTTGACACAACCTTTTTGCGTCAAGCCCCGATTTGTGGTAAACTTCCGAGCTCTGTGCGTATGGAGATTCCATAAGGAGGTTGAAGTTGATATTCTTTGAATGAACCCGGTCCATATTTTCAAGCCTCGAAGTTGGCTCGCAACACAATCCATGCTTCTGATTCCGGCATGATGTCCAGACTCTACCATAGTCTGATTTCCGATAGGTCCGTTCAACGGATTTCAATTTTTGGCCGAAATCCTTATGAAAATCCACAGCTCCGAAGAGAATAAAAATGGCTTGGTAGCGGGAGGTCCGCATCTGTGTTCACGTTGGGAAGACCCATTGACGTAGGGACCCCGTTCGACTCAGGACTAAGCTATTACGCTCAAGGTAAATCTAGTCTCTTGCCGCAAAATCCATTTTAACGGTCCTTCGAATCCATTTTACACTTAAAGAGCGCGTTATTGATGCATGTGTACGCGTTTGATTCCACGTGACAATATCCTTTTGTCCTCTTGTCTCTCATGCTCTCGCAGTGCGCGCCGTTCCCGGCCGCGTGTGCCTGCTTACCTCTTCTATCACCAACACTTCTACCAACCCGCTTGCCGGCGCGGTCAACCTGCAGGCAGAACCGACGTAGACGAACACCCCGCCCCGCCTCGAGGGCCTGAAGCACTCGCCGTCGCCGACGCGGAGCTCACGGCGCAGTATGAACGGAAAGCACCGCGCAGCAAGGGAGTGTGCACCGTGCGCCATTGGCATGGCTCGACTTCACGGGGCTTTCCGTCGCGACCCTTGTTCTTTCATGGGAAGGTGTGCGATGGATGTATGGACGGGCGTGTGTACGTCAGTGCCCGCCATATGGATTCGCATCCCTTGTGCTCTTGGAAAGGTCGCGACGCGGGACGAAGCGCGTGGCGATGACGTCGTGCCCGCGTCCATTGTCCTCTTGTGAAGATAGAGGCAGGGCGGAGCGGGTGCCTCTCCGGGGCCTCCCTGGATCTGGACACCGGTGCGTGTCGTCGCTCAGGTGCTAATCAGGATGCCGCTGACTTCTTTAGAACGAACAGTGAAGCAGCGATGAGGGTTGAACCGTCGCTTTACCTCGAGATGTCAACCTGCCCGCCGAGTAGAACAAAGACGGCGTAATTTGGAGGTGGATGCTCTGTACGTGGCGAATTTTGGTATATCCTTCCTTCGGTTTCTTTCCATCCGGGGAAGCCACCTTATTCTGTTTCAGGCATCGCTCGAATGGATTGACTAATTCCTTCGAGTTCACCGCCAATAAGTAGTCCAGATTAATGACGATCCCAAATGGGTTTGGGAAGCGTGGCAGGATGGTGAAGATCTTTTGCAGCGAGTTCATCACGACGATATCTGCCCGCAAGATTTTACTGTGTCCGTCCTGTCGGCTTCTCGGTCAATGATGCGGCATCTTCTTTCCTCACGCCATGACATTCGTCGTTCCGTGTTGTCCAGGTTTTGGAGCATTGCTGCCATATGGCAATCTCTCCTGCGCTCCAAAACTTAGTCATCACGTTAAGTTCTTGAGAAGTTCTTTTCCTGTTTTCAAGGAAGGGGCAGAGCGAAGATGGGACGGTTCGGAGATGTTGGGATTAGGTTGGGAAGGAAGCAGATATTCGCATGGTTGATCATGCCCACTGAAATAGGACGCGGTTCTCTCCGTTCTCGCCGAGTTCTCTGGTATGGCCTGTGCCGGTTAAACATACTCGCGATAGCTGCGGTGGTGGCCAGATTAGCGAATGCGCTACAGCCATTCTCAGGTTCTTCTCTCACTGTCCTCTTCCTCCGCATTCTTGACTTATTCGTGCCCGTTTTAAATTACGATCATCTTCCGCTTTCAATCAATCAATATGGGCGATATACTGTCTAATAAATCAAAAAAACGTGTTGTATCCCGAAAAAACACGTCTTCTGAGTGTGGGTCAAAAAAACGTAACGACGAGAGGTTTGATGCAATCAGGTTTTCGCGCACAAGTGCATGAAAAGAACGTGATGGCTACAAAACACAAAAAAAAACACAATAAGGAGTTCACACAAAGAAAATGCAATGTGGACTTGAGCTCTTCACAAGTTGGGGGATCAGTGCCAATACCATCAGCCGGCCCGTGATGAAAATTTTCAACTGATTACCAAGCTTGCCGCCGCAGCGCCATCTTCTCTCCTTCGCCCACCATGTCCCGGGTCCCGGACTTCGCAAATGTCTGAACTCTGGATGCAGATCCAGCTGCACTTTCTTTGTCCCTACTCCCATCACGTAGAATAACATGAGCTCTTCACAAGTCGCAAGCCATCAGCTGCATTTTTAAGGTCAAGCAAGATGACTTTGATAGCATTGAGCTGCCGATGAAGGTGTTCCACTGCCTCTGTCTCGACATTGGGAAGAGTATTCACGAGGAACTGGGCCTTGTTTGAGATCTGGTTACACTCCATGAAGGTACGGGCCTCATGGTCAGCGTCGGCATCCATGTCCAGGAAAGGCAGGAAGCAAGGATGCTGATCGTAACAGTGACTCAAGATTATTGATCCGCAATTTTGAGCCTTGTGTTTTTTTGATCCCTTCAATATTTGGTTTTTCTCTTTTCAACATTGTGTTTTTGTTGCTCTCCTACTCATCGTGTTGAATTTTCTCAACAAAGTCTGAATGTCCTTTTTCTGAACTAAAAACCATTGACTTTATGTTTTTTTCCCTGAAATTCAACACCAATTGTGGCAAAAACATAGAAATTCATACTACAACACGTTTTTTGATTTATTAGACAGTATATGTGCCATAAATCAATTAACTTCGATCTGTTCAGGTCATCAGTACTCCCACTTTTGCGTCCTAACATCCATCGTAGTATATAACTAGAATGTTCCATTCCAGGCTTTTGTAACTTCATTCCCCCTTCCTATCCCTCATGGCCGTCCAATTGGAAATCCACGACATCAAGAACAGCTTGTACATAGCTATGGTAGGGAGCTGCACGCTACTCCGAAGAACACGACCTAATCATTCGATGCAAAATGCAAAGGCCGAGGTGTTTCTATATGGTAACTGCTCATCTTGCCACCCACCAGACTCCAGCTCAATTCTTCTGGTTTGTAGGAGGCTATTCAGTCCTGTTTGAATTTTATATCCACCTTCTACACACACGAGGCCTGTGGAGGCAAGCATGGAAGAATCGTGTTCTGCCTGTTGCCACGATACTCTTATTCATGCTTTGCACGGCACATTTGGTATCCCTGCTTGCCTGCACTGCGTTGCTGGATCGAGCTGAGGTAGCCGATCCGGAGGATATAGACTTGGTGAACCAGTCCCCGAACACTGAGTCCATCTCGGTCCGAGCAACAAATGCGATCTACGTTACCCGCAAGTAATGTTGCTGCAAACTCCGACTCGGCCGGGCAAAGTTGACTCAAAAGTCGATGTTTGAGTCGAGTCGAGCCGTCTCGATAGAGTCGACTCCCATCGACTCCGGAGTACAACAAGTCGACCTGGGGTCGGCTTGGTCGACTTGAGTCGTTTATTTTGAGGCTCATGTATACTAAAAACTAAGCAATATATCTCATAGCTCCTTAGACCAAAATTCGTACAAATATTAAGACTGTGAAAGAAGCCAGGGTGCGCAGGTGGGTAGGTAGGCACAGTGTATATCAAACCTCTCTCAGTATTCAAAAGTATCCACTACCAACAAGAACAGACAGTGGTCGGTCGGTTTATGGGAGAGGATTTGCGTGATGTCTAAATGCATGCAAACACGGTGCAAAGTCCTGCTCAGATAGAATTTCGGACACTACTAGAGGTATATGCAGGCATTTGAACCAGTATAGTGGGGTAGATAACATGCATACCTGCGTGAAACAATAATTTGAGACCCCAAATCCGACCCTTAGCATTGAGCATTAGCTTCGGTGTGAAGTTGAACTTGAATTCCCTTTTTTGGAACATATTGATACGGCCGACTTTGCTATTGAAATAGACTGAGATTGGCACCTGTAATGCGTGTTTGGCCAATAAACATCAGGCAAACCGCAAGACACTATGGCCGCTATGCAGGCCTTTGATAGCACTTGACAGCACTTGACAGCCTTGCTGAGTGCTTCATAGCGCCCATAGCTACCTGCGGTTTTCCTGATGAAAGATCGGTCCATGATGCGCACCAAGCCCAGCTCGACCCACACAACCCTGAGAACAATTGCTGAGCTCATGATTGGAATGCTGCGCTTTCATCGAACATCCTTCTCTAATGAATGTCGAGAGTGGCATGAAATTTGTCTCTCCAAGTGGCATGAAATCTGAGACTTTGATTAAGTAATATCAACTGAAATTATTGATGGGCTTATCCAGCCACTCAAATCATGGCCCGTTAAGTTGCCGTTCGACTTCCTCACCTTACCTAGTCACTCGGGCGGTTGCCTGTTCGGCAACCGCACAACTTATTGTTCCTCACCTGTCAAACACAAATCGTTATCTTGGGTAGTGATTGCATTAAATGGCATCTTCCAATGAATGTTAAATCTCTGAGGCCAGGATGAAATCAGAGAACATAGCGGGTACAGGTAGCCCAGAAACAAAAATCGCATCGCTCTTAAACCTTCTCACAGTTGGTCGGGGCGATCTGACTGCCAGTGTCCGAGTATTCTGACCGACTCGGAGAGAAACTGGCCTGCGGCTGAATAGACTTTGAGGTGATAAAGACTGTGTTGGCCTGAGTAGAACCTGAACTGTGACCAGGCTTGAAGCTTCCAGATGTCATGGTCGAGCTCGCGACCCCAGTGCTGGATGCGGTCTCTTTTCGAGATGCGTGGAAGTTGACCATGCGGAAGATGACGAGGAGGGGTCCGAATAGCTATGTGGAGATCATGAGACACAGTAGAAAGCGAGCATAGTAACACTTGCAGATCCATATGCAGCGATACTCTCCACCCAGCTCACCACATCCTGAACACCACTCGCAAAGGCCGCCATCCACACCAGTCTGCACGCCGACGTAATAGCGGACGACTCGACAAAGATTACTGCAAGTCGTCCATAAACCCTTTGGTGACTCGACCCGAGGATCTCGACGTTGCTGCGGTGGAACATAAGTTTGCCGGCGATGAGGCATGTGGCGATGACGTCAAAGACGACGGAGGAGATAAGGGAGGCCTCTGTGTATTTTTCGCCGAGGTCGAGGGCTCGTTGAATGTCGACGACATATAGTCCTGGAAATTAAACATTCACTTTGATTTCAGAAAAATGGGTGTCAGAAGATTGGGCTCACCCCAGTTGGCTAGCATCCACAACAGCAAGGGGATGAGGTACCACGCATGCTGCCTCCAGACTACATACACTCTATAAAGCTACCGACCCACCAAACTCACATCAGCACTTGAAACTTCTTTCACGATCGGAGAATATAACGCACCAACAAGAGATCCGCAGCAGCAAGGATCAAAAACAACGAGCTACAATCGATATAGCCGGGTAGATTCGCAGCATTGTCCGACGCCAGCCCGAGTGCGCCGTTGATCTGCGCCGCATCGCCCCATATTCTTGCCATGGCGAATATCCAGGATGCGCAGTGGGTCACGAAGAGGTAGACGTAGATGGGCATGTCTGCTTCCGAACGTATGCGCTTAGGGGAGATGAGGTAGTACAGTGCGACGAAGAAGACCATGACATAGGCCGCTTTTCAAGTTGAGAGTGTCCGTCTCGGAGGGTAAATGTGGGTTGAGATGCTTACTTTGGAGGGAGGTGGTCAGGACGGCCTTGGGGAGGAGCTCAGCTGCGTTCGGGTACCCATATACCGCTGAAATGTTGGGTTTGGAAGACGGTGACCGGGACGGCGTGGGAGAGGAGCTCGGCTGCGCTGGGGTACTCATACAGGGTAGGTGAGGGGATCAAATAAGATGTACCGGCAGGGATTGGGGCGCTGCGGAGTAGTGTTTGTTATATGGAAAAGTCGCACTGCCACTCCCGCCACCGGTTGCGGAGGTTCAAATAGCGTAGGACCCGTATACCTTCAAGAAGAAGGTACCGTGCGTCTACGTACGACGTTTTGAGGAACTGCGGGCTCCCTTAGGTTCCGTGTAATATATCATTCTTATGCCCTGACCCTGATTAACTGCTACCATTCTGTCGCGCCTAACTTTGTTCGAGTGTCTAACTTTGCAGTGGCAGTGACCGGGCGCTGTTCTCACGGTGGACATGTTGTGTCAATTCACTCAACATTTCATTCGTATCGACCTGAATCGACAGCTATGGTATATATCGTTAATAAATTTCCAGGAACCCGAGAACGGTTCACGCAAGCGGCAAGCGTGAGCGCATTCACCGCGATTTCAAGAGTTTTATGATAGCTGACACACATCGTAGATTCAGTAACAGCGCCGGATTCCTCACAAGATGCTATTCTGAGACTCCCAATCAGCCTTTCAAAATGCGCGCTACGAATTACTTTCTCACCTGTGGATGTGAATGCAATGGATTCACATGTCCCCACCTGGTGCGGGTGTTTGAGGTGTCCGCGCCGTTCCCGGAGAGATAAATTCTAGACTTGGTGAACTTCCTTTCTGAATGATAACAAGAGCGCGGCGGGCCGCGGAGCGGCCCACCACTTCGGTTGAGGATGTCAACTCGCCGGCGCTTGCATGCCTGGGCGAAGGGTGCAGTATATTTAGTTTCGGATTCAAAGTGGGGAAAGAAGTAGGAAAGAAGCCAATCAGATGGTGAGCGAAGTTGATAAGGATCGGAGTCGATTGAGACTGGCATCGGCATCGATGAGGGAATGCCTGGCACATCGGCAAAAGCAGTGAAACTGGAAGAATATCGGAGTTGAAGGCTTTGAGCAGAGCTTAAATAGCTTCAGACAGACAGCGTACTTTTATAATAACAAGCGGCTGCTCGGCCGCTTTGCGGCCTCGCATCCCCTCCCTGCATTTAACAGCCTCTCAGCGTCAAAGCATCATCCGGTGATCGTGTAAACTGCGCTTTCTCTGCGCTTTCTATAACTCTGGAGTTGATTTACCAAGAGCGGAGTTTAAACCCTTCACACATCCGTTACCTTATAAAGAGTTAGATGAGAACATCATCCCTAGACTCGTGTCTCTCTTGATACGGTGGGAACTTGAAGGCACCGGATCTGTGAGGCTCGAGACTAATTGAAAGATCGCCGCATTGCTGAAAAAAGACGTGAGAAGTTAAGGCGGCAGGAGACAGATTAGCGCCGATTGAGGCCCCAAGCGCCGTGAAAAAAATTGGCGCTGAGCGCTTGTCTCTCTCTTTCGGGTATGAGACAATCCATAGATTTGGGTCGGAAAGACCATATGAAGGGTGTTAAAGGCTCCAGACAGACACCCGTTATTTTATAAAGAGAGAGAAGTAATGTGTCAACTCAGAATACGCGGTGTTCTGAGAGGTTTCACTCGTTGGTTGAAAGATTATGCGTGCGTCTAACACCTTCCTACTCTGCCATCAACCCTCTACCGCCGCTGCCAGAGTTGGTGGAGCAGCCGCCGGCCGGCTTCAGAACTACTGACTCAAGAAAATTATCCAGATGAGACTCAATAACCATCCTAATCTCCCTTCCCTTTTTCCCTTTTTTTCTCTGTTCTTCCAACTTGATTAACGCGTTTTGATCCCACCCTCAACCGACATGGGCTATGGGCCAAAATGCCAGGGGAGGCTTCGTAGCTCGAGATCCGCATCTGCCTTCAGTGTGAAATGAAATGCCTACAATTCGGCTTAGCTCCCCGTTATATTCGGGGCCGGGCCATGTAAACACCTTCGAGTAGCCCTTTTTTTCATCATGCCTCAATTTGGGGTACACTCCCCATTTCCAATCGCTTGGAGATATGAAGAGCCTGAAGATTTATCGAATGAACGGCGTCCGTGTTTTTCCAGCCTCGAAGCTCGTACGTCCGTTCATGACTCGGAATTTGTGCTCTAATGTTCGCCGAAATACTTTGGACAGTGCACGGCTGAGAAATGAATGACGATGGCTTGGTAGTGGCAGGTCCGTACTTGTGCTCAAGCATCGACAAGACCGGTTGACGCAGAGCCTCCCGTTCGATTCGGGACTAAGCTATTGCGCGGAGTGAATTCAAACATTTTTTACTTTTTTTCTATGCCGTTCCAAATGCACTTTTATTGTTCCCCCTCTTTTTTCAGTTTTCCCCCTCTTTTTTCTTGAATTTTCGAAATTCCCCCCTCTTATTTCCGGACTTTGAGACCTCAAAGGAGTGGGGATTTATCTTGTTTTCCCCCCTCTTTCATTGACCCAAAAAAAATTCCCCCCTCTTTTATTGCAACTTTGAAAATCCCCCCTCTTTTTGCAGCTCGAAATTTCCCCCGTCTTTTATTTGGAGGTAAAAATTTTTATTGCGGAAATAGAGGCCCATGGGTATCTGCTTACGGGTCTGGTGCGCGGTTCGCTGGGGGTTGTACTGGGTACGACGGGAGAACGGACACAACTTGAAGTGTAAAATGTCACGTGCAATTGGTGTCAGTGTTCCCAATTGGGACAGCTGCCTCCACGCACCTTTTGGCACGAACATAGAGGCCCATGGATATCTCAAGTAGATATCCATGGGTCCAGTACAGTTTATCCCGAGCGCAACGACGTCAGACCAATTTGCACTGCCACTGTAAAAGGCCTTGAAATTGTGCAGCCCTCCCTGCGGACTCTCCTATTTATTACATATTATTACACGCATTCTAAGACATTTGACGAGGCCAAAAGTGCCAAAAAGGTGCGTGGAGGCAGCTGTCCCAATTGGGAACACTGACACCAATTGCACGTGACATTTTACACTTCAAGTTGTGTTTGTTCTCTTGTCGTATCTAGTACAATTTCCAGTGAACTGTGTACCGGACCTGTAAGTAGATATCCATGGGCCTCTATTTCCGCAATAAAAAATTTTACCTCCAAATAAAAGAGGGGGGAAATTTCGAGCTGCAAAAAGAGGGGGGATTTTCAAAGTTGCAATAAAAGAGGGGGGAATTTTTTTTGGGTCAATGAAAGAGGGGGGAAAACAAGATAAATCCCCCACTCTTTTGAGGTCTCAAAGTCCGAAAATAAGAGGGGGGAATTTCGAAAATTCAAGAAAAAAGAGGGGGAAAACTGAAAAAAGAGGGGAACAATAAAAGTGCATTTGGAACGGCATATTTTTCATGGTTAAAGTTGCATCCCAATGTTCGTTCTGAACTATTTTGCGCTTGAACTCAAATCGGATAACCACTCTCTAATTGCGCGTTCCTTGTAAGAGCGCGATATTTGTGCATGTGTACGCGTTTTGATGCCACATGTCAATCCCCTCTTGACTCTTCTCTCACCCACCTTCAAAGGTGGTCCTACTCCGGCACCATTTCCACTCGGTCATTCCCTTGCATGCACCGCCTTTGTCGTTGGAAGCAGGAGCGATATCCAAGTCGAAGTCCAAACCCGCCGCCGAGTCCGACATTCCATCCGACAGCATTGTAGAAGAGGCGGAGCCGGTCCGTGCACCCTCGAAGGAAGAAGGAGGCTTCTGCGGCGGCAGGTGCAGCCTAGAACACGACTGGACGCGCGTCGGGGATAGCTCTGCCTCTGCATCCACTGTGACTGAGGACCCTCTCCCGCGGAAGACGATAACAAAGGGAAAACGAAGACGGCGATTCGGAGACGGAAGAGATTCCCCTGGGGCCCGAAGGCGAATCTGAAGAAGCCCCCGAAGCACCCGCTCGCGTAGCGGCTGCTGCCCAAGCCGAGGAAGACGGGGGAGGTGGATAAGTGAGTGCTTGTGTATCTCTTAACCTGCGTGTTGCAGAGATTTTCGGGGGCGACGGTGTACATTGGGATTATTCCCTTGCTTTCGACGGAGAGGTTTGCGCGGCTTTTCTGCGTACTCCGTTGAGCGTGGGGCATTTCTGCGCGCTCGCCGTTTTGCGCTACGCGTTCTGCATTTTCGATTTTGGATTCCGCATGCGCATTCTATCTATTCTACGCTCCACGTTCTCCATACTCCCTACCTCCTATTTCCTTGCCTGCGCATGCATTCTGTCATGTCGCGCGAGCCTTTCTGTGTTTCTGCGTTCCTCGCGCGCGTTGAGGGTGGGAACGCAGCGGACGGCGCTGGGGCGGTAGAATAGGGGTTGTGTGTGTCCCCGAGGTTGCACGGGTGCGGCTGCGGGCGAGTTTTGTACCGTGCGGAGTGCCACTACACGCGATGCATAGCTAGCGTGTGGTGGGCTGACCCACCGTGAGGACAGCGCCCAGCGTCGGCGAGTGAGCGGTTCTGGTGTCAAAACGCAGGCGACAAGCTTTAGGTGAGCTTCTGGAGTTGTTTGCGCGCAGAGAATTCGCGGCGCCCTCGTACGCGTTGGTTCCTCACAAGGGTCGGCTTGTTGTGCGGCGGGGATGACGCGAGAAGATGGCGCAATTGTGCGATAGTTTGATTTGACGGACAACGGGCCGTACAGTACACCCGAGGCGGAGACGTTCTTGTACCAATACTGGACCTTGCTTGCCAAGCAGAGAGGAGGTCGCGGACAATATTGCGCTCCTTCCTTTCTCCTCTGTGCTCTTTTTGTCATTTTTATTTCAGTGTTACAGACGTCCTCGCATCGCTGCTTGAGAGTTACTTCCATCCCTCCATATGGTGCTGGGTGTGTGCGGATGCGGGTGCCAGTGTCAGTGGATGGGCTTGCAAGTGGTGGTATTGGTGTGCGTATTGGCGCCGGTTCTTCCTTGCATTTGCCTTCCGCTCGTCGCAGCCCGCACCACCAGCTTCCCTCCCTCGCTTCGTTGTAGGGCATGCGCAGGATGTTCCCCGAACCTCACCCACCGCGATGTGTGTAGGGATACAGATATGGGCGCATCGGGTCCTGGGCAGGACAGGCTCACCCTATGGCCATACGGTTGTTCCGATGCGTCTTGAACTCAAGGGTGAAGGTTAAGCTGCGGGATAGATAATTTGGCGGTGACATTCCGGGCTGGGTGCGGAGAGCTCGCGTGCGCGTTGTTGCTCAGACCAGCCACCTCGAGTTTGGGCTTCTGGCGCATCTGCTGCCGACCAACGCGTATTTTCGCTCCCTTGAACGAGTGAAGTATGTATGAAACCAAGAATCGAAGTCTGTACGTGCAAGCAATGAATTTCGCATTTCTAAGATAAAATCAACCTGCACAATTGGAACTCCTGGTTGCAGAAAGTCCGCATTTCTTCTCTGTGCAGGGATCCTGTTCGATTCAGGACCAGACTGTAGGTATTCAAACGCTCAGTATATTAGCTCGTATAAGTACCTCGCTACCCAGGAGCCATAGGTCGCTTCTGAAAATTATTCTCTCATCGTGCCCCTTCCGAATAGTCCATCTCCCCGAAGCAGTGCCAGTCAGTGCTCTGCTGTCGACGAAGAAATGACTAATGGTGACGTGCGGTTGTACTTGATCGTATGGAAGGACGAAATATTTGAATTCATTTAGAATTCATGTTGAAAATGACTCCCAAATCGTCGTGGAGACAGAGTTGAGGTGAGAAATGTCGGCATTTCTCGCAAAAAACAAGGACTGGAATGGGATAGATATGGAGGTCCGCATCTGGTTTCTATGTGGTCTGCCTCCCCCCGTTCCATCAGAACTACCCGTTCGATTCGGGGGCCAAGGGCCGCCATCCACTGAAATTGTAGGTTTCTTTTCTATAGTTCGTGTAATCCGTATTTTGGTCGCAATTGCGGAGGCTTGACCCCCAGATGTCGAGCATATAGAAGAGGTACTCCGAGCCGGGGGCGTTGGAGAGGGGGCAATCTCGAGAATGACTGTGACGTGGTCCGCTCCTCTGCTTGAACACTCCATCCCCGACCTAAAATCCGGAATCGCCGGATGCCAAGGGATTACTAGTTTTGCCTCTGTTTTGACCACAATATTGTATTGCTGGGGATTTGGCGAATATGAAACGTAACTAGGTGTCTCCCCATTTTATGCGCATGCCAGTGAAGTTACCCGGCCCTGGTTGAAGCAAAACAAGCACCGCTCGTACCAAGCTGCAGGGACACCGAGTAAAAATGACGAACAGAGAACATGAGCATTGCTGTCTAGGAGGAATTCTAAGTTCGGATTTCGGCCCAGATTCGTGGAATTTACTTCCATTGCATTCGGAGACGTAGATGGAGGAGAGAGACCGCAATTCATATGGCGTGTATAAGGCTTTCATTGACCAGTCCCCGATCACACCGAGTAAAACATCGTACAAGATGTATTCCGGTCCTTGATGGCCGTGCAATTTATTCAAGATTGCCTTCTGGGCCAATGGAAAGGTATTTAGGGGAAGGTTGAACACCACAGAACCCATCAACTTCAATCACCCTGTATTTGCTTCACAGCTCATCTACAATGTTTTCTCTCAGCAAAACTTCCGTTCTTGTCGCCGTCCTCTTTGCGGCGCCTCGCCGGGTGCTGGTCTAGGAACCGGTTAAATGCAGTGATGTGTCCACCTTTAAGGTGAGTGCAGCAATAGCTCTGCTCGTTCCATGTGCTAACATACGAGAATCTGGTCTTCCACAACTTCCTAGCTCCTCTTCAGCAAATAGCCGAGTATATGAGTTTGGGCGCACAAATTAGTGGTATTCTTGGTGGACTTTGAATTACAGTGTGCTTTGAAAATCTTTCTTTTGGTCCATCACCAACGTGAGTTTGAACCGAATCGTGATTTGCACACCAGGGTATGGTCGGGTCTCCGCATCTGCAGGCATATGAAGTTGCCTGTTGCACCGAGATCCATTCTGCCCTTGAACTAAAACCACGTGCCCAACAAGGCAATAAAGTGGCAACCTTAGGCTAACACTGCCACTGATGGCGCGAGCGTTTCGCTGAGAGAAAAGCCTCGGCCGGCAGATGCCGTTTCCGGCCCTCTGAGGGGCCTCCCAATGACCGATTTTTCTCGACAGAGGGGTGCGTGACATGTGACTGTAGTTTTGATCGTAATTGTACAGTAAGTAAATAAAACCTCGCCATTTCGCATTGAAAGAAATGGTAGATTCCGCTCCGAAAGGACTAGGGACCCGAGCTCCCACGACACGCATGACCATTCCGAGCACTGTTTTGGATGTAAATTAGCTGCGGCTAAGTCTCAGATATTCCCTCTCTTTTCTCTCTTTTCTCTTCTTTTGCAACTTGATTTCTTCCGTTTCTCCACAGACATGGGTCATGGGCCCGTTAATTTCTTTCAGGAAGTATCTTACAGTAACCGCCGACAGGGAGAATCAATGTTGAATGAATTGCCTGACGTGATTAAACACCACTACTGTACCGTTTCGCCCGAGTGTTCAAGTGACGCGTGACGCACCCTCCTGAACTGAACACTTTCGGTCCCAGTGACGGTGACATTTGGGTTATGAACACGGGAAAAGGCGTAAAAACCGATTTTAAGCTACTTTAATTTTGGCCGAAATGCCGTACGAAAAAATATCTAAGGTTCCTCCTACAACGCAGCGCCGTACCAAGTATTTGAGTGCGAAGTTGAGCTCAAGTGATAAAATTTCCAAACCAACTGTATTCGCCGATCTCGTACACAAAAAATACTGAGTGTCAAATTTCTTTTCACTTTTTGTGAGACGCCTGTTGGACTTTGAAAATTTGACTTGGCAATAAGATCAGTCATATTGTCTGTGAAGCTGGTCGATGAATGAATTCATCAGGAACAGTGAGTGGTTTGTGTCCAATTGAATTCTCGGATACCTCCAGCCTTTGAGAATTTTTTTAAGCGGAATGTTGCATGTTTTGCGTGTGACAGGTATTAGCCTCGGACAGAATCGGAATAAGACCGTAAGGCGACGTATCAACAGTGATTACTACATATGGCGAGCCATCACCTTTATATGGGAGCCATCACCAACTTGTCTCACGCCGGTTGCACGCCGGCGTCAACTCGACTCGGATCGCTTGATCGAGTTCATCAACCTGGTGGCCGATCCGAGTTGAAAACCGAGTTCAACTCGCAGCGACGGCAACACTACATACAGGAAGCGATCCAGTAGCGCCAAGTCCGATTTACGCGAAATTTTCCATCTTCTTGGACTCCATATGGGCTCCGGCGAACATTTTGCTGAACACTTGAAACAGGGTGACAGGCGCCGCCGCCATTTGAACACTTGGTGAAATGAACACTTGCGGTGACGCGTGACATGGGCCGAACACTTGGTCGAAACGGTACAGTAACCTGATCAGACTCACGCAGAAAATTGCAACTCGTCTAGAAGAACCTCCTCAGGATCCGGTACAAGTTTGCTGCAATCTTGAGGTCTTTCTGGTTTGTGTTGATTTTATGTATCCTTTCTTGACGAATCGTTCTCTATTTATAAATGCCGTCAAGCGCCACTGGAGCGCTTCTGGAGATTTATAAATCCCTTTCCCCGCGCTTGACGGATTCGTCGCCTCCCTTCGCAGACTAGGCCAATTTACCCTCTGGACAGAATGCCGGCGATGCAGAGTACTGCTGACACCGATTGTCGGGTCTTCGCCCTCATAATCGGGATCGATAAAGTGCGTGAGCTGGATACCATATCTGCCCACGATCGCTCACGATAACCTCTAGTACAAAGTTATTCGCGGCCTGAATGGTTGTGTCAATGACGCTACCGCCTTCAGAGATTTCTTAAAGCGGTCGCTCCATGTGCCAGAGTCGCATATCGAGTTTATCGCCGACGAGAGCGCCACGCGCTTTAACATCATCCAAAAATTTAAAACTCATCTGATAAAAAATTCCAAAATTCGCGACCATGGCGGGGACACCTTAATCTTCTTCTACGCTGGGCATGGCTCCCGTATTCAAGCTCCAGATAATATGTTTAGTTCCGACGGGCATGTGGAGATAATTTGCCCACATGACGAAGATGACACGGATGAAAACGGGGAATACATCCACGGCATCCCCGACTACACTCTACACAAGTTATTTCAAAACCTGGCGGCCGCGAAGGAAAATAATTTGGTCCGTGTGTTGTGCCGCATTGTTCACTACGGACTAATATTCATCCAGACCGCGATCTTTGACTCGTGCAATTCTGTACGTCTTGTTCATCCAAGTCCTCTATCGGTTACTCATACATCTCTTCTGTAGGGTGGTATCGGTCGAAGCAACCTTACCCCTCGATTTGCTGAGATTCATGTCCCAATTCCCTCTAATCTGGATGCAGACCTGCTCGGTTCCCGAGCAGCAAAGGCATCCCTTCCTCATGGCTTTGGATATCCGTTCATGGAATCCCACATCCTTCTTGCAGCATGTCGCCAGGACCAGATTGCATACGAGGCCATAACCCCCCAGGGCGTCCACAGGGGTCGCTTTTCGGAGAAGCTCATTAGCACTCTCCGCGCCATTTCATTAGACAAGACCACATATATGGATCTAATCGATCTTATTCAAAATTGGACCGACCAGGACCCTCAAGTTGAAGGCACACACAAAACGCGCTTTCTGTTCAATAGAACATATCCCACGATTTCTCAAAAGGCCTTGCCCGTGATGCCGACGTCCAGCATACCGGGGTCCTTTGAGATCAAAATGGGGAGCATCGAGGGTGTCGTTCCTGGAACCGAGTTCCTTGTCAATGACGCGAGCAATCACACCGTCTGTTTTCTTTACGCCCATTCCGTCGATCTCCAGCGTTCGATTCTTGTTGCCAAAAATAGCAATGAGACGCCCATCGAAATCCCATCCGACTCGAAAGCCACAGTATCGAACTGGAACAACACGGAAATTATGATGAAGGTCTTCATTGCCCTCGATTTCGACCCTGCCGCAATTGCCTGCCTCTTCCCACAACTTCTTGATACTTCCCAGCTGAAATCTCTCCCTACCATCCCGAGGAAATTTGTGCAAGAGCTTTGCCGGGAAAAAGCCGACATCGAACTAAAGAAGCTCGTAGATGACAAGTTCGCGATTGAGAGGCTCAATGGCGCTATCAAAGAGCATGCACCACAATCGACTGAATTTTTGCTGAAGCCCGACAATTATAACCGTCTTCCGATCATCATGGACGGCATTGCCCACTTTAACTACTTCCTGCACAAACACCATGGAAGCGACCCACTTTCAACCGTTGCTTTGGAAATGCACTCATTGACGGGATCATATCCCAGACGCCAGCCCTCTGCCGACCTTTTCGTCAACAGAATAGCCGATGTGAAGGACGACAAGGACAGGAAATACGGATTTACCATATGCAACCGTTCGGATTACGACCTTTTCCCATACCTCTTCTTCTTTGACCCTGCGCGGTACGTTATCGACGTACGTGCCATGAAAACTTCGAAAACGATTGCACTGATTATTCATCCACTTTACAGGTTTGGTATTCTCCCCAATGGTCAAAAATAAAACCGCCACTCGACTCTTCACCCAATCCCAATGGCATGGAGGCAACGAGATTCCCTATCGGTTACGGCGTTGGCGGTTATGCTTTCGAATTCAGCCTTCCACCAGGAATGACGGCCGATACCGGCTTCCTGAAGGTCTTTGTATCGACCGAGTACTTTGATATGGGTTGGATCACACAAAAAAGTCCTTTCGACCTGGACTTCCTACCATCCGGTCGCTTGGGAGGCGGACGGGAAACTGTCGAGAAGGGACAAGCTTGGGATGCTTTCTGGAGTGTTGTCACTGTGAGAGCGTAGTGAGTCTTACTTCCAACTATTTGTTTCATAAAATTAATGTACTATTCGGAACATAAATAGATGTGCTCTAATGCGAAGGGATATAGTGTATACATACAAACCAGTACTACGTTCTATTTCTTGAATTTGGTGGGCTTCTGGACAATTTCGAGATGGGCATCCCAGGCAAGCTCGGCATCCGGAAGTGGAGCAACTGTATCCTCGTATGATTCTCCCCGGAGTCCTGTTGAGGTCGCTTTCTCCGTGAGGGACACAAGGCGGAACAGGAGATAAAATTTGCGCTCCCCTTTTTTATTCACCTGAGATCTGAAATTCCCCGAAGACACATTCCGGACCCACGTAGCTCCGGCAGACGCTAATGCAACGCCCGATACTGGGGTGCCCAGGGCGACAGTAGTGTCCGCTTGAGTGGTAAGCATACGGGCGTAGGATGAGCAGCAGTGGACTTCAGCCACAGTGACGAAGCCGCGCATGCTCCTGTCTTTAAGAAGGCCTCTGAGCGCTCCAGAAGGGTCGATGCAGGTCAGCGTGGTGTTCTCCATAACCAGAATCGCTCCACGGCCGGAGGGGAACTTGAAGGCTCCCTTGACCTTACATTGCGCGATGGCGGGGGGAATTCTGAAGAATTTGGTCTTAAAATCTGCCCTCAACTCGAGTGAACGTAACTCACCCGCCCGAAGAGGATACATCCACTTGTTCAGCATTCTGAGAGACAACCCATGTCTCTCCTTCTGTGGATGCGCCACCGTCATATTCGATGGGATCCGGGATCTTGGGCACCTTCGCCTTTCCATCCAAGTCAATGTTGTCCTCCTTTAAGAATGTGTTGAGATGGTCATGGTATAGAGTCAAGGAACTAGATCAATACACGACAGGGGCGAGTACAAACAGAGTAGCGATGACTAATATATCCTCCTTCCAACAGAATGTATCTTTTCTGCGCCAGAATATCAGAATCCGTTTTCCCTGTGTTATTCTGCTCCAGTCTCCGACCCTGACTACGACCTTCAGATACTATCAGCGAAGCGTTTGCCATTTAATGGAGACCGAGTACCTCTGGGTCCGAACTTGCATATTTCTTGGAAAGAGGAGGTTGACGTATGCCCGCTCGCTGTTCAGCATTCTCGCGGAATATTGTGGGTAACGGCGGAAACCGTAAGAAACTCGTGGATGAAGTGTGACGTCGGATTATGGACGTATTTAGAACTACCGAGTCTTGAGGAGTCCATGCGGCATTTGACTCATACGTGGATCGAGCTCCTCGGTCCACGTACTGTGGTGAGCTACGAATTCTGAGCAACAGGATGAATGTCTTCTGACAAAACGGGATCGCAGTTGGCTCGGTCACAATAATACTGGTGTAGTGTTAGTATGAACTGTCTCCCTGTCGTTCATCCATTTCTGCGTGAGCACGAAAGCGGCGAAGTACGCGAACGTGTAGCTTCAGTTCCCTATCAATTCCCTGTAACGGTACGCTCTGCCATCACTGATGTTCAACCACACTGCCTTTTTCGGGCACATTCCGTCCATCGCACTCTATCTATTTCTTTTACTCCACTTCTCTATTGCCTCTCCATTGTACTCTCCTGTATGCTTCATGCTCCATTCAGTTTCTAGGTAAATTGTATTTCTCAATTCCACCATCCGTGTCTCAGATCCTCCTCGCCTCTTACTCCTAATTACCTAACACCCAGACTCATAGTATATAAACGCAGACATTTGTTGTAGCTACTTCGGTCAATTCGATTATTTACTCCAGTTACTCGCAGTTTGATCACCCGACAACCGTGTGCCGGAACTAGCCGTCTGCTCTCCGTCACATCTTTTTAACTCTCCGATATCTCATTATTGCTTAGCTGGTCCCCTCTGGATTGATCTCCCAGACCATACCGCTTCGCTCTAAAACGCTCTACCCCGAACGACTACTATGTCTGCTCAAACTGGAATCCCAATTTTATTCGACCCGCGCAGCGGTGGTTGCTGGTCTTGCCGAAGCGTCACCGCCTGTGTTTGGTCGTCTCGTTCTCCCTCGCCCTCGGATGACCCTTTGGTGTCTGAGGTTGAGGAGGCGATCCCCAACCCCACTCCCGCGCTGTACAGCACTGTGGTGAGTGGGGATCAGGTTCCCTCTGAAGGGCCTGCTTTGTCTGCCGACGCTTCTGGCGTCAACCGCTAGCTCTCTGAGCCACTGTCTCTTTCGAGTGACATAGACTTTGAACTTCAGAACCGTGACGACGGTTCTGCAGTTGGTAGCTGGACTACTGCCACCCGCAAAACTGCCCGCACGCACCGCGAGCGTTCTGCTTCTGCTGATAGCAATACAACCAATAAATCTGTTGTTAGTGGAAATAGGGAAGATGAGTCTACCTCAACTGTCACTCGTGCTATCGCCGAGATGAGTCATGAAGAATTGATGGTGATTCAACGCCATTATCTGGCTATGGTCAACGAGCTCGAAGGGAGAATTAAGGAAGGCGACAAGGGTTCTTTTTCAGACACCCCGGCACCTTCGTCTCCCATTGTTCCTGCGAAGGATCAGTCAAATGTTCGGTCTCCTAAGATGAAAGGAATCAATCAAACTCCTGAGGTTAAGCTGACCTTCGGAGAAGTCGACCACAGTTCAGTTGAACCTGTGGTCATCATGTCGCCTGTCATTCCGACAGGTGAAGGTCGAGCCCTAAAGGCAAGGGTATTGACCCCGGAAACTGGGGCAATATGAGTTTCTTAGGAAATTTCACTGAGAAGGACTTCGAAGCGCAGCGCAATGCGGTCGATAATTACGCGAAGATTAACCGCGCAATTAAACTTGGTGGGTAAGGTCGACGCTGTGCGCGGCAGGACGAGTACCTATTTTTTTTTCTGTCTCGGTGTACAGAAATTAGTTCAGCATCAAAGCAGAGGTTCCTTGATGGCATCGTTACTTTCCGCGCTTGAAAAGGTTGGAAACAATATCCGACTTTAGGCATTCTAGAATGAACAAAATGGAGGGAGGGTCGATTCAGCGGGATATTAATGGGGTATATGAAAGGCAGGTAAATTTATGAACCAAACGGACTGATAGAGACAATAAGACTTTGCGTAAATCAAATATCAACCCTACTTCCAGATTACTGATTTTTTTCTGGCGCGCACTAACTGCAGAAAAGAATTTAGAGAAAAAATCGTTTGTGGATTGTGCTCCGTCTCGCGCAAGATCGTGGCCGTGAGGCCCAGAGTCCAAAGAAATTGTGGCGGGTGGAAGTAATGGCTTCCCGGCACAATGCAGGGGCCTAGTGAGGATTCTCGAAAGAGTAGGAGGAGACGACACATCCTAACCAGCAATCCCAGCAAGATGTATGAGTCGACTGTACGGCATTCCTAAACCACAAGTCGAACAGGTCAATGATGCCAGTAGCCTGTGAGGCTTCTTGAATCCACCCTTGGACCAAACCTCCAGAGATTTGTCCCGATGACTGGGCGGGCGCCTTGAGACAATCCAGCAAAACACGAAAATCAATATCAGGAAGCAGTCTGGAACCCCTTGTCACTGAGTAGACACGTTGAGGTGGCCCGGAATGAGTTCCGGGCGTCCAAAGCAAATGAATATCTGTATCTCAGATAACGGAGCAGGACGACTCTGGCGTTGTCAGCATCTGGACACAGAAAAGATTTGAGGAACAGAACGAGTTTTTTGAGGATAGACACATATTTGGTGCACCGGTCAATATTTCGAACTTGGGGCAACAGTAGACACAATGGGACAAGCATGAATTTGAGTGGTTGGATATGGAGAGGCAAACGAGCGGCCTTCGAGAATCCAGCTGAATGAGTTCGAGTTTGAGATTTGAAATGGGATGACGGAACGTGCATCAGAAAATAGAATAGGATGAGTTGAAGGTTTGGATGTCAGGCGGACTAGAAGACGTTGCGAGCGTTGAGAATCGAAGACAGATTTGGAACCTACATCAGCGGACAGAACCAGATAAATTTGACCTTTAGATCTCGGGCCCGAACGGAACGAAGTTCGAAAATTACAGCTAATGTCGGAACCGAAGGCGCGAACAAAAAATTCCGTTTTGGGAACTTTTTCGTCGCGCCGACCGATTCCCTCATATCTCCCTGAGTTTTGGTCAGATTACCTCGAAACATATACCATTCTTTCAGAATAATTTTTGCGCAATTATTGATGTAAAGTAAATCACGAAAATGTATTTTATCTTTCTATTTGGCACCTGAGGTGTTGTTTCTGTTGAATACCTCCTCGCAGGGTGGGCACTTGTTCAAACACATTAAATTTTTGGGAGGGAAAGCTTACATGCAATATGAAGAGGGTGATGTCGCCAGAGTTATGAATTTTATCTCCATGGAGACACTATTGGCTCGGAAGTAATCTTTCGACCAAAAATTGTTCAACTCCCCGCAACCTCTTCAATATGGAACCAAAGTCAAACCTAAAACAACACAGGACATCAAGAATCGGTCGGTAAATCGGATGTGCACATCGTGAGGCGCCTGCGCGGTCCGCGCTAGCTGCGTGTTGAGAAGCGAAGCGAAAACTCGCGAGGCATTATTGTAGTAAAGACAGTGATGGAGGTCCATAGGGTGGGCAGTGATAGCATCACCACGCACCAATGTGAGCAGACTTGGCCGAAGACCCGGGGACCGCCGAGGATCCAAGGGTCTTGGAAGATGCTTCGGCCGATGACAGGAGTAACCACCACTTCACGGGGGGTAAGCCTAGAGTGAAGATGTAGCAGAAGAGCTCGGCGAGAATCATGGTGATGGGAGGAGCTGAGGCCATCACTTCTCTCTCTCGTGAGGTGTTAAAACCGTTGAGTAACTCGGAATTCGATGAGGTGGGCATGGAACGGAGTACCGGGACGGGTTAGCTTCACTCAGATAAATATGAGGATATACCAGATGCGACATGCACGGCACATTGCAAGTGCGACACATGTGTCGCACTTGAACTGAAGTGCGACACCTCATCAGCCTTTTGACATTTTGATTGCGGGTTTCTCAGAATCTCGGGGTTTTCAGGTTGCCGGATTAGCCGACAACCTCACAACCTCAACACAACCGCAAAAGAAGCAAAAAAATATCTCCAAAGTCGTGAAAAGGGTGTCTGCCAATGTTTTAAGAAGTGCAATGCATCTGGTCCCCAAAGGAATTTGTGAGAAAAGGGGAAATAATGCCCCAACAGGGGCTCGAACGGTCAAGGTTGTGGATTCGGGACATAGGGTTTTGACGTTGTGAGGTTGCGAGGTTTTTGCTGGTTTTCCGAGGTTTTTCGGGGTTGTACAACCTCACAATCAAAATGTCAAAAATCTGATGCTACCATAAACAGCAGGTGTCGCTGATGCGCTCGCCACCGGATGATCGCAAACACTGGCAAAACAGCCAAATATTTGTTCCATCTTTTTTCATGACCCACGCGACCGACCCCCTCTGCCGTGCTGCTATGCTGCCCGAAACTCTGACAATGGCGCCAAATTACACTGCCGCCGACGAGAGATTGATTGACAGCTTGTCAATGGATGTTGTGACCGCATTTCGAAGCTCGGTGTGCATTGTCTCTCACGGGCCCGGAGAAAATGATGCGACTGACGTGGTAGTGATGCGCATTGACGCACACTGTGTCTAGGCATGTCAATCATATGTCAGTCATGTCAGTCATATGATGGGATACCATTCTGATCATTCTACGTGTTCAACGATGTTCCCTAGATCCCTACAATGTTTTTCTTTGCTGTGCACCTTATCTATCTAGCAAATAGAACAAGAACCTTGATCATTTGGATCGAAATCCCTTGCATGATTGAGTTCAACATTCTCAATTTCAACCATCTTGACCTCCAATATGTTTAAGCAGCAAAACAGGCTAGGAGAAGTACATTTAGCAACCTTTTACTCATACTGTAACATAGGTTGTGTGCACCAGTGCCACATCAGATGTGATTCAGGCACAGTTTCGGCAGTGATGAATCCTTAAAATTAGTTTACACATTCATTGTGCACTGAAAGTGATACCGAAACTTTAAAATTAGTACCAAAACTTTTAAAATTAGCAGCTCCCAAAGCAGAATTTTGGGCTTGAAGGCCTAGAAACATGTCACTAGTGCAGCAATCTGGTACGATGTGCAAGGCATCCTGTCCCAAGCTCGCAACGGTTCCTGCTGGCGAGCTTCCGGTTAGTTTTACTGTTCTCGTTCTCGTCGTACATGAGAAGCATGTGCTCCTTGGACTCTCGCTCGGGACCTTTACGGAGTCCTGCATGTTGTACACGTTACTACTGCCGTGGTCTCATGCTCGTCGCAGATGGCGACATGGCAACATGGTGCCGGGAAGGTGCTCATGCCTTCGTCCTCAATGCCGGTTGATAGCCAGTACACTACGAATACACCGGAGCCAGAGCTTGATGGTGACACATTGGCTTGAGCGACGAGGCAGATATGTACCTCCAACGTGCCCGCCCGCCGTGCCTCCACCCAGACATATGCCAGATGTCCGCACGCTGCCGCAGCTCATCATTGAGCAATACATCAGTTCACATTGACTTTGACGCACTCCCACACATGCATTCTCGCTGTGCATGCTCCGTGCATACATCCACGCAGTCACATTTTGTCCTCTTCCCATGTCCTGGGTGCTCGCCCCAAGCACATCTTCCTTTCCTTGTCATGATTCTCCATTCCATGCTTGGTCTTTGATGTGCGCAGCCGGGGCTTGCACGACTGCGGTGAGCCCAACACAACCCATTAAGTTTGACTTTCGCGAAAAAAGTTGGGTGTAGCCAGAGGGTGCTTTGCGAAGTTTTCTGGCTCCTGCCAGTGGTCATGTGAGGCATCAGGCGGCCATTGCGGCAGCACTTCGGCATGGCCAACCAAGGATCAAAATGTATATTTGCATTTAAAATGTATAATTTTGGCCATTTCCGTGAAATTGATGGTCCCGGGAGTTGCCCTATATTACTACGGCAGTTTCCATATGCTTGATGTCTGTAATAGCTTCTAATATGGGATTTTCAGATAAAAAGCTCCAGCTCCCAGAAAGTATTTTGCGTTTTGTGGAATGACCAATGGGAATATGCAAAGTGTACTGGCCCAAAAAGGAAAGCCTACAAATATTTTTTTTGAGCACTCAAAAAACCAAAATTGTAGAGCCTGTTGAGCGCTATCTGAATGCTCAAACCGTTTGTAAAAATACCTACTGGTCATTCCGCAAAGTGCAAAATGTTTTTTCAGAGCCGGCGCTTTTTGTGCTAAAATTCATAAAATAATTGAATGCAGGGTATTGGAAGGTATTCCAGCCATCAAACATATGGGAATTGCCATAGGGAGATGAAATCCGGGGAGCCATCAAATGTAAGGCCACCCCCGGAGCATCAATTTCCTGGGAATGGCCGAAATAATGCATTTTTAATAGAAATATTCATTTTGAGACTTGGCTGGCCATCCCGAAGTGCTGCTGGAATGGCTGCCTGATGCCCTACATAGCCTATGGGTAGACCCGTAGAATTTCGCGAAAGGCCCTCTAGGTACACCCAGAACTTTTCGCGAAATTGTAACTTAATGGACTGGATCATCCGGAACCCCACTCCACCTCGTCTGCATCCGGAACCTCGCCCTCCATCCCTCCGGCCTCCGCTCCGTCCCTTTCCCGTCGCTTGCACTGGCATGTGTTATGCGACCAGGTCTGGGATCATTGCTGATCCTTTTGGACACGTGCTACTGGCTAGTACCTATTAGTTTATAAGCCTTCACCTAGCATGGGAATCCTCATCCTTTCTTCTCTTCGGATTCCCCCACTAGGTGCATAGTACTTGCGCTGTATTTAGTACAACCAATTAATTGCTTCAGATTCCCCTGCTAGTTTCCGCATTCCCGTGCTGAGCTAAGGTTGCCCTTACATTGACAACTTCACCCATCATTTGCTTATCAATTGCACTCCAGGCAGAGAGGTATACTAAACAAGCTTTTAGTAATGCTGTGGTAATTGAACAACAGAACAAACTGGGAAAGGCAAGCTGCACAAGCCGAGGCAGTTGGGCAAAGATATCAACATCAGTGCCTTGGTAGTTCCACCCACATCCAGGATTGTTGATTCGTTTATGGTTGCACAGGTACCGGTTTGTGAGCAGAAAGTAGTCTGTTAGTCGTTGGTGAATATGACGGGCAATAGGATTGCTGTTGAAACCTTTTACATACAAGTCAATGAAATATATACATTTTTACTGGACAAGTGTGGTTACCATTTGAAATTAAACCCATACCACATTCACATTTCAAGGATGTGCTTTTGGCAAGCAAGTGTGGTGCCCAGATAAGAACATCAAGATGGTAAAGAGAATCAGGTTTGAAGCCACTTGGGTCAACAATAGTATCCTGTACAGCAAAGAGTGCATGTTTCGCATAGTGAAATAGCTGGCCACGGCGGTAGCAATCTGGTTGACCATGGGTGGCTATCTCGCTAGTAGTTTTGGTTCTCAGATCCTGGAGGTACCTGCGGTGAACTGATGTCTCTGCTGGCTCTAAGTTTCGAGTTTCGTCGGCTGCAGTATCAGGCTGATCATCTGCTGTACCATCAAAGAGTGTCTTCAATAGGATTTTCTCCAGATGTGATATCACTGTTGGGATCATTGAGGTCAAGGAGCCATAGTTCTTCAACCAATTGGTCAAAGGAATCTTGAGTCATTGTATCTGTGATTCAAAAGTCCGTTTAATGCAAGAAACTGTAATGCATAAACTTACGGTCACCTGGAGGACTATCTGAGTGGACCTGAAGGCCATGATTTGGGTGGAAATTCCACGGACAGGGTCCTGCAGAGCTATTCCTCTTATATTGTTACGCTGATCAAAGAAGGGAGCTGTGGAAGCGACTGGTTGAACGGTATGAGATGGTGCTTGGATTGGTGGTAGGGATGGACACGGGTACGGGTTGGGGTACAAGACAGCCGATCCGGACCCTTGAAAACCCGAACCTGAACCCGCGGGTTTACGGGTTGCTCACGGGTTGTCGGCAAGGCTGTGCCGAGCATGATGGGAGCCTCAGCACCTTGCAGCATGGGATATGAGGCAAGAATTACAATGTTCAAGGTGAGTTCTGAATCTATATTGTGTTTTATGCACAGTATTCAGCCCCAAAAGCCTGTTTATTCGTATTCTTACAGTCATCTTGCGGCATTTGATGCTATTCTCACGGGTACCCACGGGTTCGGGTCTGGAAAACGGCTGACCCGCAACCCCATTTCTTGCGCACGCCGCTCAGTCTCTTCCCTTCGCCGTTCCTCATGCCATGCCTTGGATTTGCGATTGTCAAACTGGCAGTAGTGGTGAGTGTAGAAAGAAAGAGTATGCAGCGCGCCTCGGCGCTGCGGCGTTGGTATCATACTGATCATCCGGAGTAAAGTAACCCAAGTTAGACTGACAGTCGAGCCAACATGTCAAAAATGTCATATGACACTTGTATGACATGTGCATGACACGGAGCTTGACGAGCTTCGCCGTCGGAAGCAGGGACCAAATAATGTCCAATGATGCACTTGCTATATCGGGACATCCGACCCGTGGGCATGGCTCAAGGGCCCAAATGGAATGGTTCCTAGTGGGCGTCTGAATTTCCCATCTAGCCGACTCTACCGAACACAGCGGCCCGAACTCTGCTCGAACATTCGGACTTAAGTGTATTTTGTTCAATTCGTAAGCCCCTTTGGGGTGTGACATCATCTTACGAATTATGCCATTCATATGAGGCCCAGCGACAAATGTGACTTACGAAAACTTTTCGTAAGCCCGCTTTTCCGTGCGCCTAGCCCGCCCCCGCCTCCGCCAGCCTCCATGGAGCCACAAGGGAAAGAAGAAGCACTCGGCGGCTATGTCGCTGGCAGCTGTCAGCTGTCCATCAGCGGAAGGATTTCTGTACTATTTGTAGCTGCACGCAATAAAATGGTGCCCCGCAGGGCCGCTCCCGCTTTTTTTTCACTCATTTTCCAGTTTGACAGACCCTTTCGTAGAGTACCCTTGTGATGCCGTGACTTACGAATTTTTTCGTGAATTTTTGGGGGTGTGATGTGTGACTATATGAATTGAACGAAATACTACAGTATTTTCAGATCAGCTGTAATGTGAGCATACATACCGTGTCCGACGGCTCCACGGGCCCAAGTTAGAGCGAAACCTTTCTTAGTGGTAGTCTTTTCACAGCGAAATGAAAGAAAACAGGCACACTATATAAGAGACCAGGACGGGCATGCAAAGACTACTACCCCGTTCCTCAATTTAAGATGGTGTTCAAGAATTGCGTCCTCCTTGCCCTCTTCGGTGTATTCACGGTAAGCAGACCATCGCATTTGTTATCTACCATGTTGTAACATTACTTGCCCAGCAAGCGAACTCAGAAGCCCTGTGGAGACGATCCCCGGTGTACAACATCCCTGGTGATCCGACCTATACTGTGCCAGAGGCTCAGCTTGCTGCTGCCATCAATTGCATGAGCGGGAACACAAATCCCAAGATAGGTATGCATTGCCATCCATCGCCTCCCTTTCGTTCTGCCATGAGCACTCACACTCGCGTACCCATCAGCTCTGATCGTTCCCGGCACGGCCGCACAGGCGGAACAAGCATACGGGCCGAACCTCGGCCTGCTGCTCCCAGCGAATGGCTATCCCGTGTGCTATCTGAACACGCCGGACAACTCGCTTATCGATGCGCAGATAACGTATGTCCTGTTACTTTTATCTAATAAAAGGTCCTGAATGCACCGGTGTTCGAACGCAGCTCCGAATATGTCGCATATGCAGTCAACTTCCTCGCGTCCTCTACGGGCAACCCGATCCGTGTCGTTACGCACTCCCAGGGCGGTCTAAATACACAGTGGGCACTCACCTTCTGGCCGTCCACGCGGAATAACATTTTCTCGTTCTTCGCAATCGCGCCTGACTACCGCGGCTCCATCGTGCTCGATGCGGCGCGGATCCAGCTCGCCGCAGGCGTGCCGCAGCACGCGGCAACGGTCCAACAGGGTTATGGATCGAATTTCATAAATGCGCTGGCGGCGCATGACGGGCTTACAGCGCATGTACCGACAACCGACATATACACGCTCACGGACGAGCTCGTCCAGCCAGAGATCTTGCTAAATGCAACAAGTGCGCTCAGTGGGTCTAATGCGGCGAACGTCGCGGTGCAGTCCGTGTGCCCCACCGTAAACCCGGACCACATCACTATCATAATCACGGGAGTCACAGAGTATCTGCTTCTCCAGGCGTTTGGGGCGGCCAACGGACGTGCTAATCCGAACAGCATCCCTTCGCTTGATCACACTCAGCTGTGCCTCGATATTTTGCCGCACTTTACTAGTGTGGCGGGGACGGTTAGCATTGGATTCCAGACGTTGGTGGGGGTTTTCACGATATTTACTACTGTTTCCGATCCTCAGAGCGCTGTGACGGCTGAGCCGCCGCTGATGCCTTACGCACAGTGATGCGGACGATAGTGTTGAGCAATGTTACGTCCGTTGTTTGAGCGCCAGAACGTTATACTGTGTGTATCTTCCGGATCACATGCTATTGATGGTTCCGTTTTGCCATTCATCCGGAAAAGTCGCTCACCACTTTGGCTGTGGGCCTGTGGGACATGGGAAAGATGCCTCGGTTCCAGCCTGGAGGATGTCAAGGACATAGACTAGAGAAGAACCGGGGACAGAAGCCTCAGCGGAGGTGCCAAAACTGGCAACGATGAATGCGGAAGAACGAGAAAAGCCAGGGAGACCGCAACACGGTCCCAGACGAAGAACGAAGAAGATGGCAATTGAGGGCCGAGGCAAAAGGAAAGCGAGGAAAATGACCCGAGACGTTTGAAAGGCCAACAGAGAGCCACACAACTTAGAGCACAGCGCTGCCCAAGTGTCGGAGATACCAAAGCCGACCAGAGGTAGCAAGAGACACGTGGCAAATCGATGGAGCCGTTTCCTAGTTTGGCCGTGAGACTGTGTTCCATCGTTACGGTAGACAAGACCTGTTGACGCAGAGCCTCCCTTTCGGATCGGGACCAAGCCATCAAATAGCTTTCAGTTCTCTTTGTCTCTCGTTGCAAGATCCATCGACGTTCCTTTGAATCCATTTTTTGCACTTGAACTCAAATCCAACATCCTAATTGCGCGTCAAAAGCGCGTTATTTGCGCATGTGTACGCGTTTGATACCATATGTCACACTCTGTTTCTTCCTCTCACCTTCCCCATGAAAGTGGTTTTGTTCGCGCGCTCTTTGTTCTCTCCACTTTCCTTCGACTCTCAAAAATGACCTCCGCAAAAAGCACCGTCACCCCCGAAGCCGCTGTCTGCTTTTCCCCCCTTCCTCGTCTGCGAATAATTCCACTTTTTCTTGGACGCCAAGAGGAGTGACCGGACTTGGAGCCTGCTCACGCGCCGAAATACAAATCCAAGGCAGAGTCCCAAAAGGACGGACAGCGACGGTACACGATGGGGGCGGAGTCCCTGGAGGAGGCGGCGTGTGAGTTGCGATTCCCTCCCTTCCCTTGTCCGAGGTGTATCAGCATGGAGCATTGTGATGACGTGTACATGGCTCCTTGACCCCGCTCGCCTTTTATGCGCTGTTTCTTCTTCGCGTTTGGAGTTCTTGTCTTCCTTTGATTCATGGTGTCCTTGTGGGTGGGCGAAGTGTGTAGTGTGTGGCATCAATTGCCCTTTATCGAGGAACGGCAGCGCCAATCGAGTTGAGTCGAGCCGGTGTCGTCCAAAGGCGGCTTGTGGGCGGAAGAGGCGGCTCACCACACTCACTATACCCACCCGACGCCGATGCTAGCGATGCGGCCGGACGCGGTGGGAATGTGCATCCGCGTGATGAAGGGCGCCGGCGAGCACGAAGGATGGTTTGGTCCTGGTCGGGGTGCAGATCCAGAGACCCAGTCGTCGAGGGTGGAGGTGGCGCCCCCGTACGTGTTTCCCCTCAAGACTCGCTAGCACGCCGAGTTTGGGATTTGGCTTCTGGCGCGTCTGCTGACTCGGGAGTCGGGGGGCGGTGTTTTAACGGACATCGGGGCATACCATACACCCGAGGCGGACACATCTTGCTTTCGAGCTTGTTTGTTTGCCGTCGCCTCTGCACACCTCGAGCTCGCGGAGTCTGAGTCTGGCGGTCTGTGGTCTCTCAAAGACGGAAAGCGTGCGACTGTTCTTGGTCTGCTCTGCGTCCCTTGTGCCTCCCTTCGTTATACGCACAAGACTTGCGTACCGCGCCGGGGAGTATCCGCTCGCGCGCCCGAGTCTCAGTGCGTGTCCATGCAATCCGAGGCGTTCAAGCGGGTAGAGTGGGCGGACTGAGACCCCTTTCTTTCGTGGGGCGGAAGGCCGCTACTACGGCGGCGGCGGTACCCGGGATATGGGGCAGAGGTGTACACCGACCGTGCTCTTTTGGCGAATCACCGTGTGTCCGTGTGTGTATGCGTGCTGAACGAACCCGTCCTCGTCCTGCTCGTACTGAATCTGCATGTAGAAGACGGGGGAAGGAGGCGATTCGGTCCAGTGCGTAGCAGCTTGCCATTCTATTCTAATGTACCCGACTCGTTCCGTTTCAGGTTTTTTCCTTTTCCTTTCCCTTTCTTTTCCCCTACTTCCTTGCCCTTTCCTTCCTTATGTGTCTTCTGGGTACATTTTATGCTCGTCATGCTAACCCTACTTGTAACTCAGGTGTGCTATGAGCATACTGTTATCCGAACGCACGTCGATTCACTGAATGTTTTTCGTTTAGCTGCGGATTTACGAACCTTGTCCTTCTTCTGGGGCCTGGGGCCTGGTTAGTATTAATTGGTATTCAGGATACGGAACAAATTTCTTGGTCTGATAATTAATATCACCGTTCAACAGACACGAAAGAAAACCGGCATAAAGCGCACAGACGATACAATCACCACTATCGCTCGACGTACGTCCTGTCTTTCCAGTCCTTGATCGCTCTTCTTCGAACTCATTTACATCCCCAGACGCAGTCCAAACAGGTCTCCTCACGGTCACCTTCTCTTTCCTCGACGTCACCCTCTTCGTCGCCCTGCCGAATGGCACACTGTCCGTGCCCGCTCTATTCGTTTGGCAACCATGAATCTCAATCTTGAATCTTGGCTAAAACCCAGATACATAGCTCCTTCATCTTCGACTTTGGCCAGCCAAAACTTTATAGCAACGCCGTGATTTCGATGCTGAACGCACGCCGAGGGAGGGGCGGCGACATCATCGATATGGACGCGCCTGCATCCGCACCCGGGGTGTATCGGCCGAGTACGTGGACTGAGGTGCGCGATGTTGTTCTGCACTCGTATTTGCAGCAAATTGACTGATTCCGACTCGTTCCAAGTCCACGCACCCCCGGCAGGTTTCGATGTCTAGTCCATTCGGCAATCCATCCATCTGTGAGTCGTTCGCTGGCTTGAGCCGTGTTCCAGATGTAGTTGATCCCTTCCTACAGACGCACAAGGTCGCGATGGAGATCGAGAGCGACAATATACTTGCGCTCGGGATTGGAGCTGACAAGTAGGACCGTCTGTGGTATCCAGATAAAAAAATAAAAGTGTAATACATACATACCTGCGTACGTGTGGGAATTTGGGAGTTTCTCGCGGGCAACACGGTGAGGTGGGGCGCAACATCGGGCACCATGAGTAGTAGTTTCGATCCCGGAATTCCACGGTACTCGTCCTATCAACAGACGGTTGCTCGGTGGGTCGGTTGACGAGAAAGCCGTGCCGTGCTTGAATTCAGTCAGTTAAATGCGGTAAAGCCATGGGGAGCGAGTCGGCGGAGAAGTAAACATTGGAGACGCAGGCAGGGATGAACGTAATGGCTAGAATTGACCAAAAGGCAGGCGGGGGGCGGAGCGCTCCGGGCGCCGTCCGCGCATTTGCTTCGTAATTTTAACAGTGTTTAACCAGTGCCTTGCACTCGACTGCGCTCGGAAATCAAGACTCAACTCGGAGACAGAAATCGGGGTGCCCGTCATACGCAGGATGAATTGCTGAGCAGCGGACTCCAAAAAAGGAAATCCGATGTCCATAAAAGGAGATTTTGCTTGCAGTGGAAACTTAGGGCGGAGCGACTCTTGAGATTCATCGAGTGGAAGTGCTCAGGTGAAAGAGACTCGATTCGGACCCAAACTGGGAATCATTTGTTCGTTATCCATTCACATTCTCAAGGACATGAAGGTATATCTACTCTGTCGCGGCCGAGACTACGAGGGGGGGTATGGTCCTTATTTGGACGAGGTGAAAGGGAGGTTGTCGAGCTGAGCAGCAAAGGCGGTGGCGGCTTGGACAGGATCCTGCAAGTTGCCCTGGACCGAACCGCCAATGCACGACGACGTGTAGCCGAGGAGCGTGGCGACTCGCAGTTGGGCGCAGCGTTGCCGTGGCCGCATCCGCCGGAGCCGTTCGTCTGTGCGACGTTGGGGCCAGCGCACTTGCCGCTGGAGAAGCCGCAGCAGCCCTGCTGGCACGCAGAGTCAGCAGAGCATGCTTCGAAGACGGAGAGCTTGCTGGACTGGGTCGCGGCGAGCGAGGCGATGGAGGGGGGCGAGGCAGGGGCAGCGGCGGCGGTCGTGGCAACAGCGGCGGGTGCGTCGGCAGCGAGTGCAGCGGCGGACGGGGTGAAGGGGATGTTGTCGAGCTGGGAAGCGGACGCCGCGGCGGCCTGGATGCCCGGGTCGGCGATGTTGGCGTTCACCGCGCCCTCGACGCACTGCGACTGGAGGCTGAGCGCGGTGGCGACGTTGCAGTCGGATTCGTTGTGGTCGACCGCGATCCGGCTCGATGAAGTCAGGATAGGACGCTACTCACCGGTGTTGTCGTTTCAGAGCTTCAGGACGACAGCGTAGGCAGAGTACGCCGAGATGACGACCAGTGCGAACGGCGGAGAGGGTACAGGACGGGCGGGGTGCAGACGAGGAAGGCGAGTGCGAGGGCGAGCGAGCAGAGAGAGGAAAGCGGCCTGCAGGGAGGAGCCGCAGAAGGCGGCAGCGGTAACCGCGCGTTGGCCGTCCAGGAACGAGCACATTCGTGCATATTGATCGATAAGAGCGCAAACATGGGGAAGCCGCCAGTCTTCCGGAGCAGCGCTGGGAGCTCGACACTATTGGATCGCCGTCGTAGTCCTCGACGAGTCGAAGGCAAGCCGGGGACACCTGGACATGTGGAGCTAGATTCGATCGGAATCCGATCAATGTCGGTGATTAAGACAGCGTGATTTGGCAGTAATCGCACTGTCAATCCAACTTTGATCCCACGTACGTACTGCACCCGGCGACCACGCAACATCCTCGAGTCCTCACTCTGGGCACCGCAGCAGCTACCCTCCAGCTCATCACTGAGCTGCAAAACACGACTGATCTACATTTCAAGTGGGACTGCAATAGTTCGTTGGGGAGCCCAGTACGTAACGTCGAACTTGATGTGACACTTGTACGATGACAGCCAGCTGACAGCGGGACGAGAACACTGAGGCTGACCATTTCCTCGGATCTTCCGTCACCGCCTTGTATCTAATATAAAGCGCAACGTGTTCTGAGCATGTTCCTCCTTCCTCTTATACTTTGCCCTCTACGACCTCCAAGTCTACTGCAGCAAAATATTCTTTTGGGTCAGTTCTGTCATTCCTATGAATTTTGATACTCGCTAACACAGTGCTGTTCTTCATTACACAAGATTCACACAAGAACAGTCATGTCTCTTCAGCCCAGTGAACTCCACCTCACGATTAAAGGTGCGAGAGAAATTGATTAGGATATCAACATCAATGTTTATTTTACCTAGGAGGCAGAGGAGGTGATGGTGGAGAGGGGAGTGGGCAGGGACACGGTGGTTATGGAGGCACTGGGCAGGGGCCCACTGTGAATTTCAATTATGGTGACAAGCAAGAAGAGCGCAACAAAATCATTGACTGGCTTTCACCTATCAATTTCTTTCTACGGCAGGCAGATATTTCCCAGATGCGGGAGAAGGGGACTGGTGGCTGGCTGCTTGCACATCCTCTCTTCAAAAAATGGGAATCTGGCTTGGGAAGTACCCTCTGGTGCCATGGAATTTGTACGTAATTCATCACTCTTATAGCTTCCAGACTAACCAAGCTGCAATTTCCAGCCGGTGCTGGCAAAACAGTCCTTGCGTGCGTTGATCCTCCACATTGAGTGGGTGCAAATAATTATGACCATCCTAGATCAATGGTTGTGGATCATCTTGGGATTGCATGTGGAAATACCAGGGATATTGGTGTAGCTTGCATTTATCTGAACCACAAGGAAGTGGAGAACCAAACACCATCTCATCTTCTGGCAGCTCTCTGGAGACAGCTTGTACTTAACAGGGACATTGGCTCCATTGTAGAAAATTCATACAAGCAGCACCGGGAGAAGCGCACTGTACCATCACTGCAGGAAGTTGCCAGCATCCTCACCTCTTGCCTCAAAGAGTTTTCACAGGTCTTTATTGTCATTGATGCCATTGACGAATATCCTGAGGATCAACGTTTCATCCTACTCAAACATCTTGCAGAACAGATGGGTCTCACTCTCGGGGTGAACTTGATGGTCACCTCTCGACCGCATGTTTCTGCAGGCTCTACTCTCCCAAATGTTGAAACTCTAGAGATTGGTGCAATGCCAGAGGATATTCAAAAATTTGTCAATGCACAGATTGACTCCTCATCCCGCCTGTCCAAGCATGTCCAGAGGCAACCCAAGCTACGAGAAGACATTCATTCAAAAATCAGTAGTAAATCTGCAGATGGAATGTAAGCTATGATGAATCATTGTTGGGAGGAAACTGAAATAAATTCCAACCAGGTTCCTACTCGCCAAGCTTCACATTGATTCCCTGACTGCAAAGAGTACAATCAGGGAAGTTCGAGAAGCTCTGAATACCCTCCCAGAGAGTCTTTATGGCAGCTATGAGATTGCAATACAGCGAATTGATGCACAGAGCAATGCAGACAGAAAGACAGCTTACTCAGCCATTACTTGGGTTGCAAATGCAAAGAGACCATTAAAAGTTGAAGAATTACAAGTTGCTCTTGCTGTGAAACCAGGCATGCGAAAGCTGGATGAAGAGGAGGATCTTATGGACATTGATACTATCCTCTCTGTCTGTGCTGGGCTTGTCATTGTGGACAGAGAATCTTCTGTGGTGCGACTTGTTCACTATACCACACAGGAATATCTGGACAGCATTCAGGCAGTGCTATTCCCGAATGCACAAACAGAGATAACACACACTCTGCTCACATTTGTTGCCTTTGATGGATATCCAGATTCATCCTGGAAGTCAGGGAAATTACCCCCTCTGGTCGAGTATTCACAGTATTGCCTTGCACATGGTGCTGGTCAACCTGAAGTTCAACTCAAAGAAATGCTTCTTAAATTTCTTGATCAGGCTGTTCAATGGAAAAAAGTAATGGATCAGAGATGGGGCTGGGAGGATAAGTGGAATTCCCTGCCATGGAATTATCCAGATGAGCTATCAGAAGCTTCTGCATTGTGGATGGCAGCAGCTGCAAACCTTATGGAAACTACCAAGTTCCTGTTAGACAGGGAACCTTTCTTGCGGCATTCAAAGAGCCCAGAGATTATTGTGGCTTCATACTATGGTCACACGAGGATTGTCTGGAACCTTCTTGAAAAGGGTGCTGATGTCAATGCAGCAGGGGGAAGATATGGGAACTCCTTGCAGGCTGCTGCTGCTGGAGGTTACACGAGGATTGTCTGGAACCTTCTTGAAAAGGGTGCTGACGTCAATGCAGCAGGGGGAAGATATGAGAGCTCATTGCAGGCTGCTGCTGCTGAAGGCCACACAGAGATTGTTAACATCCTTCTTGAAAAGGGTGCTGACCTCAATGCAGCAGGGGGAGAATATGGGAGCTCATTGCAGGCTGCTGCTGCTGGAGGCCACACAGAGATTGTTAACATCCTTCTTGAAAAGGGTGCCGACATCAATGCAGCAGGGGGAGAATATGGGAGCTCATTGGAGGCTGCTGCTGCTGGAGGCCACACAGAGATTGTTAACATCCTTCTTGAAAAGGGTGCCGACGTCAATGCAGCAGGGGTAAGATATGGGAGCTCATTGGAGGCTGCTGCTGCTGGAGGCCACACAGAGATTGTGGGCATCCTTCTTGAAAAGGGTGCCGACGTCAATGCAGCAGGGAGAAGATATGGGAGCTCATTGGAGGCTGCTGCTGCTGGAGGCCACACAGAGATTGTTGGCATCCTTCTTGAAAAGGGTGCCGACGTCAATGCAGCAGGGGGGGGATATGGGAGCTCATTGGAGGCTGCTGCTGCTGGAGGCCACACAGAGATTGTTGGCATCCTTCTTGAAAAGGGTGCCGACGTCAATGCAGCAGGGGGATTCTATGGGAGCTCATTGGAGGCTGCTGCTGCTGGAGGCCACACAGAGATTGTGGGCATCCTTCTTGAAAAGGGTGCCGACGTCAATGCAGCAGGGAGAAGATATGGGAGCTCATTGGAGGCTGCTGCTGCTGGAGGCCACACAGAGATTGTTGGCATCCTTCTTGAAAAGGGTGCCGACGTCAATGCAGCAGGGAGAAGATATGGGAGCTCATTGGAGGCTGCTGCTGCTGGAGGCCACACAGAGATTGTGGGCATCCTTCTTGAAAAGGGTGCCGACGTCAATGCAGCAGGGAGAAGATATGGGAGCTCATTGGAGGCTGCTGCTGCTGGAGGCCACACAGAGATTGTTGGCATCCTTCTTGAAAAGGGTGCCGACGTCAATGCAGCAGGGGGAGAATATGGGAGCTCATTGCAGGCTGCTGCTGCTGAGGGCCACACAGAGATTGTTGGCATCCTTCTTGAAAAGGGTGCCGACGTCAATGCAGCAGGGGGAGAATATGGGAGCTCATTGCAGGCTGCTGCTGCTGAGGGCCACACAGAGATTGTTGGCATCCTTCTTGAAAAGGGTGCCGACGTCAATGCAGCAGAGGGAGAATATGGGAGCTCATTGCAGGCTGCTGCTGCTGAGGGCCACACAGAGATTGTTGGCATCCTTCTTGAAAAGGGTGCCGACATCAATGCAGCAGAGGGAGAATATGGGAGCTCATTGCAGGCTGCTGCTGCTGAGGGCCACACAGAGATTGTTAGCATCCTTCTTGAAAAGGGTGCCGACATCAATGCAGCAGGGGGAAGATATGGGAGCTCATTGCAGGCTGCTGCTGCTGAGGGCCACACAGAGATTGTTGGCATCCTTCTTGAAAAGGGTGCCGACATCAATGCAGCAGGGGGAAGATATGGGAGCTTATTGCAGGCTGCTGCTGCTGAAGGCCACACAGAGATTGTTGGCATCCTTCTTGAAAAGGGTGCTGACATCAGTGCTGCCAGGGGTGAATATGGCACTGCACTGGAGATTGCCTTAAATTTTGGTCAAAATAAAATTGTCAGCATGCTGTTGGAGAGGGGTGCCAGCCTTCCAGTCACAGTGCAAAATGAAACCGATCTGCAGTAGTGAGCCTGTTTGTAAACTTTCATATAAGCCTTTCATATACCTCTCTATCAGGTGTTGAATATTTCCTTGGAACTTCACAGATACTTGGGTAGGAAGCAACCCAGTAATACACATGATATCACAATATATATCAGAGCAATTGCCTTCTACTGTGCTCAAAATTTTGCTATAATGACTACTGGCTTTTGACAGGGCTTCTTTGTACATTTGATCAAGATGGCTTATTTTTGTTGAAATCAGTCTCAGTCAAGAGAGAGAGGATCCTTCATTACATGGCTTGGATCCAAACATGAAGTTAGTGTTGGCTTGCAATAGGGGGGCTCAAAGTTTGGGTGGGCATCATATCTAGTGTCATATTTTGTTTTGTCTTCTTTGCTGGCCAAGATTATGATGAGGGATACAAAAGTTACAGTCTACCAAAGACAATGATAATCAGTACGTAGCATTCCATATCCACTCCACTGGTCCAGACTATAAGGTGCACCCCATCCACCTTTGACAAATGTCACGTAAAATCACCTTTTTTGTAACATAATCCATAGCCTCAATTGAGCAAAATCCCTTGACCAATTTTGAGATATTGATGATATCTTGGGAATGGAATCCAAGTTCAGGGTGCAGACCTTTGATACAGCGTGAAGTTAGCCAATCTGCAAAAAGACTTGGTCCAGATCAATAATTGATGGGAATGATGGGGCTCATCGTGGCTCCCTAAATCACCCTATAACATTAACTCATGGAGACTGAGGAGTCCCAGATTTTTGCTATAGTTTCTTTACCTGTATTTCCATAATCTGGTCGAAGGGATTAGCCCCAGCTACATTTATTCTTCCAATAATAATTGCTTTTTTGACTGTTGCCAGAAAAGGAGATTTCACATGACATTTGTCGAGGGTGGATGGGGTGCACCTTAAAACAAAGCCTGAAGCTCTCAATCTCTGGGGTGTGCAATAAAATACTTCTGTGGGGGATAATGGTCTAACCCAGCCTAGACCAAATTGTAAAGGACTTTTTCTTCCCTTGCCTCCACCAGATATTTGCAACATGTCTGAATGTCACGCTGATTGCTATTATGACCGGTATTGTGACACTGCATGGAATTATCTGTATATTCAGTTATCTTGACTTAGGCCCTGATCGGGTGCACGAGAAATTCCGTCAGAAATTATTTTTAATCAGTGCAGAAATCCGATCAGAAATTTCGGGTAGAAATCTTGTCACACTCTTCTCTTCTCCCTTCCACGTCTCTTGTCTGCCCTCATTTCCGCCCCCTCGACGCCCAAGAATGCCAAATGGACAGACCCCGAAGTCCTTGCCATGCTCAACACTCTCATTGGGAAGAAGAGCTCTCACCAGAGCGGGACCGGATGGAAGCCTTCCGTGTGGACCGACGTCGTCGATGCTGTTCAGCAGGTCGACCCAACCACCGATCCAATGAAAGACAAAGCCAAGGTTATATCGAAACTCAATGATGTACATCTCTATTTCTCTATTGTAGCTATTCCCTTTGCACTGAATCTCTGTCTGGCAGGTCAAGGACATTTTCACGCTGTACCTCTTTGTAGAAAAATTCAGTGGGATGGGATGGGACGATGAGGAGAAACATGCAATTAATACACCTGAGTATGTTCAGGCCTTCCTCGTGGTGTGTGCCTGTCCTTTTTTGTGGTCCACGCACTCACAATACATTCTATAGACTCACGGCAAGACTTACACGCGTTGCTTCAAAAAGCCTTGTCCTTTCTACACACAGCTCGATGAACTATATGATGGACTGACGAACCGTGCAACGGGCGAACATGTCATCCATTTCTCACAGAAATCCAAGCACAAGTCGCGCCGCACTTCCGACAAGGAAAATCCCACCGCTTCCGTTTCTGCTTCCGCTTCTACCTCCTCCAACTCAACTACGATAACGACAACTGCCCCAGCTGCGGACGGCATCACGCCCGGACCACTAGCACCCACGAATTCAGTGATTAACATCCCAGATGACGGAGACGCAGGCGGAGGGAGTGTCAGTGTAGATTTTGCCGACGAGTTGACATTGGTGTGTTTCTCTTCTTCATTTTCTTCAGCTCTCATTGCAGTGTAATCTCCTCCTCTGTGGCCATGCAGAAAGCGCACGCATTCCGACAGCGATGATGATGAGGCCGCAGACGTGCCTGATGCCGCCGACACAAAGGGCAAACGCAAGCGAAATAAGTCAGACTCAAGCAGTACCGGCACACACCACAACACAGAGGCTGGCAGCCAGCTTGCGCGTTCTGTCGACAACCTCTCCGTCGCAATGCTGAAGCCGATTGTTACCATGGAAGATATCTCGTTTGTTGACCATGTGATGCGCATCCTTGAAGACCCTACTCCCCTTCCTCCTGACCCTTGCGGCAAACTCTTCAATATTGTCTTCAAAGTCCTCACCAGCTCTCCCACGCAAGCACATATCTTTATCTTGGCTACCAATGACTTGCACCGCAAAGGGATCATTTCAAGTATTCTTGAGGACGCCAGCATTGAAGTCCCTGATGATTACTAAGTATGCTCATCCGCACACATCGAAACTATCTTCTAACCCTCTGCAGTAATTTTGCTTCGGCGCTCTCCCTTTTCAACACCGTCCTACCATTGTCACACACATCATTTCCGTTCTGTATCATTGCCGTGCACGCTCTCATCAGTTACACTTTGTATCCTCATACACATCACATTGTCTCTTCCGCCATCATATCAGTAGCATTACAACCTGTATCGCACTCATCACCAATCAAATGTCCTTCGCTATTGCAGATCAGGGTAATCCATCACATACATATCCCACATTGCTTGCGCTACCCGATCCCGATGAGCATCGGCTCTGATCTTCTCAGTGTTATCTACTGCGGGGACAACATGTCCATCTTCGTTATTTGGCACTCCTGCGAAAAATTGGTGCCCCTCGATGGTGTAATCTTCATCTTCCTCGAGATGATTCACAGGCTCGTGGATGCGGAGAAAGTTGTGTAAGGCGGCTGCAGCCCCGACCATTAGAGCATGCTGCCGATAGCCCATCTCCAGTTGCAAAGTCAAGACACGGAAACGGCGCTTCTTCACTCCAAATATACGCTCTATGACATTTCGTAGCTGGGCGGGACATAGCTTGAAAAGTTCTTCGCGATTCTGAGGCCTAGTTTCACGTCAGCGCGGGTTTGTCAAAACATGGGTAACTCACCGTTGTTTTCCTTCAGATGGTTTCTTATTCCTCGGTACGGCGCCAACAGCATATCACAGTTGGGGAAACCGGCATCAGCGAGGTAGTAACAGTCCGCGGGCAATGAGAATCCGTTTTGTCGTGCAACATTGAAGAGCTGACCATCCGCAGCTGTTCCTTCATATCCGGCCATGATATAGAGAAACAGCATGTCAAAATCACAGGTGGTGACACAATTTTGACTGATGGTGCCATGTTGATCTCGATATCGGAGAATACATTCTTCTAGGGCGTACACGAGAATGTGCACTCCATCAACGGCACCACGGCAATATTTGAAGAAGGGGTACCATTTCGGGTTGGTGCGAATGTGGTCAGGATTTTCGTTGGCGGGGTCATGGACATATTTGTGGTAAAATGAGCCTGTGAAAAGGTCGAGACCATGATTGACATATCGACTGATGGTGTCGCCAGAGCACTGGAACCGTTCTTGAAGCTCGCTCTGACTGCTGCCGTGGACGGTCTACTGGATGGTCCACAGTGGACCATCCAGTAGATAAATATTGCAAACTGTTCCTTTGCCGTCACATAGCGGCCATCTGTGAGATCCCCACTTGATGCCAATTCTGCCCATAACAATGCGAACTGCAGCGCAGACATCCCGAATTCACGTCGACAGCGGTCAGGATGACCATGAAGCACTCCAGCCATGTACTTCCTGTGAGAATCGATCTGTGCATAGGACTAGGAAAAGGTTGTTCCAGACCAAGAAGTTCTGATCCGAAGAAGGCGACAGCGACGGCTGCAGTAGCTATGGCGCAACGGATTCGTAAGACGGCGGCATCGATGGTGGACTTCTGGTTGGCAGCCATTTTGTGGTCGAGAGAGTAGAAAGAGGGAGCTGACGCGTCAACACATCGATTCAAGCGTGAGTTATGGTGTGTGACATAATGTGACTAAATTTCTCAAGAATTTCTGATGGAATTTCTCGTGCACCCGATCAGGGCCATAGTGTGATTGTCTAGTTAATGTATATTGTTTATTAGTCATATTATATAATCAAGATAACTTTACTCTGCACCATGTCGACTCACCTCAAGATGCGGGTGTGCCGGCCTCGCACTGCTACTACTAACCTTGCTGGCTGGGCATCCAGTAACTACCCACTGCTCTTGGTTACAGGAGCGCTGTGGAGGGAGACACTGCTCCTCAGCCAGGGTTACAGGCAGGACTCCACTCAGTGTGAGCCTGCCTTGGTTCACCAGGTGGATCAAGAATGTTCACCGTTCTCAATTCAATCCCAGTCCAAGTCTTGCGAGGAGCACCAACCTTGCAGAAACCAGGAGGTTTCACAGTGGTAGATGCACAGGGGTGCTCCATCAAGCAAGACTTGAAGACTGAAGAAATACCCTCGTCACCTGCTGCTGGAGGCAATTGTGAGACCTGAGTCTCCGAGGCTCTACAATGAAGGGATGATGCTGCCTGAGCGCGATCTCTCACTTTGAGGATCGATCAGATCAGTGTGACAATTATTTCTTTTTCTTTAACGCTGATGAGGTATGAAGTGAGTACCTACCTTTCTTATTCTACTGCCTGCATTGAGGCTATCAGGTCGCCCTACATGCCCAATTACCTTTCTGGTTTGATGAAAAGATCACCTCGATGGAATCTTATCCTATGGATCACATTTCCTACTTTTGCCAATTCTTGCTCCATCATGCAGCACCTTGTCTCATCTCCATGCCAGTGTGAGATGGGATCAACCACTAATTTCAAAATCTCTATCATCCTATAAAATAGGACTCTCAAGACGAACTCACCTAGATCTCTTACCACCATGTCTGGCCTAAGTAACAAACCAGCTCAGACTCCTCCTGTGGACCCCATCACCAAGAAGAAACGCAAGACCCGCTGAAATGGTGCACTTGGGTGCAGCCGTGTAATCAATATGCCAACTCAAACTACCAAACCAGAGAGCGCAGCAAACAGAGTCACTAGACACAATCCAATCCAACAAAATATATCACAAACTCCAACTCCAAATGTCGTGAATCTGTTCGGGGAAGTAGGGTATGTATCACTGTTCAAGAGGGTGTGCAAGGGAAGTAAAAGTAATGTCTTTGTAGTGGGAAAGCAACAACAATGGGCTGCTCGGGCGCTTGTTATGCAGAGCAGGGACTTCTGACCACTGGAGAATCAAGGGGTTCAATAGGAAGACTAATGACTGCCAGACGACTCTTGAGGGAAACAGAATTCAACAATGGCTGACACCGAGCCAAGAGGTAGTGATTGCAGAGCAGACCGTCAACAGACAGGCCTTATTTGGTGCAACGGGAACACGGCTGGCAGCGGCTCAACAACGCGGGGACAGTTACACAGATGGCAGCGGCTCTGGCTAGGAGCGGGGGCACTTCTACTGCAGGTGGCAGCACTACATCAAGGTGGGTCTCGACTACTACTCGCAGGGACAGTTACACGGAAGGCGGCGGCCTCTGACTACGGGGGCAATTACACGAATGGCGGGGACTCCTGGTTAGGGAGTGTGGGCACTTATATCAAGAGCGGCGGCAGTACAGCGATGGGGGCAGTTACACCAAAGGTGGCAGCGAGCAGCAACGGGGGCTCTTACATGGGCCAATAGCACTCTCGGCTATATCATCGAAGGCAACACACAAACCACAGGTGGCGGAACTACAGCAATGGGGGCACTTCTATGAACAGCGGGGACCACTCCTGAACCACAAGAGATGATGCAGGCACTTATATCAATGGTGGCGGAAGCTGCAGAACGGGGGCAGTTACGTGACGGCTACCTCATTCGAGTGGGGGCACTTATGTCTCGTGCTTTCGAGGACTGTTCAAGACTTTGCTTCGTCCGGTCCTCTTCTGAATATCAAAAATATGTCTTTTATCTCAAGAGTCCACTATATTCGCCCCGATTTCCGGGCAGATAGCATACTGCTAATACATGCTCAAGCGCGGTCTTTAATACAAACGGGAAGTCACTGAAGGAGATGAAAGGAACTGTAGAGGATCAAACTGTGTTGCGCTGCCAACGGGTGGATGGCCAATCGTACCGCAGGGAAATCTAAACCCTGAGTATTCTGTCCTCCCGCTGGAGATACTCCACATGAATCCCGAGCTTAGCCTCTATGGCGTGCTCATCTTCTGATAGTTGTGACGGATGCGGTCCACTTCTTCTAACTCCCGCTGACTCATGAGTTTGACTTGATCTGCCGCCAGTTGTCTTTCAGTCTTCTAGTTGTGGCGGGACCTACAGGTGTAGGGCTCTATCTTCTGGGAGGTGTGGTCCGGGACGAGTGATTCCCAACCTCTTCATGTTGCTTTCCAGCCGCTGAGCTGCAGCCGCTAGTCCGACATGAAATAATGTGATGTTCAGATTCTAGCTTCATGTTTATCATATGCAGTTTGCACTTCGGCTGCTGCTGGCTGGTGCGCCTGCTGATCATCCTGGTGCTTCGTAGTTGTAAGGGTATGGCCACCGGTGAAGGGACACCTTCAGCCGGCTTCTAAGGAGTGGGTTGCAGTAGCGGGAAGGATTGTATGTTCCTCCAGCTAGACTCCGTATCTTTCTGTTATCACAATATCATCATTATTCCCAACTGTTCGGTTCTCCCACCGGTGAAGGCAGTCAACTATCGATGATTGGTAGTTCCCCGTTGGTCACCTCCGACACATAGGGGCACAGCAGAACTGCATCCCATAGCCCAGCGTAGTGAGTTCCTGCCAGAACGCAGTACTTGTAAGAGCCTTTGTTAAGTTGTCGACCCTTGTAGTTGTTTAGCCGCTGGCTTTTGGTCATCAACAGCGTAGCCTACCACCTCCAGGGAGAGGTGTACGCTCTCAAATCTAATGCCTCTCCTTTCCCATACTGATAGACGTAAAAACGAATAAAAACTGGTGTTTTCATGCTTATCCTGTTACACACCCTATCACTGCAAGAGCAAGAGAAAAATGGGGAAGAACAAGGCCTGCGATGGACTTGCTGACTCTTCCTCAGACAAATCTTCTGTCGCTCCTGCCTCACACCTAACCAACAGCAAGGGAAGAACTTGAGGAGTGAAGGCTTTACTGGGCGCTGGCTTGGACCTGTCCCCGTTGTCCACTGCTGTCTCTGGTGGAGAGATCCCAATCAAGGTTTATCACCGCTTGAGGCCAACATGAGTGCTGCCGTGAGAGGTAAAGAGAGCCCTAGGAAGGGCGCCTCTCGAACCTTGGCAGCAGAGGAGACATGTCCCATTATCATCTTTGTGTGCATACCTACTGACACTCCCAGCATCGCGCCAAGCAAAGACAATCCCTGAACTTCACACCAGGGGCAAAAGCCAAGGCATGTGAATCTCATATGCCTTACACATGTGGTTCACATGCCGTCAACCTTTGTGACAAAGGTGTCAATCACCTTTGTTGCACCTTTGTTTTTGCCTTTGAGCCACCCCCAAAAACAAGGTGCAACAAAGGTAACTAAAACCTTTGTCGCACAATGTGATGGCATGCGAACCACATGTCTTGGCTTTTGCCCTCAGGGTCAATCCATCTCTGATTCCTCTGACTCGGAATTGGATGAAGAGAAGCTCAACAGTGTTGTAGAACCCGAGGAAATGAAGGGCTATGCGATTCTCGTGGACGCGGCGCATCAAATGTGAGGAGTCTCAACAGTGCACAAGGATCCTTACACTAAGAAGAAGGTGAACATAGAGTTTGTGTCAGCAACTCCATCCCTTTATTCTTTGATCCACCCAGCTCCGTTGACTCTCGCCTCTGCGGCTCCCGCTGCTGGGATGCTGCCTGGAGAAAGTATTTCTAAAGCAGACACAGATGAGGAGGAGGATCTTCCTCTTGTACAGACAGGACATTGAAGTCTACAATGAACTGCTTTCGAATTCTGTCACTCAGTACCACCAAGACTTCGACCCACTCAAGGATGTCAATCCCTTGATCGACTTCAGTGCAATTGACGGGTTCCTTCCTGGGCGGAGCCCCAAGCAGTCCATCAACCTCTGCAATGTCGTCATCTGCTGGACCACCAAGCATAGGAAGTGGTTTTACGACAACATCACGGAAGGTGTCTATTGACTCTCCAAAATCAAGTTCAGCCGCTTCGACCTTGTGCAGTACGGATATAGTGGGGAGTCGAAGGACTCCGCCATCTACTATGCTCTCAATTGGATGCATCTCGAGCAATTTGCTCAAATCGCTCTGGCTGAGCACCAGGTACTCGAGGGCTTGTAAGATTTCCTTGATAAGATGGGCAACACGTGATTCCCCCTTGATCCAGAGCGGAAATTCCTTCGGCTCATGGAAGGGAGCACCAGCTGTTCTGCGTCCTTGTAACGTGTTTGACCATGCAGCTGAGGATGGAAAGAGTGGTCAAGCAGGTTCAGATATACCTCAATTTGGCTCGCCAAGTGCTGGGAAAGGAGTCCTTGGATGATATCAGTTCAGTGGATTCTACTCGCAGCTCTGTTTGTTCCATTTTCAGTTATAGCGACCCTAGCTATGAGTTGGCTAAACTCATTGCTTGCCCTGGTTAATGCTTACGAGTGACAGATAAAAAGGCCTTAGAATGTTTCACAGCATCAATGGGCATTGAAGATCAAGACTATCAAATGACGTACTACCAGGAAAGGGAGGGTAAAAATTGAAAGCGCAGGAGACGTGTTCCTGAGGATTCTCCTCCTTCGGGAGTTGAGAAACGAAGGAACGCGCCTGACATGGTCTCTGCAGGGTCTGCGTTGCAGTACACTCAGGTGCCTGCTGCCTTGGCCTTGGTCACCCGGGGTCCAGGATCATTGAGTACCTTTCCTGGGCTTGGTCCTATGTCAGATGGGAAATAACTGGGTCTGTCCCCACCCCCGTTTCGACAATTCCTCTGAGAGTTGTCGAAGCCCGGGGATCGCTCTTGAAACCACGCAGGCCATGATGGAAGAAGCCCGAGCCCGCACACAAGCAGTGTCGATGAATGCTCAAGCACCTGCTGCAGCTGGTCAACCTAGCTGGAGACTGGTGCCTCCTCTTACCGGCTTTACCACTCACAACTTCACTAGTGTCATTCTGCCTAAAGCTCCTGTCACCCCTGCTAACAGCCTTAACACAGGTGGGGCAGGAGGACCTCCTAGCGGGAGTGGAGATAGCAGACACAGCTGTAGGAGCAGATGCTTGCAGTGAGCAAACAGCAGTTGAAACCCAGCCGGTAATGACACAGGCAATGGCCCTAACCTGGTCGTGGCAGTAACAGCTAACATACACTGCATTCCGGCGCCCCATAGCCGCACTTACGGCGAGCTCTTGCCAGTTCTGGCTAGCTGTGGCTATGCTTGGGCTAGGCGTGGCTAGCCGCCTATCCAGGGCCGACTAGCCACACGTGCTGGGAGCTCTTGCCAGTTATGGTTAGGTCCCCGACGGCGAGCTGTGGGGATTGTGTGGGGAGATCTGGGGAGGTCTGGGTAGCCGTTCGGCTAGGCTGCCAGCCACATGCGGCTAGCCGGCTAGCTAGGGCCATCAATGCCCTTCGGCCAGTTCCGGTGGGCAGACGCCGTGGCTAGGGAGCCTCGGAATGCAGTGATATACAACTCATCCCGGAGTGGGACGGACACAGCAAAACCACTATCCCCTACCTCTGTAAAATGGCCGAACTGGTCTGCCTTTCCCCTGAAATGGTCACTGACTTAGGTGCCATGGCGCTGCTCAAGTTCAGTGACTGCGCAGAATTGAGGTGGACCACATTGTCCCACCCTGTCCGTAACTATGTTGGCCAGAGCTGGATGTTACTCCTCAAGGTCATCCAGACTTATTTCCTCAATGACAAATGGGTCTAAGACTGCACGAAAGAGTTCTACAACATGTGGTTCCACCAGCACAGGTATGAAACTGAGATGCTGCTCAATTTCATTCAGAGACGAGCCTGATACTGCACTTTCCTCTATCCGGAGGAGGAGGATGGACCAGGAGTGGTGGATTGCATCTTGCGCACCACTCCGGAAAACTGGATGGGTAACCTCAACTCGGAGACCTTTCCGAATCTTTTCGCCTTGTATGTGGGCACCCGTCATTTGTGTGTGACTATCATGGGACATTGCGATACCGCTTTACAACTCCGTACCTTGGGGATGTACTACTCCCATCGAACTAGTCCTACATTCCTTAATCACCCCCATGAGATGTGCTAATGCGGTGAATTGAGATTGCGACAAAGAACCCAATGATGAAGAGGAAACAGAAGACAAGTCCGCACATGTGGGATATCGAGCACCTCGCCACTCAGCACACGCACCTGATAGTACCCACGGACCTTCTTCAACTTCGGGCCCGGGTCTTTCTACTCAGTGTATGCATTGGCCGGAAGGCAAGACTGTCAAGGGTTATGCCTTTGTGCACATGGACGATGTCCACAGTGAGTGAAAGCTTCCTGGAATGTGCTACGTCTGCATGAGTCCCAATCATTTCGCACGTAGCTGCCCCCACTACAGTGCATGGGAGACTGTGAGGGATGCTGATACGCTTGTGGTGGAAGTAAGTCATGACGCAGAGGAAGCAGACAAGATCAAGTATTTAGCTATGGTTGCCGAGTCCTACAGCAAGACTAAATCTGTTTATTGGAGTGAAACCCTAACACTGTCAAAGCCTGCTGAAGAACAGGAAGGATTTATGGTCAGCGCAGAGACTCCTCCGCCCTCTAAGAAGGATGTCTCACCCATGAACAATAATCCCTCCTCCTCTGAAGCTGAGGGGAGCCAGCCGCACCGGTCCGTGTGCACTTGAAGAAGGGGAAGAAGAAGGGCACGGTGGCTGTGTCGGCGTCTGCTGTGTCTGCTACACCGGCCACCCCCGTGCCCGCACCTGCACCTGCACCCGTGTTAGAGTCTCTCCCCCTCCCCGTACCAGCCCCCGCACCAGTCAACATATTGTTGGTGGACACGGCCCTCCCCGTGCCTGCTGCCAAGGGCAAGAAGGGCGGAAAGGAGAAGAAGAAGGCTGCTGCTGGTGCGGCCGCTGTCGCAGCCGAGAGCATGGATGACAGCTGGACGCACGTCGGGGACAGTTCTGCCTCTGGGCCTTCTGCCAGTGTGACCGAGGACTCTCTCGCAGAGGATGACGCAAAGAAAGCGGAGGATGCAGACGAAGAAGACTCCGAAGCGGAGGAGATTCCCCTCCCCAGTATGCGCCCCAAGGTGAGCCTGAACAAGCCCCCGAAGCGCCCGCTCACGGAGAGGCTGCTGTCCAAGCTGCGGAAGCCAGGCGTGGATGTGAGTGTTTCCTTCCACTCGTTTGTTTTTATGGAGGTTTTTTTTTTGTGGGGGGGATTGGGCATTCTCTTCAGGGGAGGAGAAACCGGTGTGCATTGGGCAGCTTGCAGTCTGCCTTCCTCCCGATTGGCATTTCGTCCTCCTGCACCTGCGTGTTTCCCCTAACCCTACCCAGCTGCGATGCGTCCGCCTCCGTGTCCAGCTCGCAGCGTTCTACGTTCACCTATAAAGCCCAGATATCACCAGTAATTAGTGGTGGGATCAGGCCCCCAATCCCCACAGTAGTTACTGGCAAATTTCGTCGTCTAGTGCTCACTGCAATAATTATGGCAATAACTTTCAATATCTTTCAACAATTTTGAGTACTTGGGAGGTGTAGGGGTAGTCCCAGGGTATTTTTGATAACTTTGAATAACTATGATACTCGAGGGTCATCCAGGAGGTTACCCTGCTAATTTCAATAACTTTTGATAATTATGGCACTTTAGAGTGCATACTAGGGCTTCCAGGGTATTTTCAATAACTTTGAATAACTATGATACTTGAGAGTCATCTGGGAGGTTACCCTGCTGATTTCAATAACTTTTGATAATTATGGCACTTTAGAGTGCATACTGGGGCTTCCAGGGGATTTTCAATAACTTTGAATAACTATGGTACTTAAGGGTCATCTGGGAGATTACTCTGTTAATTTCAATAACTTTTGATATTTATCACACTTTGCAGTGCATACCAGGGCTCCCCAGTGAATATCAATACTTTTCAATAATTATTGCCCTCCTCGACTCGTAACAAGTCGAACTGGCCCAAAAAGGGAATTCCAGGCACAATATAGTAAAGAATCCGAAGATTGGGGAAAGAAATTAGTCCAAAGACCAAAATAGCCACACTCGTTACCGGGGATATCTAGGCTCTATCGGTGGCTAGCATGATCAATAAAGTATGTACTGAAAAATGCAGTGACTCTATCGGTAGCTAGTGTGATCAAAGTATGTGCTAAAAAATGCAGTGCACTAATTAGCGGGGATATTGAGGCTCTATCAGTGGCTAGCATGATCAAATGAAGTATGTACTAAAAAAATATAGTCCAAAAATACTTCAAAAACGTGCCCCAGGTGGGCCACCTGCCTTGCCCTTCACAGTGTTCCTCTTGGATGTAGGGACCGAAGTAGATGGGGGAGAAGAGTTGTGCAAGCCGTGAACCTCAGCTGCCATCTTGGCGGCCAAGGCAGCCGCCTTTTTCGCTGCCATTTCCGCGGAGGCTTGTGCATCGGCTGCCTTCTGGTTCGCTGCCTCCTGAGCCTCCGTCAACACAACAGCCTGCAAAGCCAAGGCACCCGCCCTCTCACTCGCAGCCTTCCCCTCTGCAGCCCTCCTGTCTGCTATATCTTGCGCTACGACCGAGTCAGTCGCTGCCTCTCGGTTGCGCTTCAATGCCGATGCCCTCCGACGACACTCCTCTGAATCTGTTCCAACCTCGTCGTCGGTGTTTTGGGTGTCGTCTCTGCTTCCGCGTGCTGGTGGGGGAGGGGCACCTCGGAACGCAGCTCGTGGCTTTGGACGAGGCTTGTCGGCAACAGGGGGGGCCTTCTCCTTGGGTTTATGTGCAGCGGGCTTGACCTTCGTGGCGGCCGTCTTGTGCTTGGGTGGTTCGTCGTTCTTCTTCTTCTTCTTCTTCTTCACAGGCAGGTTACTCTCCACCTCCCCATCGTCCTCCTCCTCGACTCTCTTCCTCTTTTCCCCCCCTGACCTCTTCACCTTCTTTGACGACGTTGGTCCATCCTCCTCCTCATCCCTCAACTTCCGCTTCTGCCTCGGTTTCGAAGACGACCCGGAATTAGCGCCGCGTGCTCTCTTCTTCAGTACGCGCTCTCCATCACTCTCTTCCTCCTCCCCGGTCTGCTTCGGCTTCAAAGACGCCCCGGACTGAGCACTACGCGCCTTCTTCTTTGGTACACGCTCCCTATCACTGTCTTCCTCCTCGCTGGGCTGCTTTGACTTCGATGACCCTGCCGGCTTGGAGGTTCTTCTTCTTGGGTACAAGCTCCTCGTCACTGTCCTTCTCGTCCTCGCCTTCCTTGTCCTTGTCCTTGTCCTCGCTCTCGTCCTTGTCCTCCTCGTCACTATCCTCCACCATCAACTTGCTCCTTCCTTTTGACTTTACCGCTGCCGCGCGCTTCCCCATTGTTCTCACATTCGCCCCCCTCGCTTCCCCCTTGTCGCTCCTCCCTTGCCGCACCTTCTCCACAACTTCCCCAGACTCGATCTTCTCCTGGTATTCAAGCCTCCATTTCTCCTTCGCCTTCACACTGAGAACCTTCCACTTGCAGGTCTCATCCTTCCAAGCCTCGTAGAGCGTTCACACGTCAACAGAGGAAGAAATATTGGTTGGCGACGTGAAGTCAACAGACTTTGGCCACCTGAAAATGATGCAGCCGTAGCCCAGAACAATGACTTGGATGTATCGCTCATAGTTCATCGCACATTTTGTGCGCTTGGATGCGAAAACTGGAAAAGATTGCGTCAGCCTCCCGTCCCAAAAAGGAAATAAGGAAGCGACACATACTTATGCATGGCGGCGAACGACTCATTCCCAAGAAACCCTGTACTTGTCATCAGCTTCTTGAACATCAGCCCTATCGACATGAACATACCCTTCGCTCTCGCACAACACCACTGCTCAAAACGAACCTGGACGCCGATGGGGTCCAACTTGAGAGATTCACGGAAGAAATTCAATACTCCACCAGTTTCCATGATGAAGGGCACGGCGGTGTCGTGAACATGGCCTTTGGTGAAAAAGGCCACGCAATACATTCCAGTTCGCTCCCGCAAGTTCTCCACCTGTGGGACAAAAGCTGTTTTAGTAGGTATCCTGAACGCCTCTTCAGTTGCACATACCTCCTCAAATATATGTTTGAGCGTATGAGTTGCATCTGCTGATGCTGCTTTGTTGGACGCACAAGCCCTTGTCGCTTTCTTCTCACGGTGCGCCTCCAGGTCGTTGAAAAGCTGGTCCTTGAAGGTTTTTGACATGTTCTGAAACTCATGCCAGGTCGGTACTCTTCTCCATTTCTGATGGAGGGTGAGGCATTCCTTGTGTGGACGGTCTACAAATAATAATCTCAGTAAATACTTTACTTGTTGAAAGCAACGAAAAACACCGACCCTTGTTCAGCACCTTCGCAAGGTAATGCTCCTGCGCCCGGAAGAGACTGTGTTTTCGGGGTTTCTTGTAGGCGGAGGTAGCGGTCAGCCGTTGCTTCACCAGAGGCACCTTGAATTTGTGCTTGGCCGCTAGCTCAGCTATCTTCGCATTATGCTCTTTATTCAGCTGCACAATTTCAGCATTTAGCGCTGCAGTGCGGCTTTTGGTGTTCTTCCGCTTGTCGCTCTGAGTTCGTCGCTGCTCTGGGCCCAAGACGCGCTTAGGACGGGGACGAGGCAGAAGTACTGATTTTCCCGGATTTCGTGAGGCCCAAGTAGTCAAGCCGTCGATGTCCGGAAGCTCGCTCTCATCGCAGTCGCCCAAATATGGCACCATCGTCTTGCCTTTCTGGGAAGGTGGGTCCACAGTGTCATCAGAAATCGTAACAAAGAACACTGTATGACCAGTGACCATGTCACAAAACGCTCGTCAATTCCAAGTCCGTTTATTAGAGCCCGACCCCAAGTTTTCCATCTCGAGAAGTAAGGTTGACCATTAGAAAGTATAGTTACAGCGTAGTTCGACGTTGTAGCAAATCTAAACAAGTGGGCAGACGAGCGCGAGACAACATGAAAGAAAAGACTACGCTACATGACCTGCTTCCCTTTTCCCTTCCTGGTGAAGAAGTCCTGCTACTGCATCACCTGCTCCATCGCTTCTTTAACCTCCTGCACCGACCTGAATACCTGCAATTTTTCAAGCTTCTCCATATCTGACATAGCGACACTCCTAAACGACGAAAAAAAATCAGCACAGGCAGAAAGGCGAGGGAAACAAAGAACGTACATATCACGGTACATTGTCAGAGTAGTAACATTCAAAAAGAAAGGGCCCTGCTGGTCGTCGTCCTCATCCACCATCATGAGGTCCAAGCCCCCCCTCGGCATAGGCGCCGCCGAACGTTGTGCAGAAGTAGCCGAACCTTGCGCAGGAGTGGCCGAACCTTGTGCAGGAGTCGACGCTGCTGTAGTTGATGCGGTCGAGATTGAGAAAGCAGTGGAGGAGGACAGGGACGAAGCTGAGGTGATTGTGGGGGACAAAGGAGGGGGCTCCACTCCTGGCATGGTGTCGGCATCCTCATTGTCCATCAAGACCCGGGAGATGAATTCCACGCTTGACGTGTCCGAATGCACCAACAGCGCGCGTCTCGAGCACAATGCCTTGGGGGGCAAACGAGCCATCCCATCATGAGAACTCCATGGTGCACCGGCCGTGGACAAAGGGCGAGTTGATGGTGTACCGGCCCCGGACACAGCAGAGGCCTCGGAGGGCAGGGATGCCATGCGCGAGGAATGGGGGGGAGTTCTGTCTGCCTAGAGAGAAACGGTGGGAACAGACGGGGAGCCGGAGTGGGTGTTCCGTTTGGGGGTTTGAGTACGAGGATGCAAGACCTGGATTGTACCAAGCGGCTCCTCAAGTTTCACCCAGAGGGTGCCGTGGTCCACGGAGTTCAGCAGCCTGCTCCTTGATCTTGTGTTTGGGGGCAGGAGAAGGTTTCCAGGCGACACCCAGTTTCCTCGCAGCTGCGGAGTCGACAGGCGACACCGGTGGGCATGGTGGGCGACGGTTTGGGAGCGGTGCATCAGAGGTGACCACAGTCAGTATGCGTGCGGGGCTCTCAAGGGGGACATTGACCTTGTCAGAGTCACCAGCCTCCTCGTCGGAATGCAGCTGATATTTCCAGTGGTTCTCCAGAGCGAGGAGGCCGGCTGCATTGTCGAGTTTGACGCACTGGGACAGATCGCAGATACTGTGCCTAGCTGAGCACAGTCGCTCCCAGTGAAGCACGGCGTCTGCAATTGAATCACAGCGCAAAATATCGTATTTGCCAATCGAGGGTAATGCCTTCTCCGCCGCAGATCTATCCAAATCACAGTCAGGGCTACCCCCCAAAAAAAAGCAGCAGACGCACTGCAAAGAATAGATCCCGGCGTTGATTCCAGAAAACACGATAAAGTAGTACTTTTGGGGCTGGCCATCATGGTGCTTGTACGATGACCAGTTGGAGGACGCAAAAAAACTGGGGGCACATGGCGGTATCATTGACGTTGGCAGCTGAAGCTCCCAGGATGTCGACACCGAGAGCGAGCGAGAGGAGGACAGGCGATATCCAGAGGAAGTGAATGATGGTTAGTTGAGAGTTAAGAAGAATGAGCGCTAAGAAGAAACGAGGGGCGTTGAGCACCCAACAAAGAAGACGCAAAGAAGGACAATAGAAGGGATTGTGATGCCATCACACAGCCTTCGCGCTTCGATGGAATTAGGAGCCCGGGCGCTTAAGGGCTAAAAACACAAGAAAATGAATCGAATTGTGAATAGATTAATTCTACAGTCCAATGGACTGATCTGTGATGAAAATCTTAACTCTTTTTCCCTGTAGAAACTGTCTCTTTGCCTCCTCGTGTGCCTCTGTGATCGGCAGAGTGAAATTCTGGCTGCGACAGTGTCTTGTTTGGTTGATTATCGTCACCCCTTTGAGAGTCCCCCCCCAAAGAAATTGAGAAGAGGGTCGTAGAAGTCCCGCAAGGAACGGTGGCCATGTTGGTTGCAGTACTTGCTATGGGACCATTTTTAGGTATGAACTTGTTATGGGATGATGCACACATACTCTCGACACTTGCTAAAGACATGATTTCGGTGAGTTTGAATCAGAAAGATGGAAGCATGCAGCCACCGTTCTCGATAATGATAATCCGCTAAGGAACAGGCCTCAGCACACTCCTTGACAGTCGTGGATTCACGCTGGGATGCACGGAGTCTAGAGTCGCATGGAAGCAAGTATGATTGAGACAGCAACAATTAATGGAAATAAAATAGTCGCACCTCTGCATTCGCTCGCAGGCCTTGTCCTTCAGGCTTTGGGCATTGCTTGGAAAATCGAAATCTGTTAGTTTTCAAACAAAAGAGGCAACGTCAAAGCGCACTTCTCTGCATATTTCTGCAGGGCAATTCGACGCCGAACCCTCTGAATGCTCCAGCGCTTTGGTGATTCAATGGCAGCTTGTAAATGATTCGGCGGTTTGAGGTTGGTCATGATGAGGAAGGAAAGATGGCCTTGATTTATGTGGTAAACACATACAAGCTTGACGATACTCGAGCGTGTTCGCGATAATCCCAAATCAATCTTTTATTTCTTTTTTGTCTCATGTATTTGACCTCAAATTTTATCGAAACATTCATTGTGGCGGTCTTCCGGGGCCTCAGAAAAATTCCTAGCAGTAGCAATGGCCTCCTTGATATACACTACAATTTTCTTTGCTGTTCCGACCGAAAGATCCGATAAGTGTGTGCGATAACCTGAAACATCCGAAACAAGTGCGCAACTCAAAATCAATGCTAATGGAATCGAAAATGCGATGTATTTGAAGGGCTATACTAAAGATTGATGACACTAAACATCCCCACCCCTCCTGCCAGCGAGTTGCAGCCTCTGCAGTACGGCGGTCCTTCTCTTCCTTCGTCGCATTCCTCTCGAAGTCTTTGTCTGTCATGAACCCATTCCGAATCCACCGAAACAGGCCGCCTGCAGAGTATTGGACAAACGAGAAGCGCTTCTTGTGTGAACTGGGATATTAGAATGTTGTATAATGGCAGACAGGATGAGTATGGTGGCGCCGGGCGGAAAGCGTACGACGAGTTTGAGATCCCATAGGATAAGATGTCCACCATGGTCTGGATCGAACCACCCAAGGGAGGTAATTGCGCACCAACTCCAGGCGAGGTTCCCAAAGTCCAAATGCGGACAGGTAATCGCGCGTGGGCCAAAGTTGAAGGTACACGCCGCAAAAACACTGCCAAGGAACGGCCATCGGAGCGCTTGGTTCCGAGCAGCCAGCAATGCATTCTGCGACTGGCAGAACATGTAAAGAATAGGGGCAAAGACCAGCATGAGACCTGGGGAAGGAGGTCAGTGCCCTTCTGTGAAATAAAGGAAAGAATATTACAATTTGTGAAGCCCACCATGCGCCTGAAATACTCGTGATCAAGCATCTCGTCGCTTACAGTAACATTGTCCGGATGATTATGGAGCTCGCCGGGTTCCTGAGAAGGAATGAGAGGTGGTGTGAAGGACAACGAGAAAGGTTACCCCTTGTCCACCGCCCATGGAAAGCCCCCGGCGAATGGAGAAATACGGGGAGTCCGGATGTGCGCGGTGGTGATGTGAGTCCTCGGGCTTAAAGTGGGCACGATGGAAAAGGGAGTCCATAAGATGCGCTGCGCCGTCCGTTACCAGATTCCACCCGGTTATGTCTTTGGGCTTCCCTCCCAAAAGGATAATTAGTCGGCGATGAGAGTTGATGACGGGGACGGTGGTCCTGGAAAAGGAAGCGGTAAGGGGCAGATGACGAGACAAATGAGACAACACGCACGCGCCAAGCCAAGGAACATACATGAAGCCCTCCGTACCACTGAGGGCGTCGACTTGTTCCTGGGTATATATTTGTGGGCCCATTCCATCTGCGGGGAGGGATGTGGCGAGTGGAGCAGTGACGTCGGGGGTATCGTGGCCGTCTTTGGCTTGTCGCTTCCCAATCCACGAGGGTTGGGTGTGGGCAAGATCGGTGGCGTCAAGGTCAACGGGGAGCACATTGTGTTTTGCTGCGTTTCGTCATTTGAGGTGGATGGCCTTGAGGTCAGGGTCTTCGGATGTAGCAGCCTCGCACTCGCGCTTGAGCCGTTTGCGTTTTTTGGACCCGAGTTTCTTGCAATCCAGCGCAGTGGTGGGAATTTTTGGCGGAGATGGGTCTGGTGCAACCCAAAAAGGCGGCGGCATGGTGCAAGCCGATGGCAACCGTGGATGAGAGATCGGGCTGGAGGTAACGGGGAGGTCGAGTGATTGAATATCTTCGTCAAAAATCCGGGTGACTTCTTGAGCTGCCAAGCGCTCTTTCAAGCAGTCAGCCACACTGAAATATTGTCGTGGTGCCAAGGGCTGGCCAACAGCAAGGTTGAATTCAGAAAACTCCTTGCCGGAACGAAGGGTTCGACGGCCGAGTGCTACGAAGTCTCGTGAATATCAAAGAATTACAAAAGAAACATGTCAGAAAAAAAAATTCCAGCAAAGTCCAAGCGCAGTATAGGAAGTCCCGGGGTTGGGCCTCTAGCAAGCTGGCGGCTTATAGAACAATGACGAAGGTTTGAAAAAGGGTAATCTGCGCAGAAGTTCCGTGGTTGGATCTCATTGCAGCCCATTGGGTGGAAAAATGATAAAAAATAATAATCAAGAACATACCTGCCATACCGTCCTCTCCCCTGGATTCAGGCACCTCAAACAGTTGGGGAACGTGTTAAGATACACTGAGTCCGAAAAAGTATTGGATCACGGGGTTTTCAAACTTTGCAGCTCTGCTGGGCCACAACCACACATTTATAAATTATGATCCTGGCTACATTAGAGACACTGTAGGCCAGCCTATTTGCTGGTTTGATACCAGAGGCAAACTCGCAGCCGTCGTTGAATAGTGATGTAATAAACGCGCACATGTGATCCAATTCTTTTTCCGCATCTGGCAAGCACCACAACTTTTGACTCGAACCATCACAACGCCGTACCACACTAAGCTCAAACTGCATATACACTTCCTCCTCGCCATGTCGGACACTACTGCAGCCAAGAAAAGTGCAATTGTTGCACTGAAGGAGGCAGGGAAGTCGAAGAGAGAGGTTGCTGACAAAGAGAATGTCGCGCCTTCGACAGTGTCTAGGATGAACACCCGGTATGGTTCAAACCATGATTTCGAGTCCAAGGCACCCAAGAAGGGTCGCCCAAGCAAATAGGACGACCGGGATATCCACAAGGCCCTGCGAATGCTCTCTTCTGGCCAAGCCAAGAATGCATCAGACTTACAGCAGAAGTTTTTTCCCCACCTCCACGTCGATACACTTCGAAACGCACTCAAGAAACAAAGCCTGAATGCTTATGTGCGCCAGTCGAAGCCTCTCCATACCGCTGGGCACCGGAGGAAGAGAGTAGACTGGGCTGAACACCATTGTTATTGGACGGTCGAGGATTGGCTGGCAGTGATTTATTCCGATGAGTCCAAATTCAATGTTTTGGGTTCAGATGGGTGACAGTGGTGTTGGAGGGAGAAAGGACAGGCCAACGACCCCAGATACACCAAAAAAAAGGTCAAGCACGGTGGCGGCAGCGTGATGGTGTAGGGGTGCATCACCAGGCACGGCGTCAGGGAACTCCATCGTATTAACGGCATCATGGACCGCTTCGTTTACACAGATATCCTCTCCCAATCCCTTCTCGGCACCCTCGACAAGCATAACCAGGACCGTTCTACCATTTATTTCCAGCACGACGGCGATCCGAAGCATCAATCAAAGCACGCCAAGGGGTGGCTTGATCTCGAGGGCATTGATGTCCTCCCCTGGTGCCCCAATTCCCCTGATATGAACATCATAGAGAATCTCTGGGATCACCTTGAGCGCATGGTACGCGCGAGGGACCCATTGGCGAAGAATCCGGACGACCTATGGCTCGCGTTGAAGGAGGAATGGGAGAATATTGATCAAGGGTTTATTGACCGGTTATATGACAGCCTGCCGAGCCGCGTGCGCGAACTGCTGAAGGCAAAGGGTGGGGCAACTCGTTATTAACTCCTGGTATGCATTCCCCATTTTATTTTGTCATTCTTGGACTTCTACGCATTGAAATCTGTATGCTGACTAAACCAGATTAATAATTGGATCACCCAGCACGGCCGAATCCCTCCTCCGACTCCCAGTTCTCAACGTAATATTCCAATATTTTACATGCATATACTACACCTCCTGTACTACCATTTCCGCATTTGAGACCTAGTCAAACGGATAAGGGGTTCGAATGCCAGATGGATCTTTCCACAATTCCACGTGATCCAATACTTTTTCGGACTCAGTGTAGCGTAGGATGTTGCCAGAAAGTTTGAGCCCGGTATAAGTACACTGAGGAACGCGCTTGCAGTGAGTGGCAAGGAGAAAGTGGGTATGTCACGAGTTGTGACTTGACGTGTGACTCGACGTGTTAGAGTCACACAACGACCCGTTTTGGACGAAGTCCGACTCACATAGCCACCATGAAGAGAAGTACAGGTGGTTTCAAGGGCAGTTCAACCTCCAAGAAAATAAAGATCCTCAGTTCTGGATATGATGCTGTCACTAGCTCCTCAACCGCTGCCACCCTAAACAATCTCTCTCGGTCTGGTCAAGATCGATATCGCGAGGCGGGTGCAGAGGACCTGCGAGAGCGCCTACGAAGTAACCGATCCGATTCTTCTGAAAATTCAGAAACAAACTGATACTTGGGAGATATGTCAGAGGAGAATTTGGAGGCATTTCGGGCTTTGAGAGAAGTTCCAGAAGATCGCACTGGCGACATGGATGATGATGAAAATTTGGGATCAGAAATGGAATCGGGCATTCGGGATGTTTTGGATGGGACAATCCGCATGGATTACAGTCACGCTGGGGAGAGTTCATTGAGACTCTTCAGGATGGAATTGAGGAAGCAGTAAAAAGGTGGGCAGACTTGTATTTATATTTCAGGGCCGAGTTTTGCTGACCACCTAAAATTTCAGCAAGAAGAGATCCGCTCCTGATTATTGTGTGTGATCGGATCGAATCCAGAAGGTTGTTGATGGATGGGCAGGCCAAATGGATCGCATGGTCCATGCCTACAGGGCTTGGTGCACTGCAACAGATCTCAGCACCTCAAACAAGACAACCGAGAGAATGGTTGAGAGCTTCAATATTACAGTCGTGGATTTATATGGTAAGGGCCTCACTATCAGCTCACTCGTGTTCTTACCTCATATGTTTGCAGAAAGTAATAGAACAGACGTAGAACTGAGTGCAGATGGAGCCGGTGTTCCTGCTGCTTTGATCGAGCAAGGTCTGATCCCCTGCTCTCCCTGGGACCCTAGTGTTGCAATTGCGACCCGGGTGCTTGAATTGTATCGGACGACGCATATTCGATGCCCTCAACTTGCGATCCAATCCTTCGTCAAGTCTCTATGTGATCTTCATGGTGTAGGTACTTTCAATTTTAATACATGGTGTCTAAATTATCATGCCCAGGTGCCTTATCAGCCATACCTTCGCGAACAATTTTCAATCGCATATGACCTTTATCTTGAACTAAGATGCCAGACCGACCACCGAGTCAATGTGGCCCTGGGCCGTGATACTCCTGGCTGGTGATTGAAGCACACATGCCCTGCATGTATGTACAAGCTGGAGGGAGAGGAGGACCTGATATTTTCAATGCTGGTTACCATGGATGGAAATGACTCGCTGAAACGAGTCTTACGTCCAACAAAAACTGATGGCTCTGAGGAGGAGCCAGTTCTTGGGCCATCAAAGGAGCGGGAGGATTCCAGAGATGGCGGGGAAGATTACTTCTTGAGCAGGGAGGAAGTTGATAAATGGGCGAAAGGGAGGGTGGCGGACGTCCTTCCTACTGATGTAAGCTTCGGATTTCCTTTTTTGGGAATGGCCCTGATTTTCTGTGTCCATAGGCGAACAATCCTTGCTCCGACCGCTGGAAGAACATGATCAACGATGTAACATCACGCATGTGGGGGATCTTCGATGAGACAGGAATTTTCCTCGGCCTTTGCCGGCATGGCTTTGTTCTGGTGGTTGCCGACATGGTACGCAGTGGAGATTTGTACGTCTCTTGCCCTTGTGAAAAATAATGGACTGATTTACTGGTTTTAGGGCAAAATATCCGCTTGCATTATGCGAAGTGTTTCTGGATGCTTTTGGTCTCAAGATTGGCAATGGCTACAATATTGGCTGCCATTTTGGGACTACATTGAATAATAGCGAGCTGGGGGACAAGGCCAGAAGGAATAAGTTCCGGTCTTTGGTCGGCTCGTTCCATGGCCATGCCCACAACAGACTTTGCCAGTTGTCTTTCCTCGCAACATATGTCGATGGGATGGGTCTCGAGGACCTTGAGGGGTGTGAGCGTTATTTTTCCCGATCCAATGGGCTAGCCAAGTCTGTTCGATATGCAAGCAAATTCCACCGAAGGCAAGACATAACCACCTTTATAAAGCAGATGGACGACCTTGAGACTTATGCAAACCTCAGTACAAATAACATCTTTTTCGGTTGGGTTGCTGAGTTAACCCTACTTTCTTTAGGCAAATTCTTGTGCGACAACTATCAGCAGGCCTTGAAGATTCTGAAGACGGAGCCTGCACTGAAGCGATGGATGGCGCAAGAAGGGATAGAAGATTACGATAAGTTCCATGTTTGGCTGGAGGAGGAGAAGGAGTACTTGCTGGGACTAAACAACACCCTTCCAAAGAAGAGAGAGCAAACTCCAGAAATGGAATATGTCCAGAGACTCGTTAATTTGCAGAGCAGCTAGTACGTTGTGTTTTAACTTTTGATGTGATGTTGTTTGATTTTGGTCCTGATGTCGTTGATTTTGTAGGAAGCGACTCCTTGTGATTCAGAATGCGGAACGAGCAGCACGTGCAGATGATGCTGATTTCAATCCTTCACCTATCTCCCCGGTGGCCCATTGCCATGCTATCGAGCAGCGTGACCGAGACCTTGAGCTGGTCCAGGATTTGGAGCTGAAGCTGGGTGTGGAGGACCGTTGGACATCTACAAGTCTGGAATGGATGGTGGCATCTGACGACATCCGAAACCACAAGTATCAAGAAGCCCTCAATGAGATCAAGAAAATCATTGTGGAGCGTCTCCTAGAAATGACAAAGATCCGCGCGTCAGGCACAGGTGAGTGAGCTGTGAGGATTTTATTCATTCATAACAGGGAGGAGAAACAGGGTATAAAATGCGGAGCCATATCGCAAAGTCTCTGCAGGCACGGTCCAAGAGCATCCGAAAGGCAATTGACAGATACAACACGGTTGCCCTAAGCATGGATCCTCCCATGCCATGTCTTGCATGGGACGAGGTGGTAAACTACTGCTTCTTGGCTGAGTTCGATATACTGCGGGATACGCGTGACAGCATCCGCTCAAGACCATGGACTCGGCAGAACTATCGAGTACCCATGCACAGCTACTTTAAAATCCTCCGGGCTCGGGAAGAGATCAAGAGACTGAACATTGAGATCAAGCGGGTTGTCACCTGGATCAATGACAAGGACCTATTTCTCAGGAAGGAGGAGGACAAGTACCGAGAATCGGACTCTGCACTTGCCGTCCAAATATTGCGGTACCGACTTCGCCATGCACGCTCTGACACCAATCACATGCACAGGTTCTGGACCCTCGCAAAACTGCCTAGCTTCACCGGATCTGTCTCGCCCGGGGTGTCGGTTGAGAGGAAGGAAGCTAGACGTCGAGAGAGAGAGGTGAGGTTGGGAGAAGATGAAGACATGGAGGCCGATGTTGTGGTAGAGAACAGGACTCGGTGGGCACCAGCCAGTGGGGAGTGGAGGGATGAGGAGGATGAGGGAGATATTGCGGAGGGTGAGATCGTCTCCGAACTGATGTATCAGATGTCAGTGCTGGCAGTGGACCGTGCAGAAGGTGGGGGCCGTGATCTTAGCTTGGACTGATTTTTTCCCCACAATTTTCGCATTTTTGGCTGTATTGTGTGCAAAATTTCCTTTCTTGGGCTGGTCCGACTTGTTTTGAGTCGAGGAGTGCAATAATTATTGAAAAGTATTGATATTTACTCGGGAGCCCTGGTATGCACTCTAAGGTGCCATAATTATCAAAAGTTATTGAAATTAGCAGGGTAACCTCCCAGATGACCCTCAAGTACCATAGTTATTCAAAGTTATCGAAAATACCCTGGGAGCCCCAGTATGCACTCTAAAGTGCCATAATTATCAAAAGTTATTGACATTAGCCCAGTAACCTCCCAGATGACCGTCAAGTACCATAGTTATTCAAAGTTATCAAAAATACCTTGGGAGCCCCAGTATGCACTCTAAAGTGCTATAATTATCAAAAGTTATTGAAATTAGCAGGGTAACCTCCCAGATGACCCTCAAGTACCATAGTTATTCAAAGTTATCGAAAATACCCTGGGACTACCCTACACATCCCAAGTACTCAAAATTGTTGAAAGATATTGAAAGTTATTGCCATAATTATTGCAGTGAGCACTGGACGATGAAATTTGCCAGTAACTACTGTGGGAATTAGGAGCCTAATCCCACCACTAATTACTGGTGATATCTGGGCTTTATAGGTGTCTACGTTATTCCTTCCTCCCGCCATCGGGATGCACGCGTGTGGGATATCCGTGCTTCTTTTTTTCTCGCACCATGCAGAGTCCTTCGCTCCCTCATGGAGAGTTTGGTTTTTTCTGTTAGGCGCTCTTGGTGTCCTTGCGTGGGCGGGTCCGCGATCATCAGCAAAACTGCTGATTCGTCTTTGACATCTTATATCTTGAAAACAGTAAGGACATCTTTGGCCATCTTCATCTTGCGAGAGGAGTCTTGGATCTTTTTTTTTCAGTCTTTGTCTTCGGTGGACCATCTCATGTCTTGAAGTGTAATCTTGGGGACCACTGATTTGCTTAGGACATCTCACTATCTTTGAGATCTTTCGGAGACAAATGCACATGAGTCGGATACATATTTGAGTAGTACAAAGTATATTAGAACGCAATCTCGTGAGAATGGTGATCTGCATACTTGTTGATATAGAAGGCAGCAAATGCGTCAAGAGAACGGGTATATTTAAAATGACGCGGAACGGGATAATCACCGTAAACAGGAATGAGGTGCGCAGCACGCAAAATCGTGTCGAGATGAATGATGGCCATCTCGCAATCTCCGTCGGCGTCCAAATCAGGCTCCACCATCCACATCCCCACATCCGGGCAGGGCTCGTCACCGATGGCGGAGAACCACGTAACAAGTGCGCAAGGAATAATCCCAGAAGCTGTTTTCAGGGACATGAAGGCGAGGACACGGGCTGCATGCAGACCACGAAATCCCAGCTCATCTGCATCTTGCTCAACAAAGATGCAATCATGACGAGCGGCCCCGCCACGCCACGAACGGACCGCCCGGATGTGTTCGCGGTACATCCCACCAATCCTGTATTGATCGCTGGGGGCAAAGAATGTTGTGATGGCAGAGGGGAAGACCATGACATTGCCACGATATGGCGGACAATCCGCCAGAGGGACGTCGTTGAAGGGAATATCGAGCTCGGGGGTCTCTTGACTGTAAAGGAAGCGGCGAATCATGTCAGGTAGACTGGGGACTCCGAGAAATTCGGCAAGGGCTTCTGGTCGACGAGGGTACCTGCGAACTAAAGCCAGGAGTAAGCGGAGCTGAGACACGGGCGGGATTCTACGAGTATATACAAGAATAGTGGGAGTGGGACTCAACGAGTCGCACTGATGCGTTTGAGTCGCACTTTTGTCCATCAAAAGTGCGACTCAGTTTCCCGAGTGCGACTGATTAGCCAACGGCTTTGATGGGAACGAGATTGGCGCACGCTGTGCCAATGTTTCGGCAAACTGAATTCAATGTGTGCAGTGCAGGATCACAATGTTGAATTGACCAATTATAATAAGTAACAAGCAGCTGCTCGGCCGCTTCGCGGCCTCGCATCCCCTCCCGCTGATAGCGGAGTTTAAAAGCTTTTCGGACGGTATAATATCGGATCACGGCAGGGTCAACTGACAGCGGAGTTTGAAGGCTTCAGACAGACGGACAGACGTAATTTTATAAAGAGGGTGACATTGATGGTACTAGTTTGGAAGTTGAATTCCGTACTTCAGTAATGGCAAGTTGGATTACCACATATCTACACCGTATTAGTGCTGCGCAGAGTTTAACCATTTTTATTGCAGGTGTAGTGTCATTAACATACCTTTCCCCGCTTCGCTGGCTGCAGTGCTGCGACCGAATCTGCATCTGCAGCATGGCGTGATCTTGTATGTTGGCGCTTTGAATTCCCGGGAAGAACATTGCGCTCATCCAATTTAAGATTGATGTCTCGAGGCGCAATTTAATCGTTCTCATCCACGGAAAGCGGTTCGTCGGGCTCTGTGTGAGAAGGAGAGGGTGACGGCTATGGCAGGAAGGACGGGGATTAACCGTTCTTTAATTATCACCTCGGCGTCTCGAATTGTAGCTATACGAAGCTCGTTAGGAAGACAGTCCTTCAATTCACTGCTGTAGAACTGCTGCAATTGTAGCATCGAATTCAACTCGTTGCTCTCTTCTTTTCAACATGTTCCCGACGCATCCAGTGAAGACAAAGTCTAGGAACCAATTTTTCGTGTTTCCTCCCAGTCATTCGACGCGTCGGAAGCATGCGCATTGAGATGTTTGATCTGCAATGATGACCTTGGTCCGGACTAATCAATCTCGATCTACAGTAGACCCTCAGCAAATTTTGAATCAACTTTTTTACTGAGGTCCATGGAGCGGGACGCTGCCCTTCATATATGTTTGTTGACGTTCGCGTTACACATCATTAAGTTTCATAGCCGAGTAGACGCTTCGTCATTTATATACTATTTCTGCTCGCTGACGTACATACGTACTTACATTCAATCTCGAAGCCCAATTGGCTGCCTGCAGGCCTCAATATCAGTCTCCTATCGTTGCCTACGTTCCCGCTTTTCCGGCTATTCGTCTAATTGGATCCTAAATTCCCTCATGATCAAAGCACAAGATATGGACCAGGAATACCAACTTTAGGGATGCTCGGTTTTGATCATAGCGAGAGTTTTGGTCCATAAAGGCTTTCTTGCCGTTCGAATAATATCGGTTTTTCTTGCCCGTTCCCGTAACGAGTTGCCGGAGCGAAGCGGCGGCAAGACTTGTTTCTAGTTATTCATTGTGCGTGGGAGATGGAGAGAAGGATCAAAAAAAAGTGGACATTGGACCCCGGCGTCGCGTAGGAGAAGCGCCGAGATATCATACGGAGATCATCGGCATGAGCAGGGATTGATTATGCATCAGTGCATCAGTCGCACTTTGGATGCATTCGCCATCAGTCGCACTCCGTAACAGGGTTGAGTCCCATTAATGGGACTGAGTTGCACTTTCTGAGTGATGGAGTGGGACTGGACGAGTCCCACTCCCACTAAAATCGTTGTTACTCGGATTCTACACACTGGGTAAGCGCTCTAATATCACTTCTCCGAGAATATCCCGACGGTCAACCGCTCCACCATCGTCTCGTCAGCGTTATTGTGTTGTGGAGGAACAGCGTCGTCTTGTAGAGGGAGAGGAAGGGGAAGGGGAGGGAGAGGTACGCGCCCGCGCAGCATGCCGCGCTCGACAAAATTGACCCGACTTGCAGCGAGCTTGTCAAGGCGCTCGTTGATGGTCAACATCTGTCCGAGTGCTTGGTATCGGCTCGAACGGCGCCATGGTTCTTTCACAGCCTTGATGTGCTTCGACTCGGTGATGGATGAGCATAAACTGTTCGGGGCGCCAAATTGCTGAATGAGATGACGGTAATGAACAAGCAAGTGCTGCCGTGGAAGAGAGAACCCGTTCGGGCAAACACCTTCTTGCTCGAAAATAGTTCGTTCATGGTGGTACCGAGTGAGGGCCGCATCGACCTGAACAAGGGATACCTCATTCAAGACGTTACGGCGGACGAGGTAACAAAACTCGAGAAAAGCGCTGAATGCACGGAGCATCTGGGGAGGGACGTAGCCCTCGATGGCAGGGAGGTAGACCTATTCATTGTTATTATCAGTTCTCAATCTTGATCGGAAGAAATGATCTACCTTCATGAGCGCCTTTGAATCATTGCCGGTCTATTGCTTGAAGCCCCCGTCCCTGAGGAAAACGAGGGAGGCCTGCGAATGGAGGGACAGCGGCGATGCTGCGTACTCTATATAAGTTTTGGAGCGATGAGACACAAAGTAATTTACTCACCGGCAGTCAATGTCAGCCATGATACGGGCAGCGCCCTTTTTCCCGTGCACAATTTCCAGATACTCGCCCACCCAGGTGACGAGGTGGTCCTTGAAAGTCCCCTTGATCACTTGGTGCAATAGATCCGGTGACAACAATTCATGGATGTCGGCGTGCGGGAAGTCATATGTAAACGGCTGTCGGGAGAGTTCAGAAAAAATGCGACATTGCAGAAGAAAACTTACAATGACATCAGGGATTACACCGTAGTCATACCACATTGTTTTGTAGTCGAAAGCGTCGAACAAAGTATCAGTATGAGCATGAGAGCGACGGCCACCCTCGCCGTCCAGATCTTTGTTCGATACATTACACCTGTAGCCGATTTAATGATGGTAGTGGATTCAAAATTAAAAAACTGACCGCGCGCAACATCCCTGTACAACACACGCCAAAAGGACTTGCTCGGGATAGTCCGCAATCTACGGACCGAGTCCGTAAATGGCACGTCTGTAGTGCCCATCAGCAAACTTGACCACCTCGGGCGTGGTCATACCTGGGCGTAGGGACTTGAGAATTTCGCGCAATGAACCATGGAACAAGTTGCGCCGGAATGTACGAAATTCCGGCGTGTCTTGATTTTTGCGGTCAGCTTTGAATTAATTTTGTCAGTATTGCTTAAGCTATCGATCAAGAGAACATACTTTTGGGAATTGTGAGGAAGCCTATAAGGGTCACAGCATTACGATGAGCGCGTCGGATGTTATTGTGGACGAGGCCATTCGACATGTACAGTGGGTAATAGTCGTTCTGGCCCGTTGCAACTGAAACCGTGGTTTTGTTGCTCCCAAGAATGACGGGGATGAAAGTTGCGCCATGCGTAGCGGGATCTTGAACAATAATATCCTAATGTAAACAGCACAGATCAGTCCTTGCTCTCGAGGAAGGAAATATAGCTACCGCTTGCTGCCAAGCCCAATTCCCCGACATAAAGTCCATGTATTCCTGTGAATTATGGTCGGGGCCGCCAAAGACCTGCTTGGGAGAGAAATCCATGTCATATTTGAAGTCGGGGTTGGCAATCTGGAGTTGCAGAACAGCGCGAGGATCGCGAAAGTAGACGGTATATTCTTCATTCTTCCAGGGAGTTTCCTCGTTGGGATCGCAGACGCCATTCCATGAGACGTTGAATGACTCCCATGAAACGTGGCCAATTTCTGTAGCATCGATTGTGTTGTACAAGTCCCGGTGGTTGGCAAAAGGAGGATCACCTGCTCCAGGGCGCGACACCCAATTCTGCATGAGCTCATCAATATTCGTGGCTGACATTTGCGCGCGGCGTTACAAAAGATCAGCGAGATCAAAGTCTGCGTTCTCAGCATACGGAGCCCAGTCGGTGGGAGGAGCGTGATTTGGCGGAGGTGGAGGTGCCCCTGGGGGCAGAAATTTACCATTCTCATCGCAGGGACGGCCTGTAAAAAATTATTATAACTAGACGCGACTCGAAGGGTAAAATTCATGTCCTTACCATTCAAGACGGGGTGATGCCGAACTCGCAAGGCTGGTTTGGGCGAAGTAATGGGCCGGTGTCCATGTTCGACATCACCTCCGCCTTGAGAATTCGGAGGAGATAGGCCACGAGTGCTGCTGCTACCGTTGCTGCTAGCTGAGGCACGCGCACCTCGAGCAAAGGGCCGGTGTTTGGAATTTGTGTGCTGGGTGAGACCGGACTGGTTCAAGAATGTTTTGGGGCAGTGCGGGCAGAGGACATTGCGCGGCTTGAAGGTGGGTCGCCGATTCATGGTATGGAAATAAGCAAGACTTGGAGCCAGATTTCTAACAATTATGTCCCTGTGACTCGGAGAAGTCGGAGAAAGCCACAATCGTGCGTCGGAGAAAGCGGCGAAAATCATGGTCCACGCATGTAGCACCACGCGCCGCTCCACCCGCTGACGATCAGGCACTGCTTGCGAAATTGCAAAGATACAATGATGCGCAAGATTTCTGACTCAGACGGTCAACCACTCTTTTCTTCCCTCTACCATGCCTCCGAAAAAGCGGGGCAAAACCAAAGGGATGCCCGCTCTTGCGCGACCCGGGCCTACGACACGAGCAGCCAATGCGGACAAGCACCCCGCCTTCGATACGGGTTTTCGGGAGCCGTGGTGAACAAACCGCACACCGGCGCAAAAGAAGGCAGAAGACGAAAAAGAGCTGGCAGATAAGCTTCGGGCTGCCGAGAAACAGAAAGCTCTAACATCCCGAGTCGCAGAAATGGAGGACGAAATGCGACCGGAAGACATACGTCAGGCTGAGAACATGAATCACCCGCAAGATGCAGATGTTCCAGAGTCCGCATGGGAGGAGGCAGAAGAACAGATGGAAGAAGAAGAGCCTCTAATGCTGGGCGAGTCAGGTAAGCTGCGAATAAAATTTTGACTCTCTCTAATTTCATGACCCAGAAGTTGGCTCCGAGGAAGAATATTCTGCTTCGGATTCGGACGACGACGGCAGTGACGAGGAAGAACAGCCTCGCAGTCGCAAAAGGGAGCCGAAGCCTTCCCGGAAAGACGTCGCCACTGAGCGCAAGACCAAAGCACAATCCGGTACTCCCAAAGTCGACAGTGGCGAGCCAGCAAAGCGCAAGGCGTCGTCGAGTGTTACCCAGTAAGTGGTTTTAATCTGCTCCAGACCTACTCATAGTGCACGATTTCAGGAAGCGCCCGAAGAAGACCAAGCCCAGCAAGAAAGGTGGATTCGCGAAACCTCGAGCGGCATCATCAGCATCCGGCAAATCTAGTCTAATGGCTGTCGAGAGCGATAGTGACGATAATGTGGTGAGGTATGGAGGCCCAGCCATCGACGAAGATGCTCGTGAGTGTATCGAACAACAGCGGAAGAAGAAGAGGGGGAAGCCAAATGCGGTACGTGATGTGTTATGTATCAAGTTACCTCATTCTGATTTGCTCTTGGAGTCCGACCACATCAAGGTTACAATTCCGCCCAAGCCGCTGACGCTGAAAGAGCTCCGTGGCGGCCGTAATAAATGGGCCATGACGGATCTCCCCCACGGTACTGCGCAGCGATTCAATGAAGAGCTTGTCCCGCTTGCACGAGAGCTCATGGGAGAACACCACGACCCCTGGGCGCAGCTGTCCGACGAGCAACTCCAGAGCCTCATTGATCTTGTCTTTCTGGAGAAGGACCACGACATCAAGAAGCATGGCGCTGTCCCAAATGCCAAGGAACCGGTGGCATGGCCTGGTGCGCGTGAATTTTCTTTCCATGACGCCGCTAAGGTTGTGCTTCTCAGCTCGCATACCGATTGAATGATTGGCGCAGCAGCATCGGCCAACAAGCCGTGAAAGCGATACAGGGCATGATCGACAGCGCGAGAGCGCCACCTCCGGATTCCGACGACGAGGCTTACAATGATGGGGTCCAGCTTGATGTCCAGGAAAATCAAGGTATGCGGACGCTTTCATTTCGATGTGTTCTCAATGGATCTTAGATGAGCTGGGAGACGAAGATGAAGCCGAAGACGAAGACGAAGACGAAGCCTTCGATCTGACGACGCCGGAGGGACTTGCTGCGTTCATCACATGGTCGTTGCATGTGGAGGACCACACCGCCCCCTTCCATTGGAGGTGTTGGGGCAACGGTAAACGTAAGGCTGAAATCCTCTACGTTATTTTTTCAGGGCCTTTTTGAGGGCGACATGATTCTATTTACATTCTCTGCGCACCTCCAAATCATTAGCTCCATCCCGCCCTGCTACCGAATTCGGGAATCGACTCCCCACCCTCCCATTGGAGCCTTGATTCTATGTATCCAAGCGGTATGAGAAGCGACCTTTCCCGTCTTCTATGTTGTACTTGACGAGGTTGAGCATGCTCTACAGGCGAATTTCTGCTGTCCTCAAAGCCCAAGGACCATTTCTCGAAGGACAACTGGGGTGATACGATGAAGATTTCCAACGGGAAGCCTGTGAAGGACAAGCAGGCAACCAAGTACGTTGCCACGCTGACCCAGTTCACTGATGCGCAGTGGTCTGCCATTCGCGACACAGCGTCTAGATGGATAGCACCGAAGAAAAGAACTGGGTCTAGCCGAAGCTCATCAATGGATGCAAGCATGGCCGTCAAGTCGGATGAGGAGGATAATTTTGTTCTGAAGGCTGATGTCTCCGGTGCATTTTCTCCTTCCGTTGTATGTTTCAACCCCGAGCTCATTCATATTACATCATGTAGTCGATGCTGAGTAGAGGGCGCGGGGTAGTGCGCGTATAATGCCCCCAGATCATTCTCCTCTACCGTTAATATTTGTTTGTAATCGTTTCCTTACATACGTCGCGGCCAATCTATGATATTATTTATTGCATTATATGGATCATAAACTTGTCTTTGTGTCCGTGTATACCCGTCTTTGGGTGATCTTGAAGCAAGAACCACTGCATCTTAGAAAAGACGCACGACGTCTTTTACATCTTGAGCAAGATGAGCATCTTGTACAAGAATTTCGAATCTGCTTAGGAAAGACGTGCCATCTTGGGCAAAAATACGTCTTTGACGTCTTTGGTGTCTTGTCCAAGATGTCAAAGACGTGATGTCTTGTACAAGACATCAAAGACGGATTTGCAGTTTTCCTGATGATGGCTGTAGCGTGTACCTAGTCTACTTACATGCCCACGCCATGCCAAAACGTGCACGAGCACGAGCACGATGGTCCTGGGCCAGGGAGCTCCTCGTCCCATCCAAGATGCAGAGACCTCGTTTTCGAGGGAGGTGCGCCGGACGAGCACGTCGAGTTTTTCGCTGTAGTTTCGTGCGCAGCTGCTGTCGTGAGACGATGCAGCGGGGATGGCGCGAGTTTGCGGCAAGACACGATGCTTTCCACGATTCGCAAAGATACTGCACACTCGGTCCGCTTGTCCTGCGCTTGGGTACAAAAGCTTGTTCGCTAAGGATCAGAGGATCGGACACGATATTGCGTGCCTTTCCTTCTCCTTTCTCATTTATTCTGTCTGTGGTTGTTCACAGACCGGATCACGCTGCGCTCGTTGTCTGCCTGTCTGCCTGCCTTCCTTGTTTTACGTCTCTTCTGTGTGTCTTGCTTGCGTGCTTCAGAATGGCATGGCCTCAGTGACACCAATCGTTCCCTCTGGATTCCAGTGTGCGGTCGCAGTGTGCGGTCGTTTACAGACCGGACCGCGCCGCGTTCGTTGTCTGCCTGCCTGCCTGCCTTCCTTATTTTACGTTTCTTCTTTGTATCTTCCCCGCGTGCTTGGGAATGGCATTGCCTCAGCGACGTCCACGCCGAGAGTCCAGGGAGCGTGCCGGGGTGCACAGATCGTCGTACCTCCATGGGTGGTGCCTGCGCACCCCTGTGAATGCGCTGCCCACAGGCGAGGCGGTGGACGGGGATGGCGCGTCAGCGACAAGAAGACAGTGTGGTGTTTGTGTTTTCCGTGTACTTGAGGGGCTCGGGAAGAGAAGCGAAGGTAGACGACCACCTCCGCTTGCCTTCTGCTTACAATTGTTCTACACTCCACCACTTTTCCTTCGTCGCGTGGAGGAGCTGGCGCGAATTTTCGCACAAAGCCAGGCTCTGACTGGACGGATATGGCTTGGTAGCGAGAGGTCCGCACCTGTGTTCAATGTTCCTTTCTGTCTCGTTGACATAGGGTCTCCTGTTCGATTCGGGACCAGTCCATATGGGACAGACCATCATGTCTTTTTCTCGGTCTGTATTAATTACTTCTACTCGAAATCCAAAGGATGTGAGCATTCCTCGGAATCTACGCATGGATATTGTGGACTTTGGTTGGGAGTGCAAGTTGGAGTTCACATTGTAGTTGAGGAATTGAATCGCAAGTAGAACGTATGCATTTTAAATTCTCGCGCAAAGCCTCGCACAACCAAAGCTAAGTTGAAGGTTCCCAACGGGATAGGTGTGGCTTGGTAGCGGGAGGTCCGCACCTCGGTTCAATAGCTGAAATCACCTCCTGTCGACGTAGGTTCTCCCGTTCGATTCGGGATCAAGCCGTCTCTTCGTTCTGATCGCTTTTTGCGGTTTTCTTTTCCAAAGTATTACTAGTTGGAGTTCAAGTTGTATGTTGAGGAATTGAATTGCGAATGGAAATATATTACTGATATCATTTGAAATTCACGCGCAAACCCAAGGCTCCAAACAGGATGGATGTGGCTTGGTAGTGGGAGGTCCGCACCTATGTTCCATATAAGCGAATTCAATGTAGGTTCTCCCGTTCGATTCGGGATCAAGCCGTTGGTTCGTTCTGGTCGCTTTTTGCGGCTTTCTTTTCCGAAAGAATTCCGTGGTATACTGAGACCGTACTGAGACTCATCACCACTGGCATTGCTCGGCTGTTTAAATCGTTGGCCATTTTGAGTGATTTGGCGTCTGTTTGTCCCTTGGCATCTTTGTGCTGAGCGGGCTGGGCAAATCCGAACTTGCACTAAAGTATGTCGAGGAATTGGTTCGTTCACAAATTTCATCGTCAAGGTCCAGGGCGTCGCTGATCACCATGCCATAAAACCTCGCACAAAGCCAGGCTCAAAACGGGATAGATGTGGCTTGGTAGCGGGAGGTCCGCACCTGTGTTCAATCTTTATTCCGTGTCGTTGACATAAGGTCTCCCGTTCGATTCGGGACCCAGCCATATTGATTGTGTATGTATGGATTACTTCGTCTTTTTCTCCCGTGTTAGTTAATAATACTTCTACTAGAAGTTCAAAGGGTCTTTCTGTGCATTCCTCGGATTCTACGGGTGTATCAATATATATTGGAGCGGGGAACTGGCTCGGAGTAATGGTTGGAGATCACATTGAGGAATCGGATGGCAGGTGGAGGTGAGTAACGGTATAGTGAAATTATTTTGAACTCTCGCGCAAAACTCGCACTTGTACAACCAAGGCTCCAAACGGGATGGATGTGGCTTGGTAGCGTGAGGTTCGCGCCTGTCTTCGATAGTGGTTTAACCATGTTCCCTTGACGTAGGGTCTCCCGTTCGATTCGGGACCAAGCCATGCGAATTGACGGGTGTGTTTTGTTGTATCTTCCAGCAAGAAATCATCCCAACGTGTCTTCGAACCCATTTTTTCCCTGCTGCAATGCGTGCGCATGGATGCGTCCGCCTCTGCGTCCAGCTCGCGGTGTTCTGCATTATTTCTTCCTCCCACATCGAGATGCACACGTGTGGGATATCCTTGCTTTTTGTCGGTCGGTCCGCGATCTGCGTTCCGTGCCCTTCGTTCTCGCAGCATGCAGAGTCCTTCGCTCCCTCGTGGAGAGTTTGGTTTTTTTTTCTGTTAGGCGGGCGTTCTTGGTGTCCTTGCGTGGACGGGTCTGCGATGGCTGCGGCTTGTACCTAGTTTAGTTATATGCCCACGCCCACGCACCCGAACATCGTATTGGACGCGCCAAAACGAGCACGAGCACGGTCGAGGGTCCTGGGCCGGTGAGCTCCTCGTCCCGTCCAAGATGCAGAGAGCTCGTTTTCGAGGGAGGTGTGCCGGACAAGCACGTCGAGATTTGGGCTTGAGCTTCGTGCGCGTCTGTTGTTGAGAGACGATGCGGTGGGGGTGGCGCGGGTTTGCGGCAAGAGACGATGCTTTTCGCGAAGATATTGTACCCGGGGCAGCGCGACGGTCCGCCCGTCCTGCCCTGGGGTGCAAAAGCTTGTTCGCTAAGGAGAGGAGGATCAGACGCGATATCGCCTTCCTTTCCTTCTCCCGCCTCGTTCTTTCTTCTTTCTTCTGGCTTTTTCCCCAATCGTTTCCTCTGGCTTCCTGCGTGGGGTCGCAGTCTGCGGTCGTTCACAGACCGGACCGCGCTGCGTTCGTTGTCTGTCTGCCTGCCTACCTTCCTTCCTTATTTTACGTCTCTTCTTTGTATCTTCCCCGCGCGCTTCGGAATGGCATGGCCTCAGCGACGTCCGTTTGCTGATTTTGTGCATTCCTTCTATTCTTGCAAACCCCCACGGCTTATTTTTTTACTTCCCGTCTTCGGACGCGCGTTCGCATTGTGTGGGCATATGCTAGGATGGATACTCGACGTTGGGACACACTACCAAAGTCAGAACTACCAATTTTTACACCTGTTTGTACACCGTGATATGCAAGATTAATGTAAAATAGTGCCTTGGATAATCCAAGGGATGATTAATTAACTGAGCTAATATCATTGTCCAACCCACAAGTGCAACCAGACTTCAGCATTGTCTCTTTTCGAAACACATCCTGATCGTTTTATAACATTCATCAGCTGCACACGCGTCGACTGTGACCACGCGTGTTGTGCGCATATGTTGAAAGGTATTGTGGACAGCACCCCGGTCGGAATTCGAGAAATTCGGCGTCGATTCGGATTACGCGGGAGGGGGGACCCATGGTTTGGGGGCAGGTCGGACTAAACAGCTGGAATCCGGAAAATCAAAAGCACTAGTGTCAAGCGCAAAGGACAGGAAAAAAGCCACAGGCAACTAGTGGGCGACTTGCTGTAAGACATTTAAATATTCCAGCACATTTTCTGAGGGTGCCAGTGTTGCGATCAAATGAGAAAGATATTCCACCGTTCGTGTTTCCCGCCAGTAAAATAATAAATTCATGGGCTGATGCTGCACAATCCAGCTAAGGTGTGCCCCGACATATGTTTGAATGCCTTGAGCAAATTGTGCTGCATCTCTGGCTCAGATAGAATGAAGTGATTCTGAAATGTGTATGCAAAGATTGCGGGAACTTTGCCAAGAAATGACTTCCAATTTTGGACTGTACCTGCATGGTACCTGTGGAAAGGCTGTAGTATGAAGTATATGTGGTACAGCAATTGATTGGAAGGCAAGAGGGGGGTGGGTTCGTGAGAATCATGACAGAGGCAGAGATCAATGATCTGTGTCCCAAACAGGATATTCAAGGATAAGAAAATCTAGAAGAGGGGGTCCTACCCCTCGTCTAGATTCACAATATTTCAAGTGATGGGAGAATAAACGTCGACTATTTTGAGGTGATGCAGTTGATGGGGTCCCAGTGATTGACGTCAATTGACAACGGCTACACTCCAAAATATTCGGGATGATTATTTTATTCTTATGGGAAGTCACCCAGTTGAAGTATTCAAGTTTCTGACCTCAAAAACTCATGAAAAACTAACCAAGTTTTCCATTAGTTTTTCAAGCAGAAATCAAATGAAAAATTCATGAGTTTTTCACAGGTTTTCCAGAAATGAGGTAAAAATTTTGAAACATGTGAAAAAGCAAATGAAAAAGCGATGAATTTTTCACCAAACTTTTGACCTAAAATTGAAGTGAAAAACTCATATAAATTTTCACCCATATTTTCACTGAAAAACTTGAAATGCTCAACCAGTGCCTGTTAATAAAAGTGCACATTAACTGCCATAGGTTGACCGCCACAAAGCAATAGTTTAGGTCACGAGTTTCCGTTGACCTGAAGTGTAATCTGAAACTTGAGGTTTAAATTTCAGTACGGCTGAATGCTGAACTGATTCTATTCATTTAAGGTACAGTTTTGGACCACCTTGAATTTCATGAACCAACTTGAATCTCAGCCCATCTGAAATGCGACACATTTCAAGTTGTACTTCAAGTGACCTGAAATTTGGGTATGGGTATTTCCAGCGAATTATCGAAACTCTTCAGTAAAGTATAGTAAACTGGTAAACAGTCTGCCTATGATGAGCAAAAATAGTGGTGAGCACTTTGCTGTAGGCATTTCCAGCGAATTATCGAAAATCTTCAGTAAAGTATAGTAAACTGGTAAACAGTCTGCCTATGATGAGCAAAAATAGTGGTGAGCACTTTGCTGTAGGCAGACTGGTACAACTCGGGCCACGCCAAAGGGCTGAGCCCGGAGTTTGAAAATTACAGTGATGCCGATCAACGGCATCACTGTGGCTGTGCGATACACCGACCGACGCTTCAGACTCCAAAGCTCACCACATACAGCCCCTGTCCAGAATATGAATACACAGATTTCTAGAAATGTGTAGGCAGACTCCTGTTTCACTCTGAAATTTTTTGAAAACAAGTTATTTTGAGCCCAGAACAGAAGAAAAGAAATATATTTCAAACTTCGCACTCAGCCCTTTCCCAAGTTGTGCCAATTGCCCACGGCAAAGCTCACCACTATTTTTTACTCATTGTAGGCAGACTGATCACGAGTCTACAGTAAAGGGCAGGGTGCCAGCATGGTGGTAGGAGGGAAAAATCGTGAAGAGGGCGGAACAAAACACATCAAGGTGCGGAGACGCTGCCGAAGGTACTGCAAAGGTAAGTACTGTTGGTAGCGGAGGTCTCACTTGTGTTCAATAGCAACGAAATCACGTTGTGGTGACGTAGGTTCTCCCCTTCGATTTGGGACCAAGGCTAAGCCGTAGGAGGGATGTTGATTTGTAGTCTTTTTCTGAGTGTACTCGGAATTCTGTACTAGAAATGCAAAGGTTCAACTGTGCACGGCCCAGTCATCGAACGGGTGGATATTGACAGCGTGGACCGGACAAACGGATCCCTTGAACTTGCACTATGGGGAATCGGCTGACAACTTTCATCGTGAAAGGGTGTTTCTAACCTAAAACCTCGCACAAAATCAGGCTCAAAACGGGATGGATATGGCTTGGTCGTGGGAGGTCCGCACCTGTTCTGTTTTCTCGAGCTATCCCATCGACAGAGGGTCTCCCGTTCGATTCGGGACCAAACCATGTTGGATGGGTCAGTTTGTCTTTTTCTCGGTCTGTATTAATTACTTCTACGAGAAATGCAAAGGTGCTGAGCATTTCTCGGATTCTACGGGTGGACATTGATACAGTGGATCGGGGAAAACGCATTGGCCTGGAGCACTGGTTGGAGTTGAAGTTGTATGTTGAGAAATTGAATCCCAGGTGGAACTAAGTAACCATGTAGTGATATCATTCCTCGCTCAACCCCGCACAAAGCTAGACTCAAAACGAGGTGGATGTGGCTTGGTAGCGAGATGTCCGCACCTGCGTCCAATAGCATTGGTATCATGACCTGTTGACGCAGGGTCTTCCGTTCGATTCGGGACCAAGCCCTTGCTCTGATCTCCTTTATTCACCTTTTTTTCGAAAAGAATCCCGGTTATGCTGATGCCGTACTGAGACTCATCCTGAACGTAATCTTCATCCATTCCAAAATCACACTGGCTTGAGTGATTTGGTGTCTTTCTGTCCCTTGGCATCTTTGTGCTGAGCTGGCCGGGCAAATCCGTCAGATTGAACATGCACTAAAGTATGTTGAGGAATTGGTTCGTTCACAAATTTCATCGTCAAGGTTCAGGGCGTCGCTGATCACCATGCCATGAAACATCGCATAAAGCCAGGCCCAAAACGGGATAGATATGGCTTGGTAGCGGGAGGTCCGCACCCGTGTTCAATGTTTCTTGATGGAAGGCGCGTCTCATTCACATAGGGTCACCCGTTCGATTCGGGACCCAGCCATACTAGGTAGATAACGATCACTTTCTTTTTCTCCCGTATTAACTACTTGTACTAGAAATGCAATCGTCCTTTCTGTGCATTCCTCGGATTCTACGGGTGTATATTGATACAGCTGATTGGGGAACACACATTGCATTGGCTCGGAGTAATGGTTGGAGTTCACATTTGAGGAATCGGATGGCAGGTGGAAGTCAGTCCGTAACTATATAGTGAAATTATTTTGAACTCTGGCACAAAGCCTCGCACATATACAACAAAGGGTCCAAACACCGGAAACGGGATGGATGTGGCTTGGTAGCGTGAGGTTCGCACCTGTGTTCGATAGTGGTGTAACGATGTTCCCTTGACGTAGGGTCTCCCGTTCGATTCGGGACTAAGCCATGAGAAGTGCCCAGTTTCTTTTGTTGTATCTTGCAGCAAGATTCATCCCAACGTGTCTTCGAACTCATTTTTGCACTTGCAAGTGAACTCGAAATTGCGCGTCCTTGCGAAGAGCGCGTTATTTGCACATATGTACGCGTTTGATGCCACGTGTCGATCTCCCTTCGTCCTCTCACCTGCACACCCATAAAAGTAATCTTATTCCTGCGCCCCACTCGCTCTCTTCTCTCCTTGCTCTACTTGCTCTACTCTACATTCTACACCTCAAAATGGGCTCCGCACACAGCTCAATTACCCCGAAGCCGCGCTCACCGCTGTCGTCGTCGTCGGCGGCGCAGTCGCCATTGGTTACTCTGCCTTGTCTCCTTCAAGTTCTACTGCTTCGGCGCCGGGTGGAGACTCCAAGAAGAAGAGCAAACGAAAATCTGTAGCTGGTACCCCTGCCGCTGCGTCTATTACGGCGGAATCGACGATACCGGACTCGGAGCTGAAACCTAAATCCAAGTCGAAATCCAAGGCGAAATCCAAACCCACTGAGGGTGCCACTCCTTCGGCTTCTGCGACCCTTGCTGCACCTCCGATGCTCTCCCGCTCGGGCTCGCTTTCCAGGTGCATTTGACAGCACCATAGAAGAGGCGGAGCCAGCCGCGCCGGTCCGCGCGCACTCGAAGAAGGGGAAGAAGAAGAGCTCAGCTGCTGCGTCGGCGTCTGCTGTGTCTGCTGCACCGGCCACCCCCGCGCCTGCACCCGCACCCGCACTTGCAGAATCTCTCCCCCTCCCCATACCGGCCCCCGCGCCGGTCAACACCTCGTTGGTGGACACGGCCCTCCCCGCGGCCGCCGCCAAGGGCAAGAAGGGCGGGAAAGGGAAGAAGAAGGCTGCTGCTGCTGCGGCCGCTGTCGCAGCCGAGAGCACGGATGACGGCTGGACGCGCGTCGGGGACAGTTCTGCCTCTGGGCCTTCTGCCAGTGTGACCGAGGACTCGCTGCCCGAAGAGGACGCAGAAGACTCCGAGGCGGAGGAGATTCCCCTCCCCGGCATGCGCCCCAAGGCGAGCCTGAACAAGCCCCCGAAGCGCCCGTTGGCGGAGAGGCTGCTGCCTAAGCCGAGGAAGACGGGCGTGGACGAGTGAGTTGTTTTCTTCGACTCGTTTGGTGCATCGCCGCCGCCTCGTCAGCGCTGCGCAATGCTCTCACGGAGCTAGCGCGGATGATTGCGTTTGCGTTCTTGCTTTCTATTTCACTCTGCCTTACTCACTCCCTTTCTTCCCTCTCGCTTTCCCCTTTTGTCTTCTACTCTCCTGCCCTTGCGACGTATACTAACCCTCTCCTTCACAGCATGCTCCCCGCCTCTTCGCCGGACTACCCCGCCCTCGCGCGCGTCATGCGCGTCGTCCCCGGCGCCGGGCAGCGCACGCCCACCACCTCGGCGGATCCGCTTGAGGCCACCGGTCAATCCTCGGCCGACGACGCAGAAGACGTCGACGTAGACGAAGACACCCGCGCGGCGCTCGAGGCGCTCGCTGCCGTAGACGCTGCGGATGCTGCAGATGCGGAGCTCGCGGCGCAGTACGAACGCGAGGGGAGGGAGATGGAGATGGAGGAGCGGGAGCTGGAGAGGCAGGAGCGGGAGCGGGCGGAGGAGGACGACGGGTGGGGGATCGTGCCGGGGAAGAAGAGGGGCGCGGGTGAGTTTTTGAGGGCTTTTTCAAAATTCTTTTTGAGGGCGGACGGAGAGGGTGGGGGTGGGGAGGAGCGGGTGTGGGGCGGGACGGCCTTGACTTGACTCGTTGGTGCCTGAGTGAAACGCCTGCTGCCGCGGAGGAGGATGCGATGGCGTCATTTATCCCTTAACGAGGACAATGTGGGACGCGGTGTGCGGAGTACGGCGAGGGCGCAAACGTGGTGGATGTAGCGGTCACCTCAGTCGCTGTGGAGCATGTAGACGGCATGGGGAAGTAGGCGCTGTGGCTGGGAACCTGTGGGCCGTTGTGGATACGCGTTTGTGTTCGTCGCGTCGTGCCCGAGCGCCTGGGAGCACTGCGTGCGCTCTGAGTGACATCATGCGGTTTTCGGCTCCGATTTTGTGCTACAGGCGGGCGTTCTTGTCGTGGGGTACCGGCACACACTTTCACGTCGGGTCTTGTGCTCTCGGGTAGGGAGCAGCGGGTCTGGAGCGGGTCGGCCTTGACGGACTCGTATACCAATGCTGGCGCCTGAGTCAAGCGTCGGCGTGGAGGGAGGAAGGTGCGACGTGCCATCACTTGTTCCTCACGAAAATCATGTGGGATGCGGTGTGTGGGGTACGGCGGCGAAGGCGCAAACATGATGGCGATGGACCACGCAGACGGCGTCGGCAAGTACGTGCTGTGGGCGGGAATATACCGGTGCATCTGAAGCGGGGAGCAGGCGGACCGCCGGCGTGGATATTCGTAGATATTCGTCGCGTCGTGCGGGTGACCAGCTTGAGGGTTCGCGCCTCCGCAAATGCCAGGAGTTGACCGGGGACGTGTATGAGCTGCCGGTGCGACGTGCGGAAGTGCGCGCGTGCGTGAAAATCGCGTCGCGTCGCGAAGCAGGGTCCATGCGCGTACGGTGCGAGTGTCGTGGAGCCGCGGTCCCCTCCCCGCGCGAGTCGAGTGCGCTTGGGGATGACGTATTCCTGCGACGTCGTACCCCCGCGTCTTCTCTACCCTCTTACGAACGCGTCGTTTTTATGGGGGGCCTTCATCTCGCGTCCTGTGCTCTAAAGCCGTAAACCAGCAGTGCCTGCTCAGAGGAAAGTGAGCTGGGTGTCATAAAGTCGATGTTTCATACACACAAAAAGACAGACTCCCAAGCTCATGTTTCCTATACACAAAGGGCGCGGTTATGGTGTTTGTGGGATCAAATTCCCTAATTGAGTGAAAACAGAAGGGGTAAAGTGAAACCAGAAAGGGTAATAATTATTCACGTGCCTCCGTCCTGTGAACAAAAGTGAAACCAAATAAAGCAGTTTATTCACATGCACTCCAGATGCAGGTGATATTTAACTGCTTCGTTCTTGCTCAATTCTTGATATTTTGCTTAGATCTAAGTTGAAAGTCCACCTAAAATCACGCTAGCTTTATGATAACCATTCAATCAAATTTATTCACCCTGTGTAATGTCTTTCCTGGGGCACACAAAATAGCACCCTCAACTTAATTTGTACCTTTGGTTTGGCCAGGCAAACTCCATGCTTGGCCTGTACATGGCACTTGTGGAGATGCCCTGTTCCTTCCCTCACAACACAATTCCTTACAGTTGTGAGGATTCTGGCAGAGTTTCTTTCTGCTACCTCCTTTACAGGTTTCTTCACCACATTTGAAGCAGGAACACTTTGGTCTAGTGTTCTCTGGAGGTGCAAAGATCCCGATTCATTGGGGGTATAGATTACCATTGACCCAGCCTCGAAGAATTGGAGCATTTGGAACTAGAGATCATGCTGATTCCATTGAAATCTGGAGGCAATTGTGAACTTCAACGTTGTAATGACAGGAGCCAAATACCCAATAACAACAGTTTGAAAACGGGATGGCACACTGGCAGCAGTGGGTAGGTTGGCACACAATCTTCCCTTTTTTCTTCCTTTTCTCTTTCCTTTTTGGGCGCATTTTTTTTTGTAATTCTTGTGGGAACCAACAAACACCGTACCCGAGCAAAGTCACAAAACAAATTTCCACCCCAAATTTCGCCATTTTGAACCCTAAATTAAGAGTACCTCTGATTGTTCTAGAATGAAGAATTTGACCACAAACCATGCCCTAGTTCCTGCCAAATCTCAAATCTGAAATGAATCTGATCAAAATTCCGGTGTGACATGAAGTTTTGGCTGCCACCATAAGGTGCGGATCTAGTCCGGCCTGTACTGTGGAAGTCGAAGCAACACACAAAGGTAAGTTGCAAGGGAAGTGTATTCAGGCGTGGGGACACGAGCGCGAGGGATACAGAAGACTACAGAAATACACAGATACAAGCTGAATATAGGCGGACAGTAACAACGGATAGGGGGACTGACAAGGTGAGGTGAGTCCGACAGTGTGGCCCGCAGCGTCCCACTGAGCACTGCGCACCGCAAGCCCACAAAACTCCCACCCGTGTGATGCGCCATTTACAAATTGAATGAAATACCACAGTATATCAGATGGAGCCATTTGTAAGGGCAACCTCAGCTCGGCGCAGAGCGCGGGAGACTAGCGGGAGAATCCGAAGCAACTCAATTGAATGGTACTAAATACAGGTTTCTAGAATACGCACCTAGCGGGAGAATCCGAAGAGAAGAAAGGATGAGGATTCTCACGCTAGGCGAGGTTTTTTAAGTACTAGCCAGTAGCACGTGTCCGGAGGGATCGGCAGAGGTCTCGAGCTTGATCACACAGCACGTGCCAGTGAGAGCGGCCGGACGGACGGAAGGGAACAGAGTCCGGAGGGACGGGAGGTGACGTTCCGGATGGAGGCGCAGGCTGGGGTGCGAGTCCGGAGGCCGGACGAAGGATCGGACGAGGAAGCGGGGCAGTGCGATGGGCCGGAGCCGGACGGACGGACAGATGGACGGACGGACGGGCGGTTCCCCTGACATCACCCCCCCCTTGGAATGCGGCGTCCCGACGCATGAATCGGACCTGGGCGTCGCGCCTCCGGAACGAGAGCGAGTCGAAAGCGGCCGAGGCGATCCGGCGCGGGGCGTTGGGGTAGCGGCGATAGTAGGCCTCGATGGCGTCTCGAGCGAAGACGTCGGAGTGCTTTACCCATTTATTGTGTTCCGGGCCGTAGCCTTTCCACCGCACCATGTACCAGAGGCTGCCATAACGGACCTTCGCTTCTAGGATCTCCTCGACCTCCCATTGAACGTCGTCGTCCGTCTGAAGGACGGGTGGGGGCTCGTCGTTCCGGGGGCGTCCGGGGAACGGGTCCGGTTCCGCGAGCTGGAGTTTCACCACCGGAAAGACCGGGTGGAGCTGGGAGTACCGGGGGGGGAGCTCGAGCTTGTACGCACCCTTTCCGACAACCTTCACGACCTTGAAGGGGCCGAGGCGTTTGTCCGCGAATTTGACGGACGGACGGGTCGTCCGGATGTCGGAGGCGTCTAGCCAGACTCGGTCGCCTACTTTGATCTCCGGGGCGGGCGTGCGTCGGCGATCGTAGTACAGCTTGAACTCGTCTTTGGCCTTAACGAGCGCGGCTTTGGCTTCCGAGACTCCGGACGCGATCCGGTCGCGGAACTCGTTCGCGGATTCCACGTTCGAGCGCCGTCCGTTGGGCTCAAATCCCATCCGGGGGAGCCTTCCGGTGTCCGTCATGAACGGGACTTGCTGCGTCGAGGAGTGGACGTGGTTGTTGTACGCGAACTCCGCGGCCGGGAGGAGCTCGTCCCAGTCGTCTTGTTTGTAGTTCGTGAAGATCCGGACGAACTGCTCGAGTTCCTGATTGACGCGTTCGGTCTGGCCATCGGTCTGCGGGTGGTAGGCGGTGGAGGTCGCTGGTTCTATCCCGATGAGGCGCCACAGTTCCGTGGTGAACTCCGCGACGAACTGCGGCCCACGGTCGGAGATGTATTTCCGGGGGGTTCCGTGGTGCCTCCAGACGTTCCGGTAGTAGAGCCGAGCGGCTCCGACCGCGCCAAGGCCGGTGTGGCACTCGTTGAAATGGGCCCGCTTACCCAGGACGTCGACTACGACCATGACCGCGTCGAACCCGTGCGCGTCTGGGAGCTCGACGATGAAGTCCACCGAGACGGTGTCCCAACGTTCTTCCGGGATTTCGGTCGGGTGGAGCTCTCCGTGGGGCAGCTTCCGAAGCGCCTTCGTCCGGTTGCATGGATCGCAGGTCCGGACGTATTGGCCGACGTGACGGGACAGCTGGGGCCACCAGTAATTCCGGGAGATGAGCTCGAGGGTTTTGAAGCGTCCGGCGTGTCCGGCGACCCGGGTGTCGTGGTGCAGGGCGATGATTCGGCGCCGGAGGTCCTTATTCCGCGGTACGACGACCTTACTGCGGTAGTAAAGGAGCCCTTCTGCGACGCGCCACTCGGACGACCGGGGGGGGCGGACGTTCCGGTTCTTGAGGAGTTCTCGCGCGACAAGCGCGACGGGGTCCTCAAGGTCCGGCTCACCCGTGAAGGCCTCCCGGACGTCACGAAGGAGGGGGACCTCGGGTCCGGCCACCACGACACCTTCCAGTGCGCGGACGTGGAACAAGTCCGGGCGAAGAAGGGTAACGTCCGTGTTGTCCGAGCCCACTCCGTGGTCCGGACGGCGGGACAGCGCGTCCGGACGGCCCATGAGGCGTCCGGGCTGGTGGTGGAGCGCGAAGTCAAACCGGGACAGGTACAGGGACCACCGCGCCTGCCTCCGGTTCAAGTTCTGCGCCTTCCGGAAGTACTCCAAGTTTTTGTGGTCCGTCCAGATCTCGACCGGGTGCTGCGTACCTTCGAGGAAGTGTCGCCACTCCTCTAAGGCCCGGATGATCGCAAGCATCTCCTTGTCATGGATCTCGTAGTTGCGCTGGACGTCACTCAGACTTTTGGAGTAAAACGCGACCGGATGCCACTTCCCGTTCGCGTCCGGCTGAGACAGGACGGCTCCGGTGGCGTAGTCGGAGCTGTCCGCCTCGACCCGGTATGGACGCGACTCGTCGGGCAGGACCAAGACGGGCTCCGCGGTTACCGCATCCTTGAGGGCTTGGAAGGCGGCAGCCGCGGCAGCGGTCCAGGTCCAAGCGACGCTCTTCTTGGTGAGGTCGAAGAGGGGCCGCGCGATGTCCGAGAAAGCCCGGATGAATCTCCGGTAGAAGTTCGTGAAGCCGAGGAACTGCTGCACGTCCTTCCGGTTCTCCGGAGCCGGCCAGGCGGCGACTCCGGCGACCTTGACCGGGTCCATCTCGACGTGGTTGTGCGAGATGATGACGCCGAGGTACTCGATCGACGACTTCTCGAACTCGCACTTCTCCGGCCGGAGGTAAAGCTTGTGCGCCCGGAGCCGCCGGAGGACTTCTCGGACGATCTCTCGGTGGCGCGCGAGATCGGAGTGAGCGATGAGGATGTCGTCAAGGTATACCATGACGTCTCCGGACAGGATGAGGTCTTGGAAGATGTCGTTCATCATCGTCTGGAACGTGGCCGGGGAGTTGGTGAGGCCGAAGTACATCACCAGGGGCTCGAAGAGTCCTCGGTTGGTACGGAACGCGGCCTTCCACTCGTCGCCTCCCCGGATCCGGACGTTGTTGAAGCCCCACCGGACGTCGAGTTTTGTGAAGAACCGGGCTCCCTTTAGGCGGTTAATGAGGTCGTTAATCAGCGGGAGCGGGTATCGGTTCTTCACGGTCATCGCGTTGAGCGCTCGGTAGTCCTGGACGAACCGGAGGCTTCCGTCCTTCTTCTTGATGAAGAAGACCGGAGACGCCATCGGGGACTTGGACGGACGGATCCGGCCGGTGCTCAGCCCATCCTCGATGAACGCGTCGAGTTCCTTCTGCTCGAGGGGGGAGATCGGGTAGACCTTGCAGTTGGCCGGCTTTGCGTCCGGGACGAGTTCGATGGCGTGGTCCCACGTCCGGCGCTCCGGTAACGCGTCGAACGACTCCTTGTCAAAGACGTCGGAGAAGTCCTCGACCCAGGTCGGAACCGAGGTCCCAGGCGGGGCCGAGTTCCGGGCGAAGGCCTCCGCGAGCCGTTGGGAGACGGTGCTCCCGGCGCGGATTTCCTCGGCCGGAGCGAACGCGGTGTAGAGGATCCGGTCGCCTTCTTCTAGCTCGTCATCGTCGTCTTCGTCCGGGTCCGGAGTGAGGTCCGGACGGTCGTCTCCGTCGCCATCCGGATCGTACCCGTCGTCTCCGCACCACTCCTCTAAGTCAATGGCACAGATAGACGGGACGGGACCTTCGCAGAGCTGTCGGAGGATCGCGGCGGAGATCTTCGCGCTGCGACGGACGGCGCGAAGCTCGTCTCGGCAGGTGCTGCAGCTGGTCGGGCAGCGGGTCATCCGGACTTCCTTGGTTTCCCAGTCGATCTCCGGGTTGTGTTTCTGAAGCCAGGAGTAACCGAGGATGACGTGCTGCTTCCCGAGCCGCGTCACGGCGAGTTGGATGCGTTCCGAGTGACCCTTGTAGTTGACGACCATATCGACTACGCCCGCAATGCCTCCGGATGCATTGGGTGTGCCGTCGACGTTGAGGACCGGGATAGGCTGGGAGAGCTTCCGGACGGGAAGGTTGCGGGAGATCACGTACTCCGAGTCAATGAAGTCTCCGGTCGCTCCGCAGTCGACCAGACCTTTCACGGACACCTTAGCCGCGGTTTCTACCGACTGCATCTCCAACGGAATGTGCAGGGAGTTCCGGCCCTCCACGGAATCAATAATGTACTGCCGGGGCAGTTTGCGTTCCCATCTCGGACGGTGGACGCGGGGAATGGAAGGGGTTTTTGCCTCCGGGGCGGGAATAGGGGGCTCCGGCCGGGGGGCGGAAACCGGAGCAGGGGGTGCGTCTTTCGTTTCAACTGCTGATTTATTGGGTATATCTTTGTACAGGCAGGAGTAACGATTAGGGGACGCGACCGAGGGCGCACCGCTCACTCGACCGCGTCCGGAAAACCCTCCGGCTCCGCGTCTCCGGCGTCCGGCTCGGTCGGAAGCCCGGCGGTTGTAGAGAGGCGCGCGAAGAGCTCTCCGAGGAGGTCGTCTCCGAGTTGACGGACGACCTCGTCCAGGACGTCTGCGTGCCGGACGTCCGAGGGAGTCGGGCAGTCTCGGGCGAGGTGTCCGGACGCACCGCAGCGGAAGCAAGCGCGCGGTGCGAAGCGCGCGCGGGTCCGGTCAACTTCCATCGGAATGCCAGGCGGAAGGGCGGGCGCCGGCGCGGCTTTGGGAGCAGGCGTGAAGGAGGGGACTGGGAGGAACGTCCCAGTGCGAGGGCGTGCGGCCGGAGCCGGGGCGCGAGTCGGAGGTGCTCCCGCTCGGACGCGGGCGAGGGCGTTGTACTGACGGAAGGCGCGGAGACGCCATCCGGCGTAGTCTAGCAGCGCCGGAGCGGTTCCGGACGTGGTGATCGCTGCGTTGATCCTCGGGTCGAGCCCCGCTCGGTACTTGGTGACGCGGACGAGCGGATCCGTGTACCCGGCCGTGGCGGTGAGTTCCTCGAAGTCGTCCGTGTACCGGTAAACGTCGCGGGAGCCCTGGTAGTAGCTGTGGGTCTCCAGCCGGAGGAGAGCTTGGTCTTGCTCGTTTTCCTCGACGAACCGGAGCCGGAACTCGGACTCGAATTCCGCCCAGGACGGGAATGGGAACGGAACAATTGCGGACTGTCGTTCGGCCCATCGTCCGGCCGCGTCTCGCGCCATAAAGGACATGGCGTACCGCACGAGTTTTTCCTCGACGAGCTGTCCGTGGACCATGAAGGCTTCCGGAACCAGTCGGAGGTATGTGAGGACGGAGTGGAGGAACATCCGTCCTTGGGTCCGGTCGCCGTCGAAGACGGCCGGGGGGTTCGGTCGGAGAACCGATTTTGCTGCGGGGGTGAGGGTGGTAAAGTCTGGACCCACCGCCGGAGCCGGAGCGGCAGGGACGGGGGCAGTCGCGGGTGGATTTTGGTTGTTGTGTAAAACGCGGAGGAGTAGGGCTTCGATGTTTGCGAGAGAGCCTTCGACCGCGGTCAGCCGGGATTCGGGGTCGGCAGCCGGTTCCGGGATGTAAACATCCGGGAGCTCGGGTGGCGCGGACCCGCTTCCGGGCGTCGGAGCGTCCATCAAGGAGGAGGGGTCGAGGTTGGAAGTCGGGGAGGCCGGAGCGCTAGCGTAGCAGTCCGAGTCCGAGTCTACACCGAACTTCGCAATCTTGACCAGTTGATCCCTTAGATCCTTTCTTCTGCTGTAAGGGCAACCTCAGCTCGGCGCAGAGCGCGGGAGACTAGCGGGAGAATCCGAAGCAACTCAATTGAATGGTACTAAATACAGGTTTCTAGAATACGCACCTAGCGGGAGAATCCGAAGAGAAGAAAGGATGAGGATTCTCACGCTAGGCGAGGTTTTTTAAGTACTAGCCAGTAGCACGTGTCCGGAGGGATCGGCAGAGGTCTCGAGCTTGATCACACAGCACGTGCCAGTGAGAGCGGCCGGACGGACGGAAGGGAACAGAGTCCGGAGGGACGGGAGGTGACGTTCCGGATGGAGGCGCAGGCTGGGGTGCGAGTCCGGAGGCCGGACGAAGGATCGGACGAGGAAGCGGGGCAGTGCGATGGGCCGGAGCCGGACGGACGGACGGATGGACGGACGGACGGGCGGTTCCCCTGACACCATTACTGTAGTATTTCGACCAAATGTTCAGGTGATGGGTGACAGAGGGTTGTGAACTGAACATTTTTGGTCTAGGTGATGGTGAATTTTCAATTTTCTGGCCCAAATAGGCAACAAAATGCCAAAATTTTCGGTCCGGCATTCGCCGGACTGCTATATATGGTAATTTTCCCATGATTGCCGAGAAATGAACACCATGTCCAGTGAACATTTGTGGTGACAGGTAACACCCCGTGAACATTTGGTTGAAATACTACAGTACATCAGCTTGTGGGCACCAAGCCTAGTGTCCTTCCCACACAGTCTTTGAAGTGATACAAGACATGCCTTCGCTTCGCTTCGGCAACGAAGCGCAAGTGTTGGAAGGTCAAAGAATAAATTTTATCCTACTGCACAATATAAATACCACTGGTGGCCATCATCTCCCCACTGCAACGAAATCAAGATGGTTGCAAGACAGACTGGCATCGGAAGAAGCCAGAGGCATGGCAGGCACGCCGCTCTCCACGAGGATGGCGGCAGAAATTGTGACGCAAAGTAGGTGGACATTATCAATCCAAGGTTTCTCACTCAAAGGGGAAACTAACGGAACCCACCTGGGAGAAATGGCAGTAGTGGGATTAACCTCCAATATAGTGAAGGCTGAATCTGGAGTAAGTTGTCGTACGCACTGCGGCACCGTCAAATGCAGAGTTTCCATTCAAGCGGCATGAGTTGGTCTGTCTGCGGGAAAGCACATCATGTTTTAGTCTGCGCCGAAAATCATGTACGTCTACGCACCGTTAAATCACGACAATAATAATTACGACTGTAAAAAAAATTGCTTACCGAAAACCAGGCTGGTTAGTATTAATGGCGTGCTTCGCATAGTACACCGAGAGTTGAATAATGCTGCGGAAAAGAAATTTCGAAGAGATTGAATCGCCACTGGTGTCGACAGTTGGGATGGGATGTAACGAGTCAGCAACTTGCATTGCACGATGGTCGTGGATCCTTGAAGAGTTTGCACTGTTTGAAAAATGAAAGATCTCGATTAAAGCCCTGGAAAGGTTGAAAAATATTGCTCGGGGTTTAACGTCCAGCTTGGGATTTTGAAATGGGATGATGCACCGTTGCGGCGAAGGGCACGAACAGGTTGAGAAATAGTGTGTGGGCCTTGAAATCTCGATGCGGTTTGATGCAGACTTGATGCACCGTCAGCCAAAGCCCTGAACAGTCTTGATCCCGCAGTCAAGGGTTCAGGAGGACCTCAGACCGTTCGAGTTAAGCCAGCAGTCGAGCACCTGTTTTGACTCCTGACGAAAAGCGGAGCGAAGCTGCCAACAACAACAGTGGAGCATCTGGTCTGACTGAAGGGGAAGCAGGGAGCGAAGGTTCAGTACAGGCGTGCAGCGCGGTATGAGTGAGATAATGGGGGTAGCAAAGGAAGAAGGATACGAAAAGAACCTTCCTTTTAATAGGCTGTTGAACAGCTGATCGGCGAGGTGGAAAATAGCAACCAGCTCCCTGGACTGAAGTCAAATTCTGATGCATGGGTCGGCTGGCAAAAAAATGACCATAAAAAGGGAAATCAGATGCACGTACGGCAGTGGCGGGCCAGACAGTGGGGAAAAAAGGAAGAATACACACAGATACAATCTGATTCGAGGCATCTGCTTGATACACGAATCTCACGATCCGGACACCGCTCCATCACACCGCAAACAGCAATATTTCCGCTTAGCAGGAAAGTTGAAATGAAAGTAGCAATTTCCGAGTGAACGGAAAGTTTCACGGAATCTACCTCTTTTCCAAGCCCAAAAAAGCGACTGGAAAGTATCACTTTCCAGTTGACTTTCCTAGCCGGGTGTAAACAGGTGCTTTACGTGTGACTTTTATATCGCGCGGAAAGAGGTACTTTCCCTCAGCTTTTCCATCTGATCGGAAATTTTCAAATAATTAAGGTAGGTCTATTGTTCCAGACAATTAAGCAGGGGCCATCATGCTGAGGTAACAAAGGTTTATTTCGGACCACAATGAAAGCCCGGCGGAAACGACCACTTTCCGTGTGATTATGAAAGACGCGGGGAAAGGACCGGTTTACACCCATGGGGAAAGGTCGACCAGAAAGTGATACTTTCCGATCGCCTTTTTAGGCATAGAAAAGAGATCAATTCCATAGCACTTTGCTTTCACCCAGAAACTGGCATTTTCCCTTCAACTTTCCCACTACTCGGAAATATTGCTATTTACGATGTGATGCATATCGTGAGAGCTGTTGACAGCTGCCTCTTCCACGTCACGTCAGAACAGTTGATCGCTTTGTACCTCCCTCCCGAATGACCTCCACCACACCACTACTGCTACCGCCTTGGACCTGTGCTTCCCACAGGCCTCATCTCCACCTCGTGAAAAACACAAAAATATTATGTGAGTACCCCAGAACAGATGCAACACGGCAATCATAATGTCAATATGAGTTTGCTGACAGCAATCGTCGGCTCCTGTGCCAGAGGGAGGAAGCCGAAGAAATTTGGCGGGGGCATCAGTGCTTACGCAAAAAGAGATGATGAAAATGTGATTTTCCCTGGCTTGTTCAAATAGGGAGTCTTAAAACACTTACCTAAAGGTAGCGGGAATTAGGCTGACAAGCAACAGTTATAATTGTATCCTGATGGGATCATCTTGTGCCCTATATAACTGGGGCTTTCGATCATGGATGACTCCTTCCCACCCAACTGCCCAAAAATGTCCGCCACTATTGTGAGAATTCTATGGCTGATTTGATTTGATAAACTAATAACAGATGCAGGTGCCTTTTGACAATAAGTCTGATTCTGAGCAGACTAGCTCAAATCACAGCATGCCAAAGGAGCAGGTCAGTTTTTTTAGGTGATCCAAGAAGTTTCAACTAAAATGCGGTGATAGGATTTGGGGGTTACAGAGAGTTACAAGACAGTTCAAAAGTATGAACACCTGGTAACACAGACACCATCAGGTCATCCAGATGTTGCAAAATATCGACAGAGTTTGGAGAAGGCTTTCCTGACATGGTACAAAGACCAAGGAAACCTCAGTAATTTCACAGTTACATTGCAAGATGAGGCCACTTTTGCTCCTGGAGATCACTTGAATCAAGGGAGGTGTCTATGGGGCCTAGTTATATCTTCTGCAGATCGGGACAGCACATTTTGGGGCCTTGCTGACCTCGATGCAGCTCTACAAAAACAGAAAGAAGCAGTCCTAGTGACCCCGGAAGGGCATGTCGGTTTAGCAAAACTCTTGTATGACCTTGCCCTGTGCTTTGGAGAGCGATATCAGGAGCAGGGAGATATGGCGGATCTTAGATCTGCATTACAGAAACTTCAGGAGGCTGCTCAAATTGCATTTGAAGGGCAGGAAGAGAACCCTACTCTAGCACAGCTCATGTGGGGCCTTGGGTGTTGCTTGGGACATCAATACAATATTCTGGGAAACTTGCAGGATCTTTATGCTGCATCCCAGAAATTTCAAGAAGCAGTAGACCTCACCCCTGAAGGGCATCCTGATCTGGCCCAATATATGTGGAAGCTTGGCACTTCTTTGACATACCGATATAGGGCACTGGGAGACATCAAGGATTCTGAGGCTGCTGTTCAGTGGTTTCATGCAGCAGTAGAACTTACCCCTCCAGAGCACCCTGATCTAGGTTGGCTCAAGGGAGACCTTGGAACCTGTTTCATGGAGCGATACCGAAGGTTAGGGAATCTCCAGGATTCTGAGATTGCATTGCAGACACTTAGGGAAGCAGTGAATATAACACCTGAAGGGGACCTTCTGGCCGGGCTTCTGTATAGCCTGGGCTGTTGTTTCAGGCATAGATATGAGAGTCTGAGGAATGTCAAAGATCTCGAAGATGCATTATTCAAATTCAATGAGGCAGAGGAACATATGTATCAAGGACATCCCAACCTGGCCAGACGTCTCAGGGATCTTAAATATTGTTATCATAAGAGATACCAAACATACGGTGACCTGAAGGACCTTGATGAAGAATTACGGATATCTAGGCTGGCAATAGAAATCACACCTGTACAGAATCCTGAATTTGCCAGGTTGGTGTTGGACCTGGGTTGGACTTTTAGCTGTCAATACAATAGGCTGGAAGATTTGAAAGATCTTCAGGCCGCCTTCAGCCAATTGCAGACAGCTATGGAAATCACGCCTGAAGGGCACCCTGATCTACCTCACATTTTGTGGGCCTTTGGATGCTGTTTTCACTATCGATATTCAAAACTCGGTGACCGCAAAGACCTTGTAGCTGCATTGCAGAAATTGCAAGAAGCTGTGAAACTCGGTCCTCAGAGGCATCCTGCTCTAGCTGGACTTATGTGTCAGCTTGGTCACTGCTTCAGAGATTGTCACTGGTTGCTTGCTGACCTAAAGGATCTTGAAACTGCATTTGAACACATCCAAAAAGCAGTGGAACTGACCCCTGATAAGCATCCTAAATTAGCCTGGCGCATTCATCTGCTTGGTCTCTGTTTCAGAGATCGATATCGAAGGCTAAGAGATTTGAAGGATCTTGAGGTTGCCTTCCAGAAATCTCAAGCAGCAGTCCAAATCACCGCTGATAGGCACCCAGATCTACCGCAGTTTATGCAGAACCTGGGAACTTGTTTTCAATATCAATATCAGCGATTTGGTGATCTCAAGGACTTTAAGGCTGCGATTCAGCACATCCAAGGAGCAGCAAATCTGACACCTGATAAACACCCTGACATGGCCGGGCTCGTGCGTGACATGGGAAACTGCTTCTGGGACCGATACAATGCTCTGGGGGACCTCAAGGATCTTGAGATTGCTTTAGAAAAATACCAAGATGCAGAGGAACTGATACCTGAAGGGCATTTTACTCTTCCCTGGGTTATGCAGAACATTGGAGTGTGTTTCATCAATCGATACCTAAAGCTTGGTCACCTCCACGATCTTGAGGGTGCATTCCGAAAATTCCGAAATGCAGTAGCATTCACGCCTGCAGAGCATGGTGGTCTTGCAACGCTCATATCCAATTTTAGCAGTTGCTTCCTATTTCGGTATCAGAGATTAAGGGACCCCAAAGATCTCCAGGCTGCATTGAAAAAATCCCAAGAGGCAGTGGATCTCACATCTGAACAACATCCTGATCGAACCCAAATACTGTGGTATCTTGGTTTGTGTTACAGAGAGCAATACCTGCGGCTTGGTGACCTCAGAGACCTCCATGCTGGATTACAGACACTCCAAGGAGCACTGAAATGGCTCCCCAAAGGTCATACCCTTCCAGTGTATGTTCTGAAAGGCCTAGGAATGCTCTTCCGAGATAGATACTGGAGGCTAGGAAACCCGCAGGATATTGACACTGCAATTCAAAAATGTCAAGAGGCCTTGGACTATATTGGACCTCCTCATCTGGCAGATTATTTGCACAATCTCGGCAAGTGTTTTGGGGATCGATACCAGAGGCTAGGAGACCTGTCAGATCTCGAGAGTGCACATAAATGTTACAAGGAAGCAGCCGGGCTCACACCACAAGGGGACCCCAAGCTACCAGAGATCCTATGGAACCTAGCTGTATCATTTAAGGATCGCTATCACAGATTTGGGGATCCAAATGATTTAGTAGCTGTCCATTGTCAGTACAGTGCCTCCTTTCATACATTCCAGCTAGCTCCGGAATCAGCTTGGACTGCAGCCCTTGACTGGGCTTCATTTGCTGATAAACTTGGGGAATCACACAGCTTATTTGCATACTCCGCTGCTTTCAACATGCTCCCAGAGATCATCTGGATTGGCCATTCTATCCCTACACGTCATGCTGCGCTCCATAGACTTGCCATTGGGGAAGCTGCCTCCAATGCTGTCGAGCATGCAGGAATGTGTCCAGACTTGACACAGCAGTGGAGTTCATGGAGCAAGCAGTAGCCACTGTGTTACAACAAATGCTACAGCTGAGGACAGATATTAATGATTTTTCTCTGGGCAAATTCTTCCGAGCCATTTCATCTGAGCTGTATGATGAAACAACTACAGATCCAGAGGAGATTCTGGCCATTGTGAACAAGCGGAATCTAGTGTTAGCCAGGATTCGTCAGGAACCGGGCCTTGAGCATTTTTTTCTTCCCAAACCATACAATATTCTACAATGTGCATCACAGGGAGGTCCTGTTGTGATTCTGAATAGTCATCGGGATGGTAGTGATGCAATTATCATTCCTAATCCTACCTCAGATCCTATTCATATTCCCCTTTCAAAGGCACCACTTGCTCAGCTGGAATCACAGCAGTCTCTACTCAAAGAGCTACTTGACCGGTCCAATGTACGAACACGAGGAGATGCAGTTTCAACCAGACTCTTCGGTCAGCGAGAGTCTTTCACATTGAAAACAGTACAGGAGTGTTTTGCAGACATGCTGAGCTGGCTCTGGATTCATGTTGTTGCTCCTGTGTATCAAGGCTTGGAATCTGTCAGTGCCTATTTTTGGTGACTTGCTCTGCACTAAAACCTTCAATTTTTCAGAAAGGCATTCAGAGTGGCAGACTGTGGTGGCTGCCGACCGGAGCATTTACAGGACTACCTCTCCATGCCTGCCCTCCTGAGGATCGATTTATCCATTCGTATACAGTGACATTGGAATCACTTTTGGATGCACATGCTAAGATGTCATCCAGCACTGCACCTAAACTTGGTATTGTCGGAGTGACACACACTGGGATGGGGAGGATGAACTACCTAAAAGGAGTGAAGGAAGAAGTTGAAAAGATCACTTCAATAATCAGACAAGTAACGATAGAGTGTCTGGAAGGGGAGAGGGCAACAGTTGCTGCTGTCAAACAACAGCTACAAAGTTGTTCTTGGGTTCACTTTGCCTGTCATGGAACACATGATCTAAGCCACCCAACAAAAAGCTCTCTACTGCTTTATGAAGGCAAATTGGCATTAGAAACAATTCTCCAGATACCTCTCTCTCATGCACAGTTTGTCTTTCTTGCTGCATGTCAGACGGCCACAGGAGATGCAGTACTGGCCAATGAATCCTTTCACCTGGGTGGAGGATTTATTGCTGCCGGTTTTCAAAGTGCTGTTGGAACCTTGTGGTCCATAGATGATTCAGATGGACCAGCAGTCGCTCACAGTTTCTACTCTCACCTATTTCGGAATGGTCGGCAACCCGAGGCCAGGGATACAGCAGAGGCTCTGCATCATGCAGTCAGAGAATTAAAGGCCAGAAATGTTTCTTATGAGAGGTGGGTACCTTTCATTCATATGGGGCTCTGATCAGTATGTTTCCCATTTGTCTACAAAAACATGGTACATCTGTTGCATACTAAAGCCCTTTGTATTGTTACATAACACCGCCACTGTTTCGTTCCAAGAGTAACGCAATCTTTAAAAACCATGCCGAATTTGTAGTTATTACATCGGTTGTTGTAGCTTGCAGTAAATGCCATAGGGAATTATATAGTCTTTCAAGTGTGTTCAACTCGGCGCCTAAGGTGGCTGTGCCCGGTACTAAAGTGGAAACGAGCTCCTGGTCAGTCAAAAGTGAGGAGAAAAAGCAATCACAAATTTGTTTTTTTGAGAGTTTAGAAACAGCTTTTCACATCATTCTTGCTTCCTTCAACCATGTTATTCACTTTAAGCCCTGCCGTTGGATCTGATGACCTCCGTTCAAGGGCATATACTGTAGGAAAAACCGATCAAATTCTGATAGCGCAATGGTAAGTACGGTTACGTGGCCGCGCAAGGACTCAGCCCCTCATGACAGGGCTCCCAAATTATGTCATGAGGGGCTGTGCTTGCCGAGACTAGGTAGAGCTGCCCGTTCAATTCGGGGCCCGACCATCGCGTCAAGGGGGCGTTGGGATTCGAAAATTGGATACAGGGTCGAAAAGTTTTTTTCAACCCCAAGCTGACCCTCCCCCCCCTCCTCCTTCTTTATAGGGATGGAGTTTCCCACCCCTAGGGCTGGGCCGGCTTCTCCGCACCCGGCCGCCGCTTTTGGGCTTACTTCCAACACTTTCATGGGGCTTAATCAGGCTTGTGTATACCATATAATGAGTGCAGGTGATAGATTTAACATTCTGCACTCCCACAGCCCAATAATCTCTGACCTGAGTACCAACCACAGTTGACCCCAACTTCAGTGGAATCATGGAAAGCATGGGTTCAAACCGATAAATCTTGTTATGTACAGTCCCTGGGCACTTATATGTGTTCACTACAACCAGCCAACACCCCTCTCATGGTCTATGAGCTATTTTGAGGCTCTAAACTTTGTTTCGTACTATACAGTGACCTCATTGATGTAAGTTCTCCCGTTCAATTCAGGACCAGGCCATAAGTCGGTCATTCTTTTTTCTCGGTCTATGGTTGTACTAAAAATTCAAAGGTTCTGTGCATTTCCCAGTTAATCAAACGGGTGGACATTGACACAGTAGATTGAGGAACACGGATTCTCTCAAACTCGCACTATGTTGAGGAATCGGTTCAGAAATTTCATTGTGGAGGGGTAGTTCTAACCTAAAATGTTGCACAAAGTCAAGCTTAGACTCAAAAGGGGATGAATGTGGCTTGGTAGCAGAAGGTCCGCACCTGTGTTCAATGACACCGAGGGCATCAACCAAGGTAGCTGAAAAGCAAAGGCCTTAAAGGCCTTTGCTAACACCTTTGGTGTGCCTTTACCAACACTGTGGGTAGAGTGACATCCAGCAATAACGGTATGAAGGCCGCATTTGGAATAATCTTCTCTACCGGGGACCCCCGGAATACAGGCTCTAAAGTCCCTGAGGGTCTCATCCAAACAATGCCGAGCGCTGTTATACTGGCGACCATATGGGCCCTTTGCAACACCCCAATCGACTCTCCACTGCAGGTCATTAGCAGTAGGGGCACAATGCTAAAGATACTCAACAGATTCCATACCTGGGAAGACCAGGGATGGCTCGGAGTGGCAAACGGGGACATTGTACTCTCCCTGATGTCTGAACTTCGCATAAGGACAGCCCACACGATCTTCTCGGTCGCCAAGACCGCCCCCGATAAAGCTATTGGCATGACTGCACATGACCTAGCAGATATCAGCCTCTCCCTTCCAGGAAACATGGCTTTCAATACTGCACCTCGACCTGAGACTGTGCTCAGAGGGATGAAGCTCTCAAGTCTCACCCAAGCCACTGCCTACAAGATGATGAAGTCACTATGAGGGGCAGTTGGAAGGCCACAAACGAACACATTCAGATGGTACAGACAGCAGTCACCCAGTTATACGGGCATTCACCAACAGTCAGCAGAATCTAGAAGTCCATCAAGCATAAGGATATTACAAGGCAAATTCGGAGCTTCCTCTGGAGATGCATGCATGGATCTCTTTGTATAGGCAGATACTGGAGACACATTCCAGGCTTTGAGGAGCGTGAAATGTGCCCTACGGGTCAGGTCCCAGATGACCTGGAACATATTCTACTCCACTGCACCCGCCCGGGTCAAGCTATAATATGGGACCTTGCAAAAGAGGTCTAGACCAAGAAAGGTCATGTATGGCAGGCACCAACTCTTGAGGCCATCCTAGGTTGTGGCTTTGCATCCTTCACTGTAGATGGACACCACTCGCCAACAGACAGCAGACTTCATAAAATCATCATGACCGAGTCTACTCACCTCATCTGGAAACTCCGCTGCGAGTTTGTGGTTGGTCAAGAAGGCACTGACCCTGCGTCAGACCGTGAGGTCCATAACTGATGGGTGTTCCAAATTAATGAATGCATTGAGGTTGACCGTAACCTTACAATCACGTTGAAATACAGCAAGCAATATTCCATTGCACCCTCAGTGGTACTTGAGACCTGGAGGGGTGTCCTCAAAGACGAAGATCTTGTGCCAGATGATTGGCTGAGAGGACCTGAGGTTTTAGTGGGTATAGCTCCTGATAGGTCACGTAGACCACCGTCCCCGCCTGTTGGGCGACGCGGCCGGAACAGATAGGAGGCAGGAGCGACTCCCACACTCGGCTTAGGCCTGGTGCGTAAAGCATTTCCTGAGGGGTGGAAACACTCAGTCCCTTTTCTTGGAGGTCCGATGGCCCTCCATACTTACCTCGGTTTGGGGAGGCCAACTTTGTTGGTTGTCCCCTCTCCTCGCGTACCACCAAAAAAATAAAAAAAATAACGGTATGAACAATGCTGCAATCAAACAACAATCAAGGCTTCGTTTCTGCTTTGTTCTGCCTGGCCCTTGTGGCCCAGACAATCGACTTCTGCAAATAGCGGGAACAAAGGCCGAACAAAGGCCAGCATTGTGGTGTGGTGGTGATGTTAGAGGAAGGGAAGGCTTCACCAAAGGCGTCAGCAAAGGCATTGGCAAAGGCCTTAAAGTAAGGCCTTTGCTTTTCAACTGCCTTGGTTGATGCCCCCGGTGTGAGTGTTTCTTTCAATCCCGTTGACATAGGGCCACCCGTTCGATTTGGGACCACGCCATAGTGGATAGAGCATCATGACTTTTTCTCAGTCTGTATTAATTACTTCTACCAGAAATCCAAAGGTTGTGAGCATTCCTCGGAATCTACGGGTGGATGTTGTGGACGTTTGCTCGGAGTGCTAGTTGGAGTTCACATTGTAGTTGAGGAGAGTTGAAGGCTCACAACAGGATGGATACGGCTTGGTAGCGGGAGGTCCGCATTTGTGTTCAATGGCCGAAATTACATCTCGTTGACGTAGGTTCTCCCGTTCGATTCGGGTTCGAGCCTTTCCTCGTTCTGGTCCGCTTTTTGCGGTTTTCTTTTCCAAAGTATGACTAGTTGGAGTTCAAGTTGTATGTTGAGGAATTGAAACGTGAATGGAAATGTATTACTGATATCATTTTAAATTCACGCGTAAACCCAAGGCTGTGTACAGGATGGATGTGGCTTGGTAGCTGGCGGTCAGCACCTGTGTTCAATGGCCGAAATTACATCGCGTTGACGTAGGTTTTCCCGTTCGATTCAGGATCAAGCCGTTTGTTTCTATTGTTGTCTCTTTTTGCGGTTTTGGTTTCCAAAGTTCAAACACTATTTTGGTTGTGTTTTCACAGAGTGCAAGCGTACGCATCTGATGCCATCTGTTTCCTCTGTTTCCTTTCTCAAATTATCGCACACCTCAACGGTTCGGCACCATTAAGTACTACTTAGTAGCTCCTTCCAAAATCACACTGGCTTGAGTGATTTGGTGTCTTGGCATCTTTGTGCTGAGCTGGCCGGGCAAATTTGCGGGATTGAACTTGCACTAAAGTACTTACGTTGAGGAATTGGTTCACAAATTTCATCGTCAAGGTCCAGGGGCGTCGCTGATCACCATGCCATAAAACCTCGCACAAAGCCAGGCTCGAAACGGGATGGATGTGGCTTGGTAGCGGGAGGTCCGCACCTGTGTTCAATGTGTCTTTCTTGAAGGTGCGTTTCATTGACAAAGGGTCTCCCGTTCGATTCGGGACCCAGCCATATTGGATGGATCACTTTATCTTTTTCTCCCCTATTAATTACTTCTAAGTACTAGAAATGCAAACGGTCTTTCTGTGCATTCCTCGGATTCTACGGGTGTACATTGATACAGTGGATCGAGGAACACGCATTGCATTGGCTCGGAGTAATGGTTGGAGTTCACATTGAGGCAGGTGGAAGTAAGTAAGTAACTAATTATATGTATATGGTGAAATTATGTTTGAACTCTCGCGCAAAGCCTCGCACATGTACAACCAAGGCTCCAAACGGGATGGATGTGGCTTGGTAGCGTGAGGTTCGCACCTATGTTCAATAGCACGGCTAGAGTCTATCACGTTCCGTTGCCGTAGGGTCTCCCGTTCGATTCGGGACTAAGCCATGCATGAGTAGCGCCCAGTTTCTTTTGTTGTAACTTGCAGCAAGATTCATCCCAAATTGTCTTCGAAACAATTTTTGGCTGAACTCGAAATTGGGCGTCCTTCCGAAGAGCGCGTTATTTGCACATATGTACGCGTTTGATGCCACGTGTCGATCTCCCTTCGTCCTCTCACCTGCACACCCATAAAAGTAATCTTATTCCTGCGCCCCACTCGCTCTCTTCTCTCCTTGCTCTACTTGCTCTACTCTACATTCTACACCTCAAAATGGGCTCCGCACACAGCTCAATCACCCCCGAAGCCGCACTCACCGCTGTCGTCGTCGTCGGCGGCGCAGTCGCCATTGGTTACTCTGCCTTGTCTCCTTCAAGTTCTTCCAGCTCCACTGCTTCGGCGCCTGGCGGGGACTCCAAGAAGAAGAGCAAGCGAAAATCTGTGGCTGGTACCGCTCCCGCTGCGTCTAGCACTGCGGAATCGATGATACCGGACTCGGAGCTGAAACCTAAATCAAAGTCGAAATCCAAGGCGAAATCTAAACCCGCCGAGGGCACCACTCCGTCGGCTTCTGCGACACTTGCTGCGCCGCCGACGCTCTCCCGCTCGGGCTCGCTCCCTGGCGCATTCGACAGCACCGTAGAAGAGACGGAGCCAGCCGCGCCTGTCCGCGCGCACTCGAAGAAGGGGAAGAAGAAGGGCGCGGCGGCTGTGTCGCCATCTGCTGCGTCTGCCACACCGGCCACCCCCGCGCCCGCACCCGTGTCAGAGTCTCTCCCGCTCCCCATACCGGCCCCCGCGCCGGTCAACACCTCGTTGGTGGACACCGCGCTCCCCGCGGCTGCTGCCAAGGGCAAGAAGGGCGGGAAGGGGAAGAAGAAGTCGGGCGCTGCGGCTACCTCCCCGGCCTCGGCGACTGCGACAGCGGAGAAGGATAAAGCGGGGGAGAGCACGGACGACGGCTGGACGCGCGTCGGGGATAGCTCTGCCTCTGTTTCTGGACCCTCCGCCAGCGTCACCGAGGACTCGCTGCCCGAAGAGGACGAAGAAGACTCGGAGGCGGAGGAGATTCCCCTCCCCGGTATGCGCCCCAAGGCGAGCCTGAACAAGCCCCCGAAGCGGCCGCTCGCGGAGAGGCTGCTGCCCAAGCCGAGGAAGACGGGCGTGGACGAGTGAGTTGTTTTCTTCGACTCATTTACTTGTTGTTGTGGAGGTTTGGGGGATGTGGTGCGTGGGGGATTACTCCCTTGCGCGCCGCTTCGGCATTTCTGCGCGCACTTGTCGTAGCGCGCTCGCCGTGCGTTTCGCATTCTGCTTTGCAGTTTGCATTCGCGGACGCGATGTTGCGATCCTTTCCTTCTCCGGTCTGGTTCTTTCTTCTTTCTGGCTTTCTTCCCAATCGTTCCCTCTCACTCATCTTTCACCTTGCCTTGCCCTCTTTTCTCCTGCCCTTGCGACGCACACTAACCTCCTCCTTTACAGCATGCTCCCCGCCTCCTCGCCGGACTACCCCGCCCTCGCGCGCGTCATGCGCGTCGTCCCCGGCGCCGGGCAACGCACGCCCACCGCCTCGGCAGATCCCCTCGAAGCCGCCGGTCAATCCTCGGCCGACGACGCACCAGAAGACGTGGACGTGGACGAAGACACCCGCGCGGCGCTCGAGGCGCTCGCCGCCGCGGACGCTGCAGATGCGGAGCTCGCGGCGCAATACGAACGCGAGGGGAGGGAGATGGAGATGGAGGAGCGGGAGCAGGAGAGGAGAGAGCGGGAGCGGGCGGAGGAGGACGACGGGTGGGGGATCGTGCCGGGGAAGAAGAGGGGCGCGGGTGAGTTTTTGAGGGCTTTTTTGTTTCTTTTTTTGGGGGCAGGGAGAGGGTGGGGGTGGGGAGGAGCGGGTGTGGGGCGGGACGGCCTTGGCTTGACTCGCTGGTGCCTGGGTGAAACGCCTGCCGCCGCGGAGGAGGATGCGACGGCCCGTCATTCATCCCTTTATGAGGACAATGTGGGACGCGGTGCGCGGAGTACGGCGAGGGCGCAAACGTGGTGGATGTAGCGGTCACCTCAGTCGCGGTGGAGTATGTAGACGGCGTGGGGAAGCAGGCCCTGTGGGCGAGGCGGCAATGCGTCTGTGCCAGTGTAGTGGGAGCGGAGGGGAGCGGGAAGCAGGTGCCCTGCCGGCGTGGATATGCGTTAGTGTTGGTCGCGTCATGCAGGTGGCTGGCATGAGGGTTCGTGCTGCCGACCCGGGACGTGTACGAGGTCCAGTGTACAGTGTACGTGGGTGCGCGCGAGCTGGACTGTGCGCGGCGTACACCCTCCGAGTGAGGTCACGCGGTTTTCGGCTCCGATTTTGTGCTACGGGCGGGCGTCTCAGTGTCATGGGGTAGCGGCACGCATTCACGTCGCGTCCCTTTGCTCTCTGGGTCCCGCTTCTTTTCTGGAAGACTCAGACTCAGACTCCCCGCCAACCGGTGCGCGGGTGTAGCGTCGACAGCGTACTCCCACTAGCTGCGAGTAACGCACCAAGTCGCCGTGCGCCGGGGACTCTCATACTTCGCGCACACTCCGTCCTCCCTCTTTCCGTCTTCTATTTTCCTTCATGTCCTCTCTTTCGTACTCATACTCACTGACGTCATCCTCCCCGCAGCCCAATCCCAATCCCAATCCTCCTCCTTCACCGCCGCGAAGCCCTCCACCGCAGGTATGCATCGCCCCCCCCTCATTCACTCCTCGTACTCCTCCTCGTACGCGTACTGACTAGCCGCAAACCCTCCACCAGGCGGCCCAGGCACAGGCGCGCAAGCCAAGAAGAACGCCAAGAAGAAGGACAAGGCGAAGGAGGAGAAGGCGGCCAAGGAGGAGGCGCAGGCGGCGGCGCTGAGGGCGCATCGGAGGGAGAGGGAGCAGGGTGAGTGAAGGCGCGTTTTGTTTCGGGGGGATTCGTTTTCGTGCGGTGCGAGTGCGTTTGGCGCGCGTCATTCGTCGTTTTCGATGATCAGAGGAGGGCGTGATGCGCTGCATACTGCGCGTGCGGTTATGAAGTGTCCTTGGCCGTGTAGCATCGGGAATTGGCTTCCTCTTCACACTCTGTTACCGTTCCTTCCCCCGCTCATCCTCCCCAATTACTTCCTTTCCCTGAGCTCCTCTACTCCATACCCTTGCTTTACCTATTTGCGGACGCACGTCCCCACCTCCTGCCTCTCACCGTCGACCCTCTGGACGCTCATACCCCTCCTCCACGCCCATTCTTTCCTTTCTTCTCGCGGCACCCCTGCATGCATATGCATATACATGTGCTGCCCCCGTCTCCTTCGAGGTCACTCCGACTCCCTCTTCCCTATCTTTTTCCTTCTGTCCCCTCTCCCCTCTCCCTTCCTCCCCCATCCTCTCCGCTCGATCGCTAACCTCTCTTCCTTCCTTCCACAGCCCAACTCGCCGCCTCCAGCTCCGGAAAGAAGGCAAAAGTCGGCGGCGGAATGACCGCGAGCGTGGACACGGACGGCAGGCTGGTGTGGGATTGAGGCCCTTGCTGGTGTGTTTACTGCCGTGAATCAATGTCGGCGGGGAATGGGGCGGAAAGGAAACCGAGAGGAGGATGTGAGTATTAATGCGGGAGGTGGGGCGCAGACGGGACTGAGGGAGGGGAGGGGAACGGGGACGAGGGGTAGCACGCGCAGGGAATTGGAGGGGTGACGCAGTGGGATGCTGGAGAAAGGGAGGGAGGTTGCCAAGACCTCTTCCACTCTCCAAAATCCGAACCCAATGTCGACTCGCCTTACCCATGAAGGAAATATATAATACCGGATGGCATACATACATTCATTTCAATAACTCGCTTGCTCAATGCTTCTTTATTGATTCAGAGAGAGCCAGACGTGGGAGGGAGGGGCAGAAAAACCACGCACGTTTAATTAAGGATGCCAGGGACGCAAAAAGTTGACCACCGCAGGGGTCGAACCTGCAATCTCCTGATTACAAACTCCATATTGATTCCCAATCGTAGTCAGACGCGATGCCATTTCGCCAGGCGGCCATGTATGACCAAACTATATCCACCCCATCCTTATGCGAGAAATATCAGGTTTCAATTATCAACTGAAGGTGGGTTCACCTTAGTGATATTAAAAGCCCGGCTTGAATGCGGGCTGGTGAATTCTCAAGCCCAAGCTCTCAACTAGGGCTTGGCTTGGCTTGGCTGGGCCTGAGCCCGGGCCTGAGGTGAGCTATTAATTTGACATCCAGGGGAAAGTTTAAAGTCTTATAATCAATTTACAAGTGCAGGAAGTGTTATTTGATCTAATCACTTCACAATCCAGACAGAAATCTCCATTGAATTCCCATTCATGATCTTTTGGGAGGTAAGATTTGTTTTGAACTTCAACATAATATTTCCAGAACCTGAAACAAAGTGTACAATATGTGGCACAAGAGGTTAGTCCATTTGAAATGATATCGGGGGAGCTCAGCACACACCCCTCATTTCTATGATTTTCTCAGTCATTACATACAATTTCTGAACGTTCCATATACTGGCTCAGTGTTCCCAGTCATGGAGCGTGTCTCCAGACCACCCTTGTTTGCAGTTCAAGTTGGCATCAATTACATCTTGTTCACTCTCACCACACCAACCTGACAGTGACACAGAGTCCCCGCAGTGGCACCTGCATTCAATGTCCTCCCTGCTTTCAAATATGTAGTTCAATAACATTCAAGACTCCAGCCTTCTCCACTTCTCATAGGGCTCTCCAAGACATCAAGTTCTTGCCCACAGTCTCTAAATCTGTGATCAAGAGCATCCAAGAGTCAAGACTCAAAGAAGCAAGATGGTCTCAAGCTACCATGCTATGCTACCATATTTCCAACTCACAACAACCTCTCACAAGAAGGATTTGCGAAATTCTTTGTCAACCGGATTGCCACCGTCTTGGCATGCTGGAGCGTATTAGTTCTGATCGCAATAAACGCTGGTCACCTGCATTCTGGTGCTTGGTCATCACCAACTACGGGAGCATTCTGGCCTTACTGTTCACCCACCATCCTCAGACAGATGGGCAGACAGAGATTCTGAACACTACTATCGGGCAGATGTTGTGCACTAATGTCACTCTAGATCACTCATCCTGGGCCCAATGGATGAGCCAGATTGCCTTTGCCTACAACTCAACCATGCACTCATCAACGGGTTATGCTCCTAATTTCCTGCTATTTGGATACAGTCCTTGAGGGGCTGCAGGGCTGATGGTGCCATTGGGCGACCCAGTGGCACACTTGTTTCTGCCTAGTCAGAAGGGCGAGGAGTTCATTGAATCTTTGGAGTTACATCAACAAGCAGCATGGGATGTGATTGTGTTGGCGCAAGAAAGACAAGCTTATGCCTACAATAAAGGCAAGCATCATGTAGAGAGCATTGAAGAAGAAGACTATGTCTTGGTGAACCCCCACTCCCTGGAGTCGGTGGTAAAGGGCACGAGTCACAAACTAATTCAAAGGACTATCAGACCATTTGAAGCCATGGAGAAGATCAACCCCGTCATTTATTGTCTGTGTCTACTGGACACCTACCCTATGCATCCTGTCTTCAACCTGGAACACCTGTGCAAGTATCACGTCTCGAAGGAGGAACTGGGGGAAAGAACTGTCTTGCTGGAGATGCATGATTACTTGGCTATGTTGGAGGAATATGTGGTGGAAGCGATACTTGGTCACACGATTCATCCCCGGAGGAACAGCAACCAGCGGATATTCCGAGTGCGTTGGGAGGGCTATGGTCCTGCCGACAACACATGGGCTTCGGAACAGGATCTCCACAAGTACTTGAAGCTACATAAACTGACTTGAGGAGAGCATGAATTCACAATCCTGCTCAGAGCGCACCCAAAGTAAAATCTGGAGGCGCTGCTCAGGAAGTCAGATAGCAGACATGAACTGGGATAATCTCGTGGGAAGATGTGCTGACAGGGTACGGGTAGCCAACAAGGAACTCCTTGGAAGATGTGCTCGGGAGACTGAAACATTTGTAGTGGATGGGATTTGTCCTGGAAAGCACACAAATATAACAACACTACACCAGCCGAGAACAGTACTGCAGCTGCAGCTGCAAAAGAAGGAGGGCAGAAGGAGGGCACCACAGTGCACAGATTGAACTCGCAAAGGGAATTGTGCTCTCATGCGAATTTTTGACAGACCAACGGCTTTCGTCCCAGCTATGCACAAGTGATGCCATGAGTCGGCAACAAGGCATTCCAGTGGCTTAGCCAGGGCATGCTCGAAGTTTTCCCCGCCTTGTGCACAGGTGTCACAGTGTTTACCTTATATGGAGTAGGTTTTGTACTGAGGACGACAGAGGCACGGAAAACAGTGCGGATCCAGCTGCCCAGGATGGGATATGCTTGTTGAACATGGCTCATTTGGATGCTATAACGGTCAGGCTCTCTCCACGGGGGTGATGAGTGGATCACATTCTCGATTTCGGAGTCCGTGGGGGGCTTGAGGGGGCGTTCCGATGTAATGGTGATAGTTTCGGCTAGGGAGATTGGGCTATGTGCATCAGATGTGTATATGGGAGCAGGCAGATGATCTTGCCTGTCCACCGAGGGTGGAAGTCTGCTGGTAGCCGGAGCAACCGAGCAGACTACCCCTCGCTTTCTCTGGTCGCTGCTGCCTTTATGGTCTGTGCACGTTGCCAGAGTCACATCTGGGGACAAGGGTGGCCGTTCCAGGGTGGTTGTGAATGAAGGGGTAGAACCTGCGCTGTGACTCGGTGGATCAGATGTGTTTATGGGGGCAGGCAGGTGATCTTGCCTGTCCACCAAGGGCGGAAGTCTGCTGGCAGCTGAAGCAACCGAGCAGACCCCCCTTCACTTTCTCTGGTCGCCGCTACCTTCATGGCCTGCGCTCGTCACCAGAGTTACATCTGGGGACATGGGAGTTACAGAAGAGGTAATGTTGACAGCCTTGGGACCAAACCAGGCTTGGCCAAGGACGTGTCTGCGGTCGGTGTGAGTCAGAGCAACAGTGTCGGAGAGGGGGTCGTTGATAGCAGGGAAGACCGCAGATCAGCACTCTTTAAGACAGTTAAGAGTGCGGTAGAGGTCGATCTGCTCCAGCTCCTGCAGAAAAGTAGTCCATACTGCCTGTTTTGCCTCCGAGATTCTGCGGTAGAATGCACGTCGAGCCACTCGGTTCAGGCAGACAGTAGGCAAGTCTGCTGGAATTTATGCCACCAGTTGTGCATAGTTTTACGTAGGGCAGTGAGTTGATCATGTTGTAATATGAGCCCGAAGTGCCCGAAGGGCTGAGTAATGCTTACTAATATATTAGTAATGTACCCCGAGAGCGCAGAATATTCTAGATACAGTTCATACAGTATATAAGCTAGGCACTGGGACCTTAAGCCCCAGTGGATTGTAACATTTGACCTAACAGTCGTGTGCACAAGCTAACAAACAAGCTTAATCGCAACAGACCAGTCCACCATTGTTTCGCAGTAGAGGAGGGGCGATGGCGTGGGGTGGATTCCATTAGTGCTTCCAGGAGCACCTCGTTGATAAAGCTGGCCGCAGCATTAAGCTCCAGTGTAGAGATAACAGGGACTGGTCGTGCTTCAAGCTTGGCTGCCAGGATAGCATGGAAGACATCAAGATCCATTTTCGCAGCATTAAATCTCTTGGATTTGAATTGGACAACAACGAACTCCAGAGAGTAGTGAATTGGGAGGTGATCGCTACCTGCACATTATGATGGGTCCACTGTCACGTCAATGGCCATGAAGAGCGCCGGCGAGCAAAATTCCAAGTCAATAATGTTGCCCGAGATATGTGTAGGTATGTCCAGCGGCGTAAGAAGGAGCAGACCATAGGACATGAGGAGGTCGTGGAGCTCGAAGTCCTCCTCACATAATGGCATCTTAGTCTGTAGATCCCAGTGGGGTGGTGTGAGTTGGAGTCCATCACCAGGAAGATCTTTGCGAGAGGGTCGAGACGGTGGGGAATGTGATGCAGGAGGCCCACACCTGCGCGGGTTTACAGTCATTACAAAGATTGATTAGCGTAATTTTCATCTACAGTGGCGGCAAAAAATAATGAGTTTTGGTTTTTTTCAATCGTTCGACACAATGGAGAGGTCAAACCTCCAAACTCCAAGTGTAAAAGTTGTAGCCTAGTATGTCTAGAGTACGCATAAAAAAATCTGGGTCAATCGGCACAGTCGCGGCCGAGCTATGCAACAAACAGATCAGATGGGCCCAGATGCCGACACCAAACAAAAACAAAACAATAGAAATTTGTTCTCAAAAGACTACTAAGTACAAAAGTTGAGCCTAGTACTTGGTGTAGTGCCCCTTGGCATCATACAACGCCTGTACACGACACGGTATCGAGTCATACAACTTATTAATATAGTCCATACCCAAATTTGCCCATTCCTCCTGCAGCGCCGCCCATAACTGGTCACAATTCTGCGGTAACACAGTGCGGCGGCGTATGCGACATCCAACTCCTCCCAGGCATGTTCTATGATGCTCATGTCCGGTGAGGAGGGCGCCCAGCGAAGAACTTTGATGTCGTGGTCATTAAACCACCGGTTTGCGCGCGCAGATGTGTGCTTCGGGTTGCCGTCCTGCTGGAAAACAACATCGGAGGGTCGAAGAGAGTAGTCGGAGAGGGTGCCCAGATATGATTCTTCGAGAATGCGGCAATACTGCTCAGCATTCATAATTCCATCGACGCGGTGAAGCCGTCCGGGCCATGTTCAGTCAACAGCCCCACACCATCACACTCCCCCCTCCGTGCTTCACTGTCTTCTTCACATTTCGTGGTTCCAATTCTTCGTGGGGTCTCCTCCGACAATACTGCTTCCCATCCGACCCAAAGAGATTGAATTTGGACTCATCCGAGTACACCACATCGCGCCAATCATCCGCGGTCAATTCCAGCATATCAGCCGCCCACTCAAATCGCTTCCTGATGTGGGTACGGCTGAGCTGCGGCTTGGCACGTCGAACACGACCATTGAGGCCGATGTCCTGAAGTGCCTTGCGCACGGTCCGGTCGGGGGCGTCCGGGAAAAGCATGTGCTTTACGTCGGAACCATCGCGGGCAACACCGGTGTCAACAAGTCTGGCCGCATGACGCATATCGCACGTGGAAAACCGACGTGGGCGGCCGCTTTTACCCTTGTAGTGGTATGGGTCCCCCGATTTGACTACCTGGTGGTAGTTGCAGCACGCCGTTTCCGTTGAAACCCCCAATTCTACACCAATATCTTTAAATAGCAAGTTCTCCTTCTCCTTCATGCGGAGGATGCGGGCTCGCTTTGTGGGTGTGCAGACAGTCATAGGGGATGTAGGCGAGTGGTATATGCAGTTTCAGGTGATTAGAAGCAGTAGAAGTTGCAGGAGAGTGTGTTGTGTCGTGGTTTCTGGTCAAGTGTGGAGCTCGTGATCGCGTAATTTGTTGTAATGACATCATAGCTCGGCTGTGACTGTGCCGATCGACCCAGACTTTTTTGTGCGTACTCTAGACATACTAGGCTACAACTTTTACACTTGGAGTTTGGAGGTTTGACCTCTCCATTGTATCGAACGATTGAAAAAAACCAAAACTCATTATTTTTTGCCGCCACTGTATATCTCCAGGTCCATGTCATTGATCAACCAGTGTATCAAGTTCTGTTGGGGAGACCCTTTGATATTTGACGGAGTCCATAGTCCAGAATAGAAAGGACGGATCTCAGTCCATTACTATCAGGGACCCGAACCAGCAGCGCAGGATAACGCTGCCCACATATACCAGAGGAGCGGGCACATTCCATGGGAATAAGAACCCAGTGGTCGAGGACTTGAAGGATAAGGGTCCTCCAGTTGAGAAACCTCTGGGAGAGTGCTTGGCAGATTTTCAGGGCTCTTTGAGGAATTGATTGACCTGGATCAAGGAGAGATTGCCATGAAATTCGGGTTTGACGAGAACGGGGAAGTGCAAATAGAGGGTTATTCCGCTCACCGGGATGACGAGGGGTTCTCTGCCGATGAACTTAGAACTCTGTATCTTTTCGCCTCGAAAAAAACGAGGCCTTGCACGACGATGAGCCCGCAGCACAGCTACTCCAAGAGTACGTGTCGCAGTTCAGCCTAGGACAGGGATTCAACTCCCCGCCAACTTGTGAAGTTTATTCCCTGGAAAGTTTGTCACCAGAACAGCTGCCAGGGGTTAAACGGAATAAGAAGGACAAGAAAAAGCAAGCCCGGAGGAAGGGGAGATATCATGAGGCAAGTACGACAAAAGAGTGCTTTCGTTGTACCGTACATGGTTTCGATAATTCCAATCCTGGTGACCCTGTACCAGATTGCAAAATACCCGTCCTAGATGTTTTCGCTGGCAAGAAATACAAGCCGGTTGCTTTGAAGACTCGACCAGTATATATGGAGGTACCGGAGAAGTACCGGATTAATAGGGAAATAACGGGTGATCCTCTAAAGGGACTTCAGAAATTATCCACTAAACTGGGAGACTTTATTCCAACTGGACGTTATACCGAGGAGAGAAAAGAGGGCATAGATAAGATCCATGAGGAGCCTTTTCTATGGTCTGAGGAGTGTAAACTTATGCATGAGTTCATGAGTGTCCATAATGATGCCTTCACCTGGGATGACTCAGAGAGGGGATCCTGGCGTCATTATTTCTTCCTGCCTGTGGAAATTCTCACGGTTGAACATAAAGTATGGGTGGAGCGATCTATTCCCATACCGCGTGGCCAACTGGAGGAGTTCTGCAAAATTATTAAGAAGAAAATCGATGCAGGGGTTTACGAGCCGTCCAATTCCTCGTACCAATCGAAGTTCTTTGGTGTCTTGAAGAAAGATGGCAAGAGCATTAGATTGGTTCATGCATTGGAACCTCTGAATGCAGTTACTATAGCACATTCAGGGTTACCTCCCGCAACGGATGAATTGGCAAGTCACTTCGCAGGAAGGGCTTGTGGGGCTGTATTCAACTTATACTCGGGGTATGATCACCGTGATATAACGGAAAGCTCTAGGGACTGTACAATGTTTCAAACACCGTTTGGTGCTTTGAGATTAGTCAAGTTACCTCAAGGGTGGACTAATTCCGTGCCTATATTTCACGATGATGTGACTTATATCTTGAGGGACGAAATACCCCACATCACTATTCCCTATATCGACAATGTACCTATACGAGGTCCAGGATCGAGATATCAAGGGAAAGATGGCACATTTGAGAGTATTCCCGAGAATTCGGGAATACGTTGATTCGTCTGGGAACACTTTCAGAATTTGAACAGAATGGCTCAGAGGTTGAAATACTGCAGAGGCACTATTTCCACTTTGAAGGTTATTCTGTGCAAAGAAGAGTTCCAGGTAGTCGGACATGTTTGTTTGAGGGGAGGAAGCCATCTACTGATAGGATTGGCATAATTATGTGGTGGCCTGCTCTAGAGGATGTCTCGCAAGTTCGTCAATTCTTGGGCACAGTAGGGTCGATGAGAATGTTCATCAGACACTATTCCCTGAAGGCTAAGAGGTTGAATAGGCTACTAAGGGCAGAAATAGAATTTGAATGGGGAGAAGCTGGGCAAGCTTCCATGGATGCCTTAAAGGAATCCTTGGTAGACTGCGCGGCCTTGAAACCATTGAACTATGACTGGGACTCCAATATAGTGTTAGCTGTGGATACCTCTTGGATTGCGGTTGGTATAGAAGTATAACAGGTGGACCTGAGTGACACTACAAAATGCTATTTCGCGAAGTTCGACTCGCTGCCTCTAAACAAAAGGGAAGCGAGGTTCTCCCAACCAAAGTGGGAACTATATGGGCTGAAACAGGCTTTAACTGTTTGAACACTTATGTCAATGAGGTTGAAGAGGCCGAAGTTATAAGGGAAGCGTTTAAGAAGGAGAACCTAGAAATACCTCAGTTTATCATGAGCCAAATCCGAGAGGAAGAGCCCATGCTACCACCTGAGACTTTCAAGTTTGACCCCAATAAACGAGAACCTTATATCGAGAAGGATAGGCCGACCTTTGCTATTAGGCAGGACAAGAAGTTGTTGTTGATTCGGAAATGGCTAGAAGACCCGTTGAAGAATAGACCTGAGGGTTATTCCGGGCAGGCATTGCGTCACTTCATACATCAATCTAGGAAATATTTCCTAGATAAGCAGGGGCACTTATTCTGGAAGGGAATAGACTCGGCACATAAGCTGGTGGTTGAGAAGGAGCATCACATGTATATCATGTGGGCTGCGCACAACAGTCTGGGACATAGGGGAATCTATGCAACCAAGTCTCTTGTTGAGGTTCGGTTCTGGTGGCCAGAAATCGAGCAGGATATATCTGCATATATAGGCACTTGCCATATGTGTCAGGTTAGACAAGAAGAATTAATGCGTATTCCGGCTGTGCCAACAATGACTCCGAGCCTATTCCAGAAGATTCATACTGACGTAATGATTATGGGTGTTCCTTCGAACAGGCATAAGTATGTAGTCTCAACCAGAGACACGTTAGGCTGGTGGTTGGAATCTAGGGCCTTGTGATCCGACAACGCAGTGGAACTAGGGAGGTTTCTACCGGAAAACATCATCTGTTGGTGGGGGTGTCCAAAGGAAATAGTAACGGACAATGCTCCGCAATTCCTGGCAGCACTGGAGTGGTTGAACGAGAAGTATGGGATCACGGGAATAAGGATTTCTCCTTATAACTCGCATGCTAATGGACCTGTGGAGTCGGACATAAACACATGAGGCAGATGGTCTACAGGGCGACTGGCGGAGATGTCAGGAAGTGGTTCTGGTTCCTGCCACAGATTGTGTGGGTGGATAGAATAACTATGAGACGAGGATTAGGGAGTTCACCTTATTTCGTGGCTATGGGTTGCCATCCAGTAATTCCACTAGATATAGTGGAGTCAACTCGGTTAGTCAATTATCCTGGGGAAATAATCACTACGGCAGAACTGGTAGGGTTGAGCGCGAGAGCTCTAGCGAAGTATAGGCAGCATATTGAGGAGATGCATGACAGGGTCGATGCAGAGAAGATAGAGGCTGTGAAACGCTACGAGAAGGAGCATGAAAACACGATTAAGGACTATGACTTCCAACCAGGAAGCTTAGTTCTGATCATTCACTTAATACGAAGTTGTCACCCAAGTACTTGGGCCAATGGTTGTAGTAAGGAGGACCTTCGGGCTTCCTACATTGTGTGCGACATGAATAGGGCAGTTTATCCAGGGAAGGTTGCGGCCTTCAGGGTTATTCCTTATTTCGCACGAAAAGAAATCCATCTTAAACATAAGATTGAGGAACTTATTGACGTGTCTAAGGAGGAGCTGGATAAGCTGGTTGCCAGGAAAGAAAAGAAAGATGAGGGTCATGGGCATGACTTACAGTTTGGCAGTATATCACTTAACCCTGAATGGGTAGATATGGATCCTGCAGACTTAAGTGATGAGCCAGAGGAAGAGTTCATTGAGGATTTAGACTTGGATGAACTGGATGCACTCCAAACAGGCCCGAGATGTTCAAAGAGGCTTAAGAAATGAGGAACTCTTATTTCTCACAAGTTGAGAACAGAACAATATACTATTTCGCAAAAACGGAATAAGTATTTACGAGGGTCGGAAGGCACCGATGCACTAAGGAGCGTGGTACAAAAGAGCGTAGGGTTATGAGTAATCAGAAGAAGGCTTGTACGAAATCCTTGACCAAGGCTGGGATGCCAAGGTACCGAGTTTTAGTGGCCGCGACCAAGGACCAGATGACCACGTCCACAAGTAACGGGGTTGGGATTTTTTCTGCGAGTTCGGGGCCGGTGGGGACTGAGAGAGGCGGCTGGCTGCCAGAAGGGATCATATCACTGGAGAATCGCTAATAAGTATTCAAGAAATAAGGGGATGGAGAGAGAAATAACGCACTTGATAGGGGCAAAGTCCTCAGGTTCCAAGTGGCTGTCCTCCATTATGGTGCAGATTCACTCGTACTTAGCAAACACCGTATCATACCTGGTGACCTCGATAGTGATACGGGCGGCGGTGAGCAACAGCATGGTGTGGATGTCGCAGTCAAGGCGGAGGAGGCCTACAGTAGTGAAGGGGACCTTCTGGGCATAGGTGAGGAGTGTGTCCGCCTCAGCCATAATATCCATGACATGGTCGTAGGACATGATGTCGGGGGACAGGTAGGGCTCAGGAGGCGAGCCACCGTTGGCTTGGCTGGAAGGAAATTAGCGTGTCATCAGGGAAATAGGGAATATAATGCACAGAGGCGCTATTTCCTTCGGTGGAGGGTTTCTAGATGACATTGGGATGGAGGAAATGAGCACTAAGAATGGATCTGGATGCGGAAATAAGAATGCACCACTTTCTTGGCAGGCAGATGGCCTGTAATAACGGTTATGTGCGACCCAGAGTCGTAAATAACGTGTTTGGTGCGATTGGGGCAGGACCGGATCCAGTGGCCAAGTTCCCCACACCCGTGGCACTTGTTCGCTGCGGTGGCAGCCTGGCTGGGAGGAACGTAGGGCATGTCGGCGTCCGACTCGGACTCCAACTAGGTGGGGACGTCGGAAGGACTAAGGCTCTCGGAACAAGCATGCTTAGGGGTCTTGCCCTTGTCCTGGAAATAAGTAAGGAAGATGTAGTGGAGGAAATAACGGCTAAGACTTACCATGTCAGCCTTGGGACCCTTGGGGAGCTCGAGCAGTGGTCAGTAATTTGAAGCTGTTGGGAGAAATAAGGAATACGTCTTTGACAGGCTTAGACGAACCTTCATCCTTCTTCGAGGATGAACAGGAGACATCAGCCTCAGGCTTGGGGGTAGGAAGGGGAGCGGCCTTCTCCAGAGCAGCCTTCTCCATGGCGGCGACACGGTTGGCCTCTTTGACGGTCTTGGCGCACGTACGGTGGTCCTCACGATATAAGTCAAAGAGATGGATAAATTCCTCAACAGCCTTGGCAGGGGGGATCGTCCTTGACGTCGGGATGGCTGCCAGCAGTGTTCATGTACTGACGCACTTTATTCTCCACAGGGTGGATCTTAAAGTGAAACACCATGGATGTGGCGAAATTGGCACAGTGCGCATCCTTGAGGAACAGGTTCTGGAAATAATGAGCTCAGGTGGAAATAATGAGATGGAGATTATAATAACGCATGAAGAGAGCGCAGATGTCATCTGCACCATCGAGCTGCACGTGAATCCCATCGATGTCAGACAACACCATGAACCTGGGGATCTGGCGGAGGAGCTTGGCCCACTGTTTGTCCAAACCAGCGGGAAGCTTGAATTCAGGAGTGTCGGGTGTGCTGGTCATGGTGTAGCGACAGCCGAGCTGAGGGGCGAAGACTGAACTGGTAGGAATAGCGGAAGGAGTACTAGAGAGACGAAGAGCAGTGAAAATGACAGCTAGTTCTTCGGCAGAAATAGCTGGGAGCGTTGTGAACGGAGATTGCATGAACAACAGGAATGGGTTGAACATTCTCGCTGGGATAGCGAATTTTTTAATCGGGGGAGGGAGCGGTTAATTGGCATGAGAAATTGCGCGATGAACCTGCTGTCCACCTTATTTCACAAGCGAAATAACAGTCCATGTGGATGGAATTGACCAATCCCAGTCCGAGAAATAAGCAGGATTGCCTATTTCAGAAGGACAGGGCCGCTTAGAGCTCTATGATGGCACAATAAAAGATCCTGGCAATAAAACGCTAGGATCTCAATGTGTATTCATTCCGACAATGTCCGGCTGATTTCCTAAAACCAGGGGCAATATGCAATATGGCCTCAAAAAGATGGTAATACCGGACTACGGACCGGAATAGTGTATAGAGGAATAAAGAAATGCACAGAGAAACACCTATGATGCATATTTCCTCAAGTTATAATTGAGGACCCACTTGGAGCAAGGATGCGGAGGTGCTTATTTCTTGTCTTGAACCCTTATTTCGCGTTTGATGGGATCATCGGCTATTGATTTAGTGGTTTGATTTGGATTGTCAACAATGATGAGTCCGATGATAGGGCGATGGCTTATTTCCAGAAAGTCTTATTTCTGTCACCAGTCTTTGGACTTGTGATTTTCAAGAGAAAGACTCATGGAAATAAGGTCTTGATGGCTTAAAGTTATCACACCATCCAAAAAGCGCAGGAAATAGTGTTTCATTTTGGGCAAATAGCCCGAGCTGATTACAAGTTTTTCTTATTAGGTGCTACACTACTCTATATACACTTGAGTAGTGCGCATGTGCACAGGACAGGATTGTGATTGCGAAAAAAGTACTTGTTGTGAATCTGAACGAGAATTAGAGGAGTCGAAACAATGAGGAACACAAGGACTTACGCTGCATGAAAAATCCGGCCAAGTCCCTCCTACTCCGATGATAAGCCGTGAATTCGCCCATGCCTGAAAATTAACACTTTCTGGATTTACATTGTGAATACACGCACATCTGGGTCTATGACGAGTCTCGAGTCAGTAGACCTGGAGCTACACGCTAAAAACCAAATATGGAACCGGTTGCGGATGAGTATCCAGAAAACACATATACTGGGTGCCTCCGACTAATAAGCCATCGGTTCTGGATCCGACTGTCACAGCATAGGCAGGAGGTTGCGGGTAGTCCAAATGAGCATTAGGGAATATAATATCCACTCTGTGCCAATTGTTGAGTCTACAGCAAGTTTATCTTGAACAGATTGAACATTGGTTATCCATGCTTGTAGCGGGACAATGACGTGTTCGATCACGTGATGACTCCAGAACCTTTCAACCGCAACGGGCCGGGTCCGGATAAGGTACCATACGCCCATCAAATATTGATTGGCTCAATATGGCAACCAAGTTCGAACCCAATTTGGGGAACTTACCTTTCAACTTGGGCTACAAAGGGGACCAGGGTGTCTAATTGAAGGCAAAAGACCCAGGGTTTCGGATTTCCAAGAATCATTCCAGGGGCACCAGTAACGAGCCCAGGAAATCCAGAATACTAGAACCGATCGGGTGCTAAGTAAAGAACTCGATCGTGTCAGGAATAAATCAGACAAATAGGTAGCCTGCTCAACCAGGACCCGCCTCAACGGTTAAACGGTCTAAAGCAATACTTGGGCTACAGACAAGTTCAGGGTGCCTATAAAGAGGCATTTTATAGTTTTATCATAACCGACCATAATATCTCGAGGGACTAATCCGGAACCGACATTTCTAGGATCTACTTAAATCAGTCAGCAAGGTCTTGGCGATCATATTTTATATACTAAGTCACGGACGTGGATACACCGGTAGATTATATATCAAGTTGTAAAGTTATTTTTAGATGTACAGTATATAAGGAGGACAGTCTGTAGGGAGACGGCACAGAATCCTACCCGGGCGCTGAAAGTGGAGAAGGCTGACAGTCTCTCCAGCGAGTAAAGAAGGGCGGAACCTCTGGCTTGATTCATCGAGGCTACTCCAATAAAAGACGTGCTTGTATTTTCGAGTTATCACAAATCTATCAGCTTTTATTCAGGATAATATCCTTGTGTGTGTGTTTAAAGTGTGCTACGTGTGTTTCCGGATTTGTTGCATGTTGTGTGTCAAATTAGTTCACCGCTCCTGTCTTACGAGGTTAGAGTGGGTGACCCAGAGTTGCAAAACTATAAATTGAACCTTGTCTAAGGACAAACCATCGAGCCTGCTTACAGTGCTTCGTGCATATTAAAACAACTGTTCCCGTGTATCTTCTATCGGTACACAAAGACCCGTACTCAGTCGTACTCTCTGGGATTGTTTCTGGAATCACTTGTGGAGTTGGGTTGGTTGTTATTTTAGGTTTTGTGTTAGTTTTGGGATTTGTGAATCCTGAACAAGAGCGCACTTTCCTATTGCATTCAGTCCGTCGGATTTGCATATAGTAGTATTTCACCCATAGACCGCCGGCACACGTTTCACCGAAGTCAACGGCACCTGCTTCTGAAAAGCCTTCGTTGGCGAGCGAGCCGCTGGGTTTTGAGGAACCTCGACGTCGTTGTTGGACTCAAAAGGCACAAGGCTACCGCTGGGGGCTGCTTTCAGTGTCGGAACATCGGGTTCACTGATAGTGTCCTCTTCGTTGTCGACATTGGGTGCCTTCTCTGGTTTGGCGAGCTTGGCATTGTAGAGGTCAATGAGGGTGTTGAAGGTGGCGGCAGTGATAAGCTGTGAATTCACCCATACCTAAAATTTAACATTTTCTGGATTTACATTGCGGATACACGCATGTCTAGGTCTATGACAAGTCCCGAGTCAGTAGACCTGGTGCTATACGCTGAAAACCTAAATACGGAACTGGTTACAGATGAGCATTCAGAAAACACATATACTGGATGCCTCCGACTAATAAGCCATTGGTTCTGGATCTGACTGTCGTACCATAGGCAGGAGGTTGCGGGTAGCCCAAATAAGCATTAGGGAATATAATATCCACTCTGTGCCAATTATTGAGCTCACAGCAAGTTTATCTTGGACAGGTTTCAACATTGTTTATCCATGCTTTTAGTGAGACGATGATGTGTTCGATCACGTTGAAACGGTGCACTTGGGTGCAGCCGTGTAATTGATATGCCAACTCAAACTACCAAACCAGAGAGCACAGCGAACAGAGTCACTAGACACAATCCAATCCAACAATCCAAATCAACAAAATATATCACAAACTCCAACTCCAAATGTCGTGAATGTATTCGGGGAAGTAGGGTATGTATCACCCTTCATGAGGGTGTGCAAGGGAAGTAAAAGTAATGTCTTTGTAGCGGGAAAGCAACAATAACGGGCTGTTCGGGCGCTTGTTATGCGAGAGCAGGGACTTCCGGCTGCTAGAGAATCGAGGGGTTCAATAGGAAGACTAATGACCGCCAGATGACTCTTGAGGGAAACAGAATTCAGCAACGGCTGACACCGAGCCAACGGGTAGCAATTGCAGAGCAGACCGTCAACAGACAGGCCTTACTTGGTACAACGGGAACATGGCTGGCGGCGGCTCGACAATGCGGGGACAGTTACGCAGATGGCAGCGGCTCTGGCTAAGAGCAGGGGCACTTCTACTGCAGGTGGCGGCGCTACACCAAGGTGGGTCTCGACCAGATGGCGGCGGCTACTACTCGCGGGGACAGTTACACGGAAGGCGGCAGCCTCTGACTACGGGGGCAATTACAGAAATGGCGGGGACTCCTGGTTAGGGAATGCAGGCACTTATATCGAGAGCGGCGGCAGTACAGCGACGGGGGCAGTTACACCAGAGGTGGTGGCAAGCAGCAATGGGGGCTATTACATGGGCCAATAGCATTCTCGGCTATATCGTCGAAGGCAGCACACAGACCACAGGCGGCGGAACTACAGCAACAGGGGCACTTCTATGAACGGCGGGGACCACTCCTGAACCACAAGAGATGATGCGGGCACTTATATCAATGGCGGCGGAAGCTGCAGGACGGGGGCAGTTACGTGGCGGCTACCTCGTTCGAGCGGGGGCACTTATGTCTCGTGCTTCCGAGAACTGTTCAAGACTTTGCTTTGTTTGGTCCTCTTCTGAATATCAAAAGTATGTCTTTTATCTCAAGAGTCCACTATATTCACCCCAATTTCCGGGCAGATAGTATACTAGCTAATACATGCTCAAGCGCGGTCTTTTATACAAATGGGAGGTCACTAAAGGAGATGAAAGGAACTGAAGAGGATCAAACCGTGTCACGCCGCCAATGGGTGGATGGCCAATTGTACCGCAGGGATATTTAAACCCTGAGTATTCTCTCCTCCCGTTGGAGTTACTCCACATGAAGCCAGAGCCTAGCCTCTATGGCGTGCTCATCTTCTGAAGGTTGTGACGGATGCAGTCCGCTTCTTCTAACTCCCGCTGACTCACGAGTTTGACTCGATCTGCCGCCAGTCGTCTTTCAATCTTCTAGTTGCAGTGGGACCTACAGGTGTAGGGCTCTATCTTCCGGGAGGTGTGGTCCGGGACGAACAAGTAGTTCCCAACCTCTTCGTTTTGCTTTCCAGCCGCTGAGCTGCAGCCGTTAGTCCACCATCAAATAATGTGATGTTCAGATGCTAGCTTCGTGTTTATCATATGCAGTTTGCACTTCGGCCGCCGCTGACTGGTGTGCCCGCTGGTCGTCCTGATGCTTCATAGTGTTATAAGGGTATGGCCACCAGTGAAGGGACACCTTCAGCTGGCCTCTAAGGAGTGGGTTGTAGTAGCGGGAAGGAATGTATGATCCTCCAGCTAGACTCCGTATCTTTCTGTTATCGTGATATCATCATCATTTCCAACCGTTCGGTTCTCCCGCCGGTGAAGGCAGTCAACTATCGATGATTGGTAGTCCCCCGTTGATCACCTCCGCTGCATGGGGGCACAGCAGAACTGTATCCCATAGCCCAGCATAATGAGCTCCCACCAGAACGCAGTACCCGTAAGAGCCTTTGTTAAGTCATCGACCCTTGTTACTTGTTTAGCCGCTGGCTTTCGGTCATCAACAGCGTAGCCTACCACCTCCGGGGAGAGGTGTACGCTCTGAAATTTAATGCCTCTCCTTTCCCATACTGATAGACGTGAAAATGAATAAAAACTGGTGTTTTCATGCTTATCCCATTACACGCCCTATCAACGTGATTGCTCCAGAACCTTTCAAACCGTAACGGGCCGGATCTGGATATGGTGCCATACGCCCATCAAATATTGATCGGCTTAATATGGCAACCGAGTTTGAACCCCAATTTAGGGATTGATCTTTCACTTGGGCTATGAAGGGGACCAGGGTGTCTACTTGAAGGCAAGAGACCCAGGGTTCTGGATTTCCAAGAATCATCTAGGGGCACAAGTAGCGAGCCCAGGAAATCCAGAATACTAGAGCCGATTGAGTGCTAAGTAAAAGTCTCGATCACGCCAGGGATAAATCAGACAAATAGGTATCCTGCTCAACAGGACCCGCCTCGACGGTTAAATGGTCTAAGTGTAAGGGCAACCTCAGCTCGGCGCAGAGCGCGGGAGACTAGCGGGAGAATCCGAAAGTAACTCAATTGAATGGTACTAAATACAGGCTTCTAGAATACGCACCTAGCGGGAGAATCCGAAGAGAAGAAAGGATGAGGATTTCACGCTAGCGAGTTTTTTTAAGTACTAGCCAGTAGCACGTGCCCGGAGGGTTCGGCAGAGGTCTCGAGCTTGATCAACAGGCACGTGCCAGTGAGAGCGGCCGGACGGAAGGACGGACGGACGGAAGGGAACCGAGTCCGGAGGGACGGGGAGGTGGCGTGTCGGGTGGAGGCGCAGGCTGGGGCGCGGGTCCGGAGGCCGGACGAAGGATCGGACGAGGAAGCGGAGCCGTGCGATGGGCCGGAGCCGGACGGACGGATGGACGGACGGACGGATGCCGGACGGACGGGCGGTTCCCCTGACATCACCCCCCCCTTGAATGCGGCGTCCCGACGCATGAATCGACCTGGGCGTCGCGCCTCCGGAACGATAGCGAGTCGAAAGCGGGCCGAGGCGATCCGGCGCGGGGCGTTGGGGGTAGCGACGATAGTAAGCATCGATGGCGTCTCGAGCGAAGACGTCGGAGTGCTTTACCCATTTATTGTGTTCCGGGCCATAGCCTTTCCACCGCACCATGTACAGAGGCTGCCGTAACGGACCTTCGCTTCTAGGATCTCCTCGACTTCCCATTGAACGTCGTCGTCCGTCTGAAGGACGGGTGGGGGTTCGTCGTTCCGGGGGCGTCCGGGGACGGTGATTCCGCGAGCTGGAGTTTCACCACCGGAAAGACCGGGTGGAGCTGGGAGTACCGGGGGGGGAGCTCGAGCTTGTACGCACCCTTTCCAACAACCTTCACGACCTTGAACGGGCCGAGCCGTTTGTCCGCGAATTTGACGGACGGACGGGTCGTCCGGATGTCGGGCGTCTAACCAGACTCGGTCGCCTACTTTGATCTCCGGGGCGGGCGTGCGTCGGCGATCGTAGTACAGCTTGAACTCGTCCTTGGCTTTAACGAGCGCGGCTTTGGCTTCCGAGACTCCGGACGCGATCCGGTCGCGGAACTCGTTCGCGGATTCCACGTTCGAGCGCAGTCCGTTGGGCTCAAATCCCATCCGGGGAGCCTTCCGGTGTCCGTCATGAACGGGACTTGCTGCGTCGAGGAGTGGACGTGGTTGTTGTACGCGAACTCCGCGGCCGGGAGGAGCTCGTCCCAGTCGTCCTGTTTGTAGTTCGTGAAGATCCGGACGAACTGCTCGAGTTCCTGATTGACGCGTTCGGTCTGGCCGTCGGTCTGCGGGTGGTAGGCGGTGGAAGTCGCTGGCTCTATCCCAATGAGGCGCCACAGCTCCGTGGTGAACTCCGCAACGAACTGCGGCCCACGGTCGGAGATGTATTTCCGGGGGGTTCCGTGGTGCCTCCAGACGTTCCGGTAATAGAGCCGAGCGGCTCCGACCGCGCCAAGGCCGGTGTGGCACTCGTTGAAGTGGGCCCCTTACCCAGGACGTCGACTACGACCATGA